>JAVLUX010000023.1:26770000-26785000 GCA_032164185.1 Moxostoma hubbsi | reverse complement strand
TTTATTCACCAAGTCTTAATTTCTTTGGTTGCACAATAAACTGCATCTTAAATTTTATTAACTGTGGACTCTTGTAGCCTCTATATCTGCACCCTTCATAGTAAGGAAAGACTAAGAACATTTTCTAAGCCATGTAAACCATCTCTGTGAATCTAACAAGATATATTTGGAGATCAACAGAGTTCTAATAAGGTACCTACATTAAGGATCTTGGCATCACAAATGGCTCCATGGACAATGTGTCATTTTCCAACGAACACAAATTCCAATTTACTTAGCATAGCAAGCAAATCAATGGAAGTCATTGGTTTAACAAACAGATTTCCCACAACTCTTTCCTTTCTCGTTTGTGCTCTAAATAACAAGGCTTCAATATGGTAGTTGTTTCAGGTAAACAATGCTGGGACTGATTCGATCATGTTTCCAGACTTGTTGTGACACTACAAACCCAATGAGTGATTTGTAAAAAAAAAAAAATTCTACATTAGCAATCCATGTTCCACTTATATACCATGTCTCACATGGGCAACCTCTGACATTTTAGAACAAAATAACAATTGATTAATGATTGATTCTACTGTGTTTGGTACCTGTAGTTTAGCGGTTTCTTTATAAAGTGAGGTGTTGTGCTCTTGTAAGGATGCTGCTTGTTTCTGCAGTGCTAGTGTTTGACCGTTGAGCTGTGCATTCTGGGAGTCCAGCTGCTTCAGCTGATCCTTCAGAAGATGCTTCTCTGTCTGCAGGGCAGCATTCTGTTGAAGGCGTTCAGACAGGTACATCACAATACTGAAGGTTTAACATTAAACTATTGAATAATAATGGAGCAATATTCCGGGCTGGGTTGGCATAAATGTGCTGACTTACATTCTTCTCGACATCGATGAGTCTGTCTTTCATCTTGAGGAGCTCGGCTGTGGGCTCCCTCTGCTCAGTCTCCCACTTCTCTTTGTCTGGACCTGGTCTGGCTTGTCCCAAAGGTTGCTGGGAGAGCTCAGAGTGGGCCGCCTCTTCCTCTTGTCTTTGCTTGAGGGCCTCCAGGTTCTTCTTCACCTGGAGAAATAGAGGTCCCTCATAAAAAGGAAATTATATATTCAGGTGCAATTCAAATGCCTGTATTCCACTAGCACTCTGACAGAGAGATATAACTCTGGATATCAGATGAAACCCATCACAGACTTGGATATTTTACTGACTAATCACTTTTTTCTCCCTTTTGGAATATGTACTTTTTATTGTCATACATGTAACATGAAAAAGCTTTAAAATAAGGAACAAGGATGATTACATTGGTGAGATCAGTGCGAAGTTGCTGGTTTAAGCTGCTGCTCTCCTCGAGGCGTGACTCCAGACTCTGAATCTTCTCCTCTCTTAACTCCAGAGTCTTCTTTAGTGCCGACTCAAACTTTGTCTCCAGGATCTTATATTTACTAAGGGATCAGACAGTGGAGCGTTAGCATATCAGAGTGTGAGCCTTAGAATCTGGCTAATCAGAAATAGAGGGGGTGGGGAAATATTACAAAATTTGGTGATATTGTACCTCACAATACTGTAGCGATATGGCCTAAATGCAAACTCAGAACAAGCAAAGAATAGAAGCCTATAGCTAAATTCAGAATCACATACTGCATAAATAGTAAACAGTAAAGAGAGTATACTGTGGTGATATGCCATTCCAAATTTAGACTCTAATTTGTTTCATTTCTAAGAATTCCCATACAGATCCTCTGTACAGCTAGCCTGCAACGGTTTTCATGTACTGACAAACACGCTGGAAACAAGGTATGTCACATAATTTATTATACTAATACAGCTGTGCCTACGCTGTCTATATGGCTCAACACTGAAGCAGGATGTCAGAGACTATTTAGTAGAGATGGGTCATTCTATTAAAATGAATGGGAGAAATTGGAACGTACAACAGTCCACGGTTGTAGAAAGGAAGTCATGTTTTACAGGTAAAAGAGCTAATCACCTTTTAGATACAGACATAGTCTTTTTTATATACTTGCATTGATCAGTTAAATGTTTTAGCAGTAAAGATAGATTACTAAATCTGCATTAGGGAATGATGATTCATATGTATGGTATTCAGCATCACGCATCATTAAAACACACATCTACAGTACACACAGGAACACACACTAAAACCTCTATCTTGGAAGAATTACTAAGCCCAGTGGAATGTGAATGGTAATAGTAAATTTCTTCAAACATTAAGCGATTAAGGGTTGCTAGAGTTTCACTACACTAATAGTTGGTGAGGAATGCTGCTGTTTCCATTCAGCCAATAATGAGGTTAAAGGTGCAGTTCCACTGAAAACTAATCAAAGTGTAGTATATATATATATATATATATATATACACACACTAAGAGCTGGGCCTGTAATTACTTCATACTGTGGCCTCAATATGAAAGAAATAATTATAAACACAGCACTACACACATCAAAGCTCCTACAACAGGCCACTGCATCACACTACAGTAAAACGCCAGAGAAAAGAAGAGAAAAGACTTTAGAGCTGTAAATTATAGATGCAAACACTAAGTAGAGTCTGAATTGCAGACTGTCTACAAACTCACCTGCTACATCTTTCATAGGGCAGCATCCACAAAATTAAACAATATACACTTTTTAGGATCTTATAAGACCCCAATCTCATGCGTTACCAATTAAATCAAAACCTGAGAATCGACATGATTTGAAATTTGAATTTTTGACATTAAAAGGAATATTTCAGCCAAAAATGTTCATTCTGTCTTGATTTTCTCACCCGCAGGTTACTGTCATAAAGTCATACTATCGCTTTGAGAGCTTGACCACTCACTTGTCCTCACAGCTGTGCTCTTCCTGTAGGAGTTTCTCTCGATTCAAGCCGATCTTATCCAGCTCATGGCTCAGCTTCTCCAGTTCATTACACTGCTGCTGCACCCTCAACTTCTCATTCACCAGATCCTGCGCACCAAAATACGCAAAGCCGACATTTACTTTCAATTCTAGTACATGAATCTCAGAGCTCTTTTTTGGCTGCAATAAACTGTCATACCTCTCTCAGCGTAGCCAGAGTCTTCTTATCCATGGTGGCCTGTTTTTGTAAGTCTTTATTCTCTCTCTCCAGCTCTTTGAGTCTCCCCGTGGCCTCTTTGAGTCGGCTTAGCTCTTTATTGAGAGCCGTGCCCTCTTTTTCCATGCTGGATAGTCTGAGGCAGCTCTCCTCAAGTGCTGCCTCCTTCACCTCCAACTGCTGCCTCAACCTACGTGAATCCTTCTCCAACTGCTTCCTCTCCTTCTCCGTCTGGCCAAGTTCCAGCTCGATTCCTCTCTTCTCTTTCTCCACAACCTGTGCCTGTATTACAGCCTGCCTCAGCTCTTCCAGCTCCTGTTGCAGATCCTTTGTCTTGGCCTCGTTTTGCCTCAGATCACCTTCTAGCCCCTGGATTTTGGTGGCACTGTTGTCCAGGGTCTGCTGGAGCCGATGGTTTTCCTGGCTCAGGCTGCTACAGTTGATCTCCAGTCTTTTGCTCCTCTTGGCCTGGGAACGGAGCTCCTCCAGGGTATGGCTCATCTCCTCGTGTTCCCGCTCTAGCTCAGCATGTTCCTGCTGCAGCTGAGCCAGGCGAGCGGCGGCTGGACGCAGGGTCTCCAGCGTACGCTGCTGCTCCAGGTTCTCCTCCTCAAGTTGCTGGTGATCCTTCTCCAGAACAGCCAACCGCAAGCTGGCATTCTGGGCCGTGTCGGCAAACCTCTTCATCCGGCGATTGTCTTGCTCTAGAGTTGCGTTCTCACGCTCCAGGGCCTCGGAGCGCTCGCTGCTGATCTTCAGGAAAGCCACTTCTCGCTGCAGCTGCTCCCGGACTCGTTCCAGGCGCGTTACCTCCCTCTCCAATTCCTCGCAGCGTTCTCCTCGTTCCCGGAGAGACTCTAGCTCCTTAGTGGCCTGCCGTTTCTCGGCCTCCAGGCGAGCCAGTTTACCACCTGTTTCGGAAATGGTTTGGTGGAGAATGCGGTTCTCTGTCTCAACCTCCCTCACACGAGCCTCGCTGTTTACCTGAGCACGTTTCCGAAGGGAGGTCACCGCCTGGGTCATGTGCTCCTTCTCTTGCTCCAGCTCTGAGATCTAACACACACACACACATGAAAAAAACATATTTAGCCTGTTAACAGTTAACTGTTATGGAGGTCTTCGCACAAAATATATGCACTCCATTCCAAGACCTGGTAAACTGCCCAGCTAGGTAACAATTTTAGGCATCACAGGTGAGTTTCTGACACAAAGGCTGTTCCAAACAGAAGACAGCAAAATCACGCCAAAATCAGAATGTGTAAATTTGACCTGTCTGTCTTTATCTGCCTGCAGTGTCTCCAGAGATTTCTCCAGCCTCTGTTTGTCCTTAAGTAGCTCTTCTCCAAGGCTCTCCATGTCCTGAGTTGTCTGTTTCTCCTGGTCCAGCTGGGACTGCAGACGCTCCAACTGAAACACACAGCACACTATCAGCATTCGGCCAGTTCATCTCTCAGTTAACAGCCAAAGGCAATAAGGAGGTGAGCAGTACCTTCTTGCTGAGGCTCTGGTTTTCTCTCTCCAGCTCCACTGCATGTAGCTGACCCTCCTCCATGTTGATGGAGGCCTCTCTCAGCTCCTGGATGGTGCTCTGAAGACACTGATTCTCCTTCTCTAGCTTTAACAGGCGACTGGATGCTGACTCGTTCAGCTCAAACACAAAAGACTTGCGAGCTGAACCAGACGATAACAAAAACATATGTTATTGTTGTGATCAATGTAAAAATACCTTCTCGTATCCAAGTTTAATATGCAGAGACAAATATAAAACATTCGTGGCACTTTGGTACTTTCAAAACATTTTGTAGAGCATCCAGACCAGCCCTATATGACAACATTGGCTCAACCACTTACATGAGGTTGGGGCGGAACTATCTGTTTTTTGATCAATGGAAAACAAGGAGAGTGTGCAGGAAACATGTTTGAATATTTAATTATTTTTCCAGTTATGCTTTGCACAGCTATAAGCACAGAAAACAAGCATTTTTGGCAATTAAAAAAATATATATCCAAGATCTTACAGCCTTTTCAGAACATTTTCTATATTAAAATTTTTATTTAATATTGTGTAAAATAAATGTTCACATTTTATATGATTACTTCAGCAATTCTGTGCATCTCATAAGCTGTCATTCAACAGTAATGCATCATATGTGTATATTTATATATGTGTAAATATCTAAAAAACAAATCGGTTATTCTTTATTTTCAATATATACCATATTTTTGTGCTTGTTTGTGTGTGCAACTGCAGTAGGAACGCAAAGCATTCCTGAATGATGAAAGTAAGCAGGCAGATGCGGAGTCAACAATGCATCTCATTAAAAATGCGTACATGTGTAAACCAAACCGTTTACACATGGCTTGAGTCTCGTGATATTCCAGAAAGCTTTGACAGTCTTCAAGACAACATACATTTCACTTGGACCTAATTCATGTAAATAAATATGCCATCTTTGTGATTTCAAAACCTCTATGCTCACAAGCTCCATTAACAACAAGTTCTGTTAAACACGTTTAAGACAAGACGAACAAGGGCCAAGTGGCAAACAGACAGAAGGCAGATCACCACAAGCCCTTGGGCATTTAGCATGATCACCACCTGTGGAGGTGCATGACGAGAATTTGCATTGGGAGTATTTGCACACGGTTCTAAAATTATAAAATTGAACAAAAGAATGTGACCCAGATTCATTCTGATTCTTTGTTCAGTCTTTTCTAAAGGGTGTTGGATTGAATTGGTATTACATATAAAGTACAGCCTAGCACAGAATATATGTTTAGGAGTAAACAGCATCTCAGAGGGTTTCAAACGGAACTGTTAGAGTCTGTGCTGGACTCACCGTCATTGACCTCATTATTTTTGGCCAGTTGTTCCAGCTCCCAGCCCAGGTGAGCGGACTCATTCATGCTCTGTTTCTGAGAGATCTCCAGCAACATGTTCTCCTCCAGCAACTCCTCCAGAATCTTCTTATTACTGTCCCTGTCCTGAGACACAACCAAAAGCATAGATCTTATATATTGGGGCAAGAGGAAAGATTCACAGTTCCATGGTAATGCTTTCACAAATGATTCTTCATTGATGCACAAAAATTCATAATCAGAATGGTTAAACTTCTGAAGATGATGTGAGTGGAGTTGCTAGGGTGTTCTGGGAAGCAACTGGGTGGTTGCATGGGGGTTATCAGTAGTTATTAGGCAGTTGTTATGGTTATATTGATGGTTGCTAGGGTGTCGCTATGTGGTTCACAGGGTATTTCGGGTGGTTGGTAGGGTGGTTGCAGTTTCTAAGTGGTTGCTATGGTGTCGCTATAGTGTGTTCTTGTTGATTATGTAAATAAATGTTTGCTAGGGCATTGCATTGCTATGCAGTTGGTAGGTCTGGGTGGTTGCAAGTCAGTTGCCAAGGTGTTCTAAATGGCTGCTTTTGAAAAACCATGTGCAAAATTGTCAGAACGGTCATTCTTTGTATTTAAACACAAATGACCTCAGCGTGAGTCACTTTGTTCAGGTATGCAAAATAGTAAGTTTTTTAAATATATATATATATATATATATATATATATATATATATATATATATATATATATATATATATATATATATATATATATATAAATAAATAATGACAAAAATGTGGATTGTGATCAATGTGAAGAGTTTTGAGGTAAAAATGGACAGATGTGTGTTGCTTTGTTGAGTTGCTCTTGATGTTAAACTGAATTACTTTAGGAACATGACTAACATTAAAATAATATTGCACCTTTAAGCCTGTTGTTGTTGTCAATTTTCAGAGAACACTCGAACAACCATTTCACAAATATCGGAAATGGGTGCATAATTGGGCCCCTACACTAATGTTGAAAAAAGTAGACACTTTTCCCCACAGAGAATTTTGTAATTGCATTGTGACTACTTCAAAACAAATTTGATTCTTGAGATGCCTTAAAAAAAAAAGAACACTCCTAATAGCATAACCCCCACATACAATTTCCATATCATGCAATTTGGAGCGGAGTTGGAGGTTCTCTTTCTCCAGCTCATGTAGCTTGTCACAGCGCCCTCTGGCTGCAGTAAGCTGCTCCTCCAACATGGACTTTGTCTCCAGCAGGGTTATATTGTCCTCTCTCATTTCCTGCAAACAAAAGAGACAAAGATGAAGAGATGAACAAAAAATGAGAAAGGATCAAAAGGGATAAAGAGGATGAAGACACAGAAGCCTGTCAGTGACAACTCAGGGCTTCAGTATCACCGGAGGCATTATATCTGAGAAATAAAGACAGCAGGGGCTCCCAGCAGGCAGCTGTATCGGTCACCTCAAAAAATAACTTATTCCTGTCCTTCTGATTAAAGTTCTGTGTGACTGATTTATTATTTATGGGTTTTTTTTCCAGTTAATTATACAGAGTGTTGGAAGCAAGTTATTAAAATGGAAATGTAATAGAAGGCAAGAGTGTGTACCTCTATGCGGGACTTGTAGAAGTGGACATCATTGAGCCGTTCTTTGCAGCGAGCTAGTTCTGTTTCTAGCCGATCAACTTTCCCAGCACGCTCCCTCAGAGAGTCTACCTCATCACGGTAAGCCCGCACAGAGCGTGCCTCTGCCAACAACTGCATATTCTACTCACACACACACACAGAGTAAAAAAATGCAATATATAAATACACAACATATAATAAAAAAATCCCCAAAACATATGAGGCACACATGTGATCGATAGTGATTCATAGGGCTGCACATGATTATGATAAAAAGCATACTTGATTATTTCTGTTGATTATTGAATCCCTTGATGTTGTGACTGCGATTCTTAATATCGATTAATAGCATTAGAATGCTTATTATATGTGGGGCAACTGCATGCCATATACTTCATGTAAGCTAAACGTTCAAAACAAGCTGATAACGGTGTTCCTGAATTAGTTTATTGAGGTTTAATACATCAGTTTGTCACGTTACTTCACTCAAAGAAATTATTAAAAGTTTTACGCATTTCAATTTCATAATAACAATTCCATCACATTGAATTGAGTAATCTTTAATAGAATAAAAAATTGTAATATTTGAAGTTTCATCCATTTAATTTAGTATTAATTCGATTTGATGGAATTTTGTTATGAAATTGTAGTCTTAAGAATAGGCCAAAATAATTTTTTGAGTGTGATAGGCCTATAGACCGATTTAATGAATACATTTTGATAAATAAATTATAATAAAATGAAAGACAATTTTAATGCTTCTGAAGTAGAACTACATGGAATGCTGTAATTGACACTTTAGTCTCAATAAGTCTTAATAATAATAATAATTTTTTGGATGAATTGTGCAGCCCGAGTTTGAGATAGAAAGATGAGGCAAATGCTGTCTCGTACTCTTTCTAAACAACCGATATGACAGTTTTAGCCTGTAGGATCCAAGTAGGATTTCGCTAAGGGCCCCCATTTGAGGTAAGATCACATGAAATTTGTTTATTAAGGCCCTTTCCAAAAGCACCCTCACTTCTCTTGGTCCTCATCAGAATCTACACTTTGCCACATGAGATGTTGGGTATGTATCCCACAGTGAGTTTGCACCAGTGTAGTCTTGACACAAAAGTGAGGTTGCATAGTGACCCTCCTAAATTATTAAATGACAAATGGGACAACCTACAGACTTGTAGAAGCGTGAACCATATTGAATTGTCTTAAATAGTAGTGTAAGAGACTTTGTGGTGCAATACCTCCTGCCTGAGCTTATGAATCTCTGTGTCCAGCCGCTCAATCTCATTCTTGACATCAATTAACTGTTCAGTCTTCTCCTCTCTGTGAAGAGCACATAAACCGAGAAGTCACTCAATAATAAAAATGAACTCCACTGATTAGTATCCATTAGTATTATCAGGTCAGGAGATCTTGGCTCTGTTCCAAACTCTAGTGAGCTACCTACTGTATCTAGACATCATTTTTCGAAATTATATGCATGACACATGGTGGATAGAGTATGATGAAAAGTAATGAATACTATTTTGCAGAACATTTGGGTGTACACCCTATTTTTTTGCTTAACAACATGTGATTTTTAGTCTGATATTAGTCTATTAAACCCTGATACTGCGGTCTCTTTTAGTCTATTTGTCTCCACTCTGAGTTTCTGTGTTTGTGTAGTGCATGTGAGTAGAAAGTTTCAAATTAGTCACTTATGAGGTTCCAGTTTGGTTAGGAAGCTGCCTTAAAGAAAGAGTTCACCCAAAAATAAAAATTCTCTCATGATTTACCCACCCTCCTTGCATCCCAGATGTTTATGACTTTCTTTCATCTTCAGAACACAAATTACGATTTTTAGAAGAATATTTCAGCTCTGTAGGTCCTCACAATGCAAGTGAATGGGTGCCAAAATTTAGAAGCTCCAAAATCCACATAAAGGTAGCATAAAAGTAATTCATAAGACTCCAGTGGTTAAATCCATGTGTTCAGACATGATATGACAGATGTAGGTTAGAAACACATCAATATTTAAAGTAATTTTTTATCATAAATTCTACTCCCTACTAGTAGGTGGCGATATGCACAAAGAATGTGAATAACCAAAAACAGAAGGAGAGAGTGAAAGTGGAGATTGACTGAGCAAAATACTAAAAAAGAACTTAAATATTGATCTTTTTCTCACCCACACCAATCATATTGTTTCAGAGGGCATTCATTTATCCACCAGAATCATCTGAAGTAGTTTCATTTTGCCCTTATGTAGATTTTGGAGCTTCAACATTTTGGCACCCATTCACTTGCATTGTATGGACCCTTCAGAGCAGAGAAATTCTCCTAAAAAATGTGTTTGTGTTCAGCAGAAGAAAAGTCATACACATCTGGGATAGCATTGGGGTGAGCTATCCCTTTAAGGCCCGGTTATACTTCATTTTTGTGCTTCCTGATTGGATCACACCCGGAAGACCGTGTTGCCCTTTAAAGTATACTCTTTTGATAACAAGCGAATACAAAATCTTTCGACGCATGCACACTACGACTGTTTTGCAAAACTCTTTTAGTACAGTCAACGGCAGGTGTATGCACCAATGATGCGCTCGGACGAAGACTGTCTACATGTCAAGAAACTAGGGGCCACACTCGGACTGTGCTGATGACGAAATTTGCATCATGCACACTGTGCACGGAGAAAACAGCAACATGGACAACCGAAGTATACTTTGGCCTTTAGAAGGTACAATAGCTGTGCCAAAGTGAGGCAGCTCACTACCGTTTGGAACAGAGCTCTTGTAATCCAGCAAGCTGAGTGCAAACAAGGCAGAACAGAAAGAGTAAAAATTTACAAAGCTTCCAAACTCACAGCTCTTGGCAGGAGTGGCGCAGTTTGGCTTTTGTGTCGGCCAGCTCCACGGCTAAATGCTGCCGATCTTCTTTGGACAACAGGGTGACGGGTGACAGGGATGTGTGCTCAGTGCTGGGGAAGCCCAAGAGACTGGAAGGCTGCTGGGATTGAAGGTAGTCCCTCTCCTGGGTCAGCTCCAAGATCAACTGAGGAAACACACCCAAAGATTTATCAGCATCTCATCAATGGTGATTGACCTCAATCCGAGTGGCAGATGACGATTCTCAGTTGCCTCTGCTTCTGAGGCCGTCAATCCACGCATCTTCTCACGTGGCTTGTTGAGCATGTTACCACGGAGACCTAGCATGTGTGGAGGCTTCACGGCATTCTCCGCAGCATCCACACACATTATAGTGACCACATGGAGGTTACCCCATGTGACTCTACCCTCCCTAGCAACTGGGCCAATTTGGTTGCTTAGGAGACCTGGCTGGAGTCACTCAGAACACCCTGGATTTGAACTCACAACTCCAGGGGTGGTAGTCAGCATCTTTACTCGCTGAGCTACCCAGGCCCCCGAATAGTTATTGTTGTTACTGATGCTAGGATCTTGGATACCTCAGAAGTGTCATCTCGCTCGTCTATGAGTTTGCGCAGGTGAAAGGCCATGGTGCGAGACAGAGGGTCCAACTGCTCGGCAGGCATCTCCCCCACTTCCAGCCACTGCAAGTCCAGAACATTCTCCTGGTTGTGGGTGACCTGCAATTAAGCATGAAGAGATTATCAGACTCAGATGTCTCCATATGCAATATGTAAAATATTGTTATTGACTGGATGTGGCATTAGCTCACTTCTTGAATATGGGTCACAATGGCGGTCTGTGTCTCAATGTCCAGCAGTTTGATTTTCTCGATGATTTCTTCTTTACGTTGACACTGTTGCAAGAAGGGAAGAGACAGTGAAGTGAAGGGAAAAGCAGAGACGAGAAGATGTAAAATGAAAGAAGTGAAGTGAAAAAGAGAGGAAAGAGAAACACTTTAAGATGAGGTCTACCACAGATGCTTTACGATCTAGATTACATAAATAATTACCCTGAGCTTTTACGAAAACCGCATTGCCAGTAAACTCATGAATATGACTTTGTGATTATTATAGTGAATTAAAACACTGACGCAGATGAAAGAGACAGAATTAAGTCAGAGATTGAGTTCTTCTTCAGATAAAAGAATGCAGGAATACTTTGAAATGGGATAAAGAGCGAGTTGTGTGCCTTGTGACTGGAATACAGCGTGAGGAGAAGTTGTGGTGCAGGATTAGACAAGCTCAAAAGAGATTCCAAACAGAAAGCAAATAAGCAGGCAAAAGTTGTTCAGCTGTGAAGTTTAAGGCTCTAAATCAATGTGACCTGTTTATTATTCATTCACAGAACAGGAAAAACTGGCTAGAGAGGGGGCTAAAAGAGAGAAAGTAGGAAAAATGGGCATGTACAGCCCATCAGAATGGGCACAAAAGGAACAATCTGCAGGAAAAGGTGGAGACGTAAAAACATGAAAGAAAATCTATGGCGACTATCTTTGATGATTTCTCTGGGACATGTCTGGATGGATTTTTGTGCTGCATAACAGGCATGTTATGTGTTAGCTTTACTTTGGAAATGCAGAGGCATGCCCAGGCAGGGTAGAGGTGGTTGAGGTTTCCTGTTGTCAAAATGTGGACTGCGGATCTAATTCAAGTTTACCTGAACAGCACAGCCCAGAATCAGCAGCATTAGTCTCTTCACTTCCTCCATGCTTTTGCCTGACAGATTAAAACAGACATTATATAAGAATGATTCTGGTGTTATACAGAACATAAAATGACAGTAATGAGAAACATGAACACAAATATTCATTTGAGCACATTACATCTCTGAGGTCACAAAGCCCTTACAAAAATGCACAATGATAACAGGAGTTTCCAAAAATTCACCATAGTTATACAGTTATCTTTACTCCAGTCAAACTGTGGTAACTTTGCATTAAATGAACAATTCGTTAAATGTTTTTTACCAATATTTACTCATACTCCAGGGCTCCAGACTAAAACAATTACTAAGGAGCCATTGGCTCCTAAAGTGAAACATTAAGGAGCCAAATGGCTGTTTTTAGTCTCCAAATCACAGAATTGCTCAATTTAGATTGCCGTTCAGAAGCATGATAGAAAGCAGAAGGAAGACAGTTGATAACCCATTAATCTAAGGATTAATCAACAGTATATATAGGTGACAAGATAAGCTTGAATTCTCTTTTATCTCATAAATGTTCACCCTCCTTTCATAATTTATACAAATATAAGAGATACAATATTTTTTTTTATTTAGTACTGCTCTCCAGAACTACATTACAGATATTTACAGAAAGAATAATATGCATATAGTAGTGTGTTGTCTTCTTGAGCATCAGTGAATGTTTGCACCTTGTGTAATAGTTGTGTGCAAGTCCCTCAATTGTCCTAATAAAATCAAGCTTTTGACACTTAGGACAGTTGAGGGACTTGCACACAACTATTACACAAGATGCAAACATTCATTGATGCTCAAGAAGACAACAAAGAAAGACAAAGGCAATATTTAAAAACAAATATATATATATATATATATATATATATATATATATATATATATATATATATATATATATATATATATATATATATATATATATATTTCTTTACTGATACTGGATGGCCCCAGACACAGAGACTACAAGAGTGCAAACTGAATGAAATCCCAAATGCAGTTTATTGTGCTACTGCAATCCTAATCAATAATTAAATAAAATAAATTGGTACACAACATGGGACTGTTAATTATAAAGAGGCCTGAAATACACATGTGACTCTTATTTTGAAATATCTGCACTCCCGGTCGTGAACTCACTTATGGCTGATTCGCTGAGAAAGTGAATCCGATTCAAACTGCTAATCTGAGCACCTGAGTTCACACCCTCAGTTCATTTCGGGTGATTCATGAAAAAGATCCGGTTCAAAAGTCATTTGTTCACGACCGGTTGTTGTTGTACGTGATGCAGCGAGCTCATCAGAAACAGAACGGGTGAAAAGCAGCGCAAGACCCGACTGTGACCTGTGGCGACTAGATTTTAAATTATTGTCGCAATAAATAATTTTTGGCCGCATTTGTGACCATTTTAGTCACACAGTCTGGAGCCCTGTACTCATAATTTACTATTCTCACGTTTATGTGAGAACTTGCATTGTTTAGCGGTTAAAAAAAACAAAACAAAACAAAAACTAAAAAACAACAACAACAACAACAACAACAACAACAACAAAACACTGGGAATGGGCTTTTCTCATGATCTTATGAACACACGTCAAAATTTTCACTGCAAAATGACTTTAATGCAGGACATTTTTCTCACTAAAACCAGAACAGCTTGTAATAGGATGCACTTGGACTACTACTTTTATACTTGTTTAAATTTTAAAGCAAGCTCATATCTTTTGCCATTGTATTAAAAAGACTGATCACGATTTTCATCAATATGCGATACTAATACGTATTTGGAACAACGTGAGGGTGAGTAAATGATGACATTTATTTTGTTTATTATTATTTTTTAACCATCTCTGTGATCAAATATCACTGACATCAAAACAGGCATGACACATTAAAGGAATAGTTCAACCAAAAATTCTGTCATTTACTAAAACTCATGCCATCCAAGAGGTGTATGACTTTCTTCTGCAGAAAACAAAGGAAGATATTTAGAAGAATATTTCAGCTCTGTAGTTCAATACAATGCAAGTCAACAGTCACAAAATTTGAAGCTCCAAAAAATACAAAGGCAGCATAAAAGTAATCTATATGACTCCAGTGGTTAAAAGCATGTCTTCAGAAGAGATATAATGGGTGAGGGAGAGAAAAAGATCAATATTTAAGACAATTTTACTATAAATTCTTCTCCCTGCCCAGTAAGTGGCAATATGCATGAAGAATGCAAATCTCCAAGAACAGAAGAACTCTTAAAAGAGAGAATAGAGTGCTTAGGAGGGCTGTTTGAAAGTGTACATTTATAGTAAAAAAAATTAAATAAAAAAAAAATCTTAAATATTGATCTCTTTCTAACACACACTTATCATATCTCTTCTAAACACATGGATTTAACCACTGGAGTTTTATGGATTATTTTATGCTGCCTTTATATGCTGTTTGGAGATTTAAAGTTTTGGACCCTGTTGAATTACATTGATCTACAGAGATATTCTTCTAAAAATCTTCATTTGTGTTCAGCAGAAGTAAGTAAGTTATGGTTGTGTGTAAATAAGAGAATTTACTTTTTTGGTTGAACTATCCCTTTAATTCAGATTAAGATGTGTCGAGCCAGGTCAGTGATATTTTACCACAGAGATGGTTAAAACAATAATACATATATATTTATGTATTTATTTATTTTTCCATTTAATAATAAAGACTAAAAATGTCTTCACATAAAACTATCATATGTGTTTAATGTTTAATGTTTAAAGTTAATGTTCTAACACTTTTAAGGTGTTTTTCTTTATTTTATGTTTCGGGCAAAGACATCCTGCAAAATAAATATTTTTGTGTTTCATGTAAGAAAGGAAATCATACAGGT
>JAVLUX010000023.1:26457500-26762500 GCA_032164185.1 Moxostoma hubbsi | reverse complement strand
AACTGATCCTCATGGAAATAAAAAGGAAAATGCAGCAATGAAAATTACTTATTTAAATGATATCTGAATGGGCAGTACCTGATAGTGGATCCTTGGCAATGGCCAGCACATTGGGCAGATTCATGAGGATGAGCTGCTGAAGATGCTCCTGAAAAGAAAAATAACTTTAGTACTAGACTCTACTAGACTTAAGTAGAATTTAGTAGGACTGTTGCGATAAAAATCACATAGAGGAACCATCAGACTCAAAATTCTGATGGTAAGGTATCAATATTAGGGGTGAGGACCTAAAATAGGGTCAGCGGTAACGTGGGAACAGGAAACTCCTACTTACAAACAGACAACCAGGAAATCTAACTGGAAATAGGAAACATTAGCAGTTCCAGACAAGGCATGTCTGGGTGGGGACCATCAAATTCCAGCATACAGGAGGTTTAAAAAAAAAAAAAAGAGGAAGAAAAAGAAGCAATTCTAAACTGAGGACATAAAAATGTCAAGATATGTGGGAGTGCACATGTTTATGAATGTTCCCTTGTGACAATGGACTTGGCTTCTGGCACAATGGCCTCCAAGGCAACAACACTCAGCAAAGTACACAAAAGACAAGACCAAACAGGTCCATTTGACCAAACCCCTTCATTCCAAAACACACTTCAATAAGAGCTCCGACATCAATAGTGGAATTACTTCGCTGATTTATTGTTTCTGTGCAGCCAACATGAAACTATTTTTAGAATTGTTCTTTGATTGGCCAATTATCTTTAAATTATTCAACAAAGCTTAAAAAGTACACAGAGTAATTTTCCTCATTAAAAAACATTTAACTCCTAAAGAAATTAATTGCAATTTTTAAACATCAGTAAATAATCACAATGACTTGCATAATATGAAGACTCCAAACATATCAGTTACAGTTACCTTATAAAAGCTGTTTTATTCTACATGGAGCGGGTCCCCCTCATGGGGGCTGCCATATTAGGATCACATGACCAGCCTAATACTACTCCTTTAATTTCAGTTATTGGGCACATTAGCTGATGGAAAAATTAATCATGGCTGACTGTGAACAGAGAATTTCTACATTGGCATCCATAACTGAAAACTATAGCATCTGATTGATGCTGCATCCATGCCCTAGGTGTCAATGTAAATGCAAGACGAGACGACGTGCATAAAATCTTACTGAGAGCACCTGTAAAGAGCATTCATAGCCCCTTTTACTTCTGTAAAATCAGATATCAAAACAGGATATCTAATGAAAAAAATGTGTAGGGTGAGACACATGTTTAAATTATATAAATTGATTGGATATTGAAAAGTTATTTCAATATGACAGATATACTGTATATGACAACAAAGCCCAAAGAAAAATCATTTCAAAAGTGGAATGGGATACATTTCGATGAAAGATTATGATGGCAACCATTTTTCTCTTTGGAACACTGTACACAGGTGAATAGTTTTCAAGACAAGCAACGTCAAGTAAATACGGTCCATTTTGATTTCATGTTGACTTTAATGTGAGAATAATAATGTGTAAATAAATGTGAAGAACAACTGAAGCCATGTAGACAGATGTGCAAACACACCTTCTCACCAGGCACGTGGCTACATGGCTAATGAGAAAGTGTGCTGTCCCATATGACATCATCAAGCCAAGACCTCCTGCAGACAATTTCGTCTCCATCTTAGAGGAATGACACCCAGAGGAGGTCTTTGTGTGCAGAGACCCACAGAAACAACTCTCATCCAGTATGATAGAGTCACCCCAGCTAAGGCCAGGTCAGACCACACTGCCTTTGTCAAAACAGAGGCCTGTAAGCATTACATTCTTTACCGTGGTCCTTCTCACACATTTTTAGTCACAAACAGAGAGAATTCTTCAAAAGATGCTACCTAAAGAAGTAGCATATCCAAACTTCTTGATCTACTAGCTTGACAGTAAGCCTTGCAAAAAAGGAAGAAAGTTACAATTTGGAATGACATGAGGGTCAGTAAATGCTGACATATTTTTAATTTTGGGAGAACTATTTCTTGTGATTTCAACATGACCTCGTGAGAAATCATATGTATTCTTACATAAAGTTTGGTTCTAGCAAACGTACATTCGCTTACATTTGCATAGACACTGAAACGTAAATGTTTTTTTTTTTCTCCCCAATTTGGCATGCCCAATTCCCAATGCACTCCAAGTCCTCATGGAGGCATTAGTGACTTGCCTCAATCCGGGTGGCGGAGGACGAATCTCTGTTGCATCCGCGTCTTATACAGTCAATCCACTCATTTTATCATGTGGCTGTTGGGCGCATTACCGTGGAGACCTAGCATGTGTGGAGGCTTCACACTATTCTCCACGGCATCCATGCACAACTAACAACGTGCCCCAACGAGAGTGAGAACCACACATTATAGTGACCACGAGGAGGTTATCCCATGTGACTCTACCCTCCCTAGAAACCGGGCCAATTGGCTTTGGAGACCTGGCTGGAGTCACTCATCACACCCTGGAATCCAACTTGAGACTCCAGCTGTGGTAGTCAGTGTCTTTACTTGCTGAGCTACACTGGCCCCCCAAAACATACAATATTGACATTTGTTACATGTTTAGAGGTTGGGGTAGAGTTAAGAGATCTAAAATATCGATAAAACAGTCAAACTTTTCAAATATATTTATAATCGATTCGTCCATTCAAATATAGTTGTAATGGATTCGCCATTATTTTACATTTCTAAAGCTGTAAAGATGTAAAAATGTTTACTTTTAGATGCTTTCAAATGTCCATATTGTATGTTTTCGAGTCTATCCACACATGCAAACATGTAAGTTTAAAATGTTACAAATATTAACAAACAAATAGCTACGTATAATAATGAGATCAGGCAGGCCATTTATACAAGCATTACTTCTGCAATCATCAAGGGTATATGTGAATGGGTTTAAAAATGTAACCACTACACTACACAAGGCAACCCTTTAATTCACCCGGTAATCTAGTTGTGCTTTCAAGTCCACTGATGTAAAACCAGAGATAACTATGCACAATTGAACTCAAGCAACTCAAGTAAGAAACCTCAGTGTTTTTGACAGACAGCCAGTCTGAAAATCACACGATTCAACACGAGGGGGAAAACTCATTACACTGTTTGAATTCGACAGCTGCACCATGATGGGGTGCGCAGTGTCACATTAAGGGTTCTCTGCATGAATAGAACCCTATTCTTTAGTTGCCACTTAACCTGATCAGTTTTGGAGCGCTGCTAATTTCAAGCAGACTAATTACTAGATCCAGAGTCATATGAAAGATGAGGAGGCTTTCTTGGTAGTGTTTGGATCAGGTTTCCTCGAACAGCGGAGTATGGAAGAAGTGATGAAGGATCAGTTAACACTTCTTGCCTGGCATGACTGGCCTGAACATAAGGTGACTTCACCATTTCAGATGGATAATGATTGCAGAATCCATTCTGAATTGACAACAAAATAGGGCAGCGCTGTAAATGAAACATCACCAAAGTTAGAGAGTGATCTTTTATCACAGAATATAATAATTGTAAACACTGACCTGCACCTGAATTGCTTCATTACGGTAAATCACCTGCTTGTAGGAGTAAATTGTTAATGGGCATGTATCCATATCACAGTGCTGGTGAAATGTTTGTTGAAGGAATATTCTCAGTGCTCCTCTGCAAAGGCCCATTGAAAACAAACTCATTTCGAAACACTCAAATTCCATTAAACTAGAGATACAGATATTTTACTTTTTTTTTTTTACCATCAATGTTTTCTGCATAAGGACTCCAAATAAAGGTAAATTACACTACATTGTATACAGTACACATATTGTGACAACGGATAAGAAAAATATGAAGACATAAATGGCGCCAGTGAAGGGCGCGTTTTGCGTCTCATTAGTTTTCAGTGCCTCTAGTGCCAAGCGCTGTGCTTTTAGTACAATATGTCAAGTTAAAGGTGGAGCAAGAAAGACTGTTGCTATTTAAACTCAACAGCCAAACACACATACCCTTCAGTGCTCCTTCAGAAGCTCCGCCCCCTAAATTCATGCATGCGCAACAATGTTGTGTTGATTTGATTATTTCCCCCATTTCCAGAGCCAGGGTTGTGTACAAACACCAGATTTTTTTTTCCGCACTCCAATAGAATCGACAGCTATTGGTTATTGGTTCTTATGATCAGAATTTTAAAAGCAATCTGTCAAGAATAAAAATTTTGTGGTTAAACTCTACATAAAACTAGTGGTAAATTTCCCAATCACTGCAATAAAAGAGCCAAAGTTTTGATTTCATACTAAGGAAATTTGGCAGTGTGTGCACCTTTGCATTGTGCAGAGTGAGACTTTGTACATTCAAAAAGCATTTTCCACTGTAACATCACATCAACGAGGATAACCCCAGCACCCTCATCCTTTACACCACAGGAACATCCCTTAAAAATTAAGGTCTGGCATTTGCCTTCATTAAGTCATTTTGCAACTAGTCAAAAATGTTGGAAAGTTTCATTTATGGCCTGACACTTTCCTGAGCTCATTTCCTCTGCCTCTGCATGAAACAATGCCTGACTATAAAGTGGGACAGCAAAGTTTGTGCTGTAGCTCTGCTCTGGGACTGTTTTCACTGAGGTGCACACTGGTATGTGCTCTTCCCCTGCTGGCTTCAGCATTATGGGTCAGTGCCATCACCACATGATCATTATCTATACAGTGGATATAAAAAGTCTACACACCCCTGTTAAAATGCCAGGTTCTTGTGATGTAAAAGAATGAGACAAAGATAAATCATGTCAGAACTTTTTCCACTTTTAATGTGACCTATAATGTGAACAATTCAATTGAAAAACAAACTGAAATCTTAATAAGTGTGCATAAGTGTGCACACCCTTAAACTAATACTTTGTTGAAGCACCATTTGATTTTATTACAGCACTCATTATTTTTGGGTAGGAATCTATTAGCATGGCACATCTTGACGTGGCAATATTTTCCCACTCTTCTTTGCAAAAGCGCTCCAATTCTGTCAGATTGCGAGGACATCTCCTGTGCACAGCCCTCTTCAGATCACCCCACAGATGTTCAATTGGATTCAGGTCTGGGCTCTGGCTGGGCCATTCCAAAACATTAATCTTCTTCTGGTGAAGCCATGCTTTTGTGGATTTGGATGTGTGCTTTGGGTCGTTGTCATGCTGAAAGGTGAACTTCCTCTTCATCTTCAGCTTTCTAACGGACGCCTGAAAGTTTTGTGCCAAAATTGCCTGGTATTGGCTAATATGATATCTGTGGAGTGCTTCAAAAAAATTAGTTTTAGTGACTTCTGACTTCAACTTTATAGAACTGTTCATAATTCCCTCCACCCTGACTAAGGCCCCGGTTCCAGCTGAAGAAAAACAGCCCCAAAGGATGATGCTGCCACCACCATGCTTCACTGTGGGTATGGTGTTCTTTGGGTGATGTGCAGTGTTGTTTTTGCACCAAAAATACCTTTTGGAATAATGGCCAAAAAGTTCAACCTTGGTTTCATCAGACCATAACACATTTTCCCACATGCTTTTGGGAGACATGATGTTTGTTTTTGCAAACTTCAGCAGGGATTAGATTTTTTTCTTTGTAAGAAAAGGCTTCCGTCTTACCACCCTACCCCATAGTCCATTCATATGAAGAATACGGGAGATTGTTGTCACATGTAGCACACAGCCAGTACTTGCCAGAAATTCCTGCAGTTCCTCCCTGACCAGTTTTCTTCTCGTCTTTTCATCAATTTTGGAGGGACGTTCAGTTCTTGGTAATGTCTCTGTTGTGCCATATTTTCTCCACTTGATGATGACTGTCTTCACTGTGTTCATGGTATATCTAATGCTTTGGAAAATCTTTTGTACCCTTCTCCTGACTGATATCTTTCAACAGTGAGATCCCTCTGATGCTTTGGAAGCTCTCTGCGGATCATGGCTTTTGCTCTGATTTGCAACTACGAAAATGTCAGGAAAATCCTACTAGAACAGCTGAACTTTATTTGTGATTAATCAGAGTCACTTTAAATGATGGCAGGTGTGTAATGACTTCTATTTAACATGAGTTTGAATGTGATTGGTTAATTGTGAACACAGACACATCCCCAGTTATAAGAGGATGTGCACACTTATGCAACCAGGTTATTGTAAGGTTTTTCATTTCCCCCCATGAAGATTTCAGTTTGTTTTTCAATTGAATTGTTCACATTATAGGTCACATTAAAAGTGGAAAAAGTTCTGACATGATTTATCTTTGTCTCATTCGTTTACATCACAAAAACCTGGCATTTTAACAGGGGTGTGTAGACTTTTTAAATCCACTGTAATTTGGTAGTGAGAGTTGATGGGGATGGGCAGCAGTGGGACCCTTCTCCAACGTTATTAATCAAAGCAGAGATGGAGCACGAAGAACCTTCACACTACTGTCAATCATGCTTCCCCAATTGACTAATGTGGAGCACCAAAGTTCTGTCACTCTGAGAACTTTCAGCGCCATTAACACAATCTCCTCCGTTCAAGGAGATGCTACCAGAAACCAAATTGATTCTCAGACTGAGAAAATTCCAGTACTTATTCACCGGACTAAACGATGAGGGTCAATGAGGTTGGACTCAATTGTGAAGGTACTATTTTGGATTCCACATGCAAGTAAATATTTGGAGTGATTCATAGGAAGTCAAAGTAAAGTGGCCAAACATGAGCTTATGACAACATAAACACACCTAGAATAGCCCGAGATCAGATGAATAGAATCAGTGCCATTGTGTTCCATTCAGAGACCAAAGCTTTCAAAAATACAGGAATGAGGACACAAGAATATGTTGCACGATAATCCGGTTTCCGGACAATTAAACCAATATAGAGGTTGCAATATATATGTAACTGTTTTCTGCACTTGCTGAGACAATAAAAAAAAAAATTCTATAAACATCACAAACCATTACGTCATTTAACATTTTATAAAAGAACTAATTTCATCAAACTTCACATAATTGGTGACGAGCATGATTCTGAGGATGTGCTTTTCCCTCTAACATTATATTTTTAAATCCACTGATGGTTAGGTTTGAGGTTTGGGATGGGGGGTACAATTTACAAAACTGTATTCCTCCTCACTGTATTACAGCCTGTATAGCTGAAAACAACTCACTTCTCAACCCGACTTTAGCGCCCCTCTGTGGACATTACATCTGGATATGGAGCTCATATGTGCCCATATACCCAACAACACTTACTGCTTTGCCCACTTAGGCAGTTTTGATTTTCGGTAAGCACAGACCAATTTACCTAGTCAACTTACTGTTCCTGATTTCACTGTGAGCTCAGCCTGTAACCTGTTAGCGAACTAATCAGTTCAACATATGGTATGACTGTTTGATTTGAGAGTACTGGTGCCAAAAGGGGCTGATCAACTGCCATGGTGGCCCTTTTAAATAATGTCTCCATTGCTTCAGTGACCCATATTGGAGCCCTGCCTTGGGGTCCTTTCCTGAATAAGCAATGGAGAAACCCACAACTGATTGGTGTAGAATTTACCAGACCAGGTCTCCCCAAATGTTCACCAATGGATTAATTCTGATTTAGGCTAGATTGCACATTCAGATTGTCCATGAATGTCAATTTTACCAAATCAGTGGCCCTGTTCCTGTCTCTACTCAGTGACCCAGTGTTCTATGTTTGCTCTACTGCCAACCAAACCACATGCTGACTATAGCTCTATACACTCACACCCACACAGGCGCCAGATTTAAAATAAAACCAATCCACAGAGCCAGTTTCAAAACATTGTAGTCAACAGTACAGACAAAAAAAGTTGTTTTGAAAAACTCCAAAAATACCACATATGCTATTCTACAGCCCCAATTTTAATGTTTAAAGGGATAGTTCACCAAAAAAGTAAATTCTCTCATCATTTACTCCCCATCCCAGATGTATATTATTTACTTTCTAAAGCAGAAGATTTTTAGAAGAATATTTCAGCTCTGTAAGTGAATGGTGACCAGAACTCTGAAGGTCCACATATAACAAAGCCAACATAAAGGTAATCCATATTTTTCCAGACTTTTCCAGACTTCTGAAGCGATCCAATCGGTTTTGGGTGAGAACAGACCAAATTGTAATTTCTGCTATCTACCTTTTAAAATGCAATCTTTTTTAAAGATTATTTCTTACAAAGTTAAAGTTTTGTGTGAAATTTTAAGTAAAGAGTGGTAAACAACATATTTTTTTAATTTGTTAGCAATTTTATACTATGTTATTTACTATTTATACCACAGGTCTGTTGACTGCTCGATTCTAATTGGTTGACGGACGTTCTAAGGCGTGCAATTATTTTTCAAGTAATCGCACGGCTACGAAGTAGTTCCAGGTCTTTACCACTTAATGGTTCCATATCACTTCGCCAAATTATTTAAGTTATTTTAAAGAGTTGTACAGGCTACCACAACAAAATAACCAATTAAAACAAAGACATATGTATTGGAAATAAATGGCAAACAAAGTCTATAATATCCTACATTTATTTCAATTTCGGTTGAAAAGTGCCTTTGCGTTCCTCGTCTCACCCGCACTTACACACGCTCACACACATGCATATGCACACCCACACATGCACTACCTTGTTACTCCAATGCCAAAAAGCAGCGCATACTCCGTTGCTAGTTCTAAAGTGACGTTTTCGAACTAGCAATGAAGGCTCGAGCTGTATCAAAACAGTTTCTATATTATCTGAAATACAGATGAAGTCACTAAAACTCTTTTTTTTGAAGCACTCCACAGATATCATATTAGCAAACTATAGTTTTGGCAAATCATTTAGGACATCTACATTGTGCATGACAAGTAATTTTTCCAACAATTGTTTAGACAGACTGATTATAATCACAATTCCAGTTGGTCAGAAATTTACATACACTAAGTTAACTGTACCTTTAAGCAGCTTGGAAAAATCCAGAAAATTACATCAAGCCTTTAGCAATTAGCAAATTAGCTTCTGACAGGCTAATTGGAGTAAATTGAAGGTGGATGTGGATGTATTTTAAAAATCAAAATAAGTCAGTCAAGACCTCAGAAAAAAATTGGTGGACCTCCACAAGTCTGGATCATCCTTGGGAGCAATTTCCAAGTGCCTGAAAGTACCATGTTCGTCTGTACAAACATCAGAATGGGTCCACGCAGCCATCATACCACTCAGGAAAGAGACAAATTCTGTCTCCTAGAGATGAACATCACAAGACATTAGCCAGGAAGTGACACCAAGCATACCTCGAAAGTGGCTTAAGGATAATAAATTCAAGGTATTGGAGTGGTAATCACAAACCTCAATCCAATAGAAAATTTGTGGACAGAACTGAAAAAGCATGTGCAAGCAAGGAGGCCTACAAACCTGACTCCGTTACACCAGTTCTGTCTGGAGGAATGGAAACTTATTGTAAAAGCTTTGGCTAAGGTGTATTTAAACTTCTGACTTCAATTGAAACACCCTCGCACGTCCCCTCCCCCTCTCTTTAGCTCTCACACATGTGGACAAATATACATTTTATGCATTAAGCACACACTCGCGAGCAAAAAACAGAGCCATGATGTCAGCGCACTGCACCTCAGTGGGGTTGAAAACAGTTGTTAAGGTTTACATCTGAGAAGCAATATACAAAAATGGTGACACTGCTGCTTACAAGTGCATAACATACATTACTCTGCAAAAGTTTTAGGCACTTGTGAAAAATGTTGCATAGTGAGGATGTCTTCAAAAATAATGACATCAATAGTTTTCAATTATCACTTAATGTCATACAAAGTCCAGTAGACATGAAAAGCTAAATCAATATTCGATGTGACCACCTTTGCCTTTAAAACAGCACAAATTCTCCTAGGTGTACCTGGACACAGTTTTTCTTGGTTGTTGGCAGATAGGATGTTCCAAGCTCCTTGGAGAATTCGCCACAGTTCTTCTATCTATTTAAGCTGTCTCAATTGCTTCTGTCTCTATATGTAATCTCAGACAGACATGATGTTCAGTGGGGGGCTTTGTGAGGGCCATGACATCAGTTGCAGGGCTCCCTGTGCTTCTATTCTAATCTTTTCTATTTGCAAAAGTAATGTTTGGGAATCTAACATTTATATGTCCTATTGACACACTAAAGCTGAAGCTATAAAGAACCATCTTAAGACAAATGCTTTAGAAACATCTTATGTGCCTCAAACATTTGCACAGCAATGTACATCTTGGTGATTTTGAAGCGATGTTACTTCTGACGGGAGCTGCAACAAAACACCTAATCTCAGAAGCGATCTCTCTCAGTTTGAGTTTCTCTCTTTTGATCACTCAAAAACACACTCACACACTCACACACTCGTTATTCCAGTGAGTGCTCCAGTAAAGCAGTGCAAACCTTGCAATCCTCCGTTGATAGTTCTAAAGTGACATTTTTGAAACAGCAACAAAGGCTCGGACTTTGTGGCGGAACAAAGTAGTTCAACTCAAGAGCGTTTTAGGGACGAAAACCAGAAAATGACTTGATAAAACTCTGAATGATGTTTTAAGGTATGGCAACCATGGTATAAGTGGAATAATTGACGACTCCGCTGCAAGTCGTGACCGCATGACTACCTCGGGTGTGGATTATTTTTCAATAATTCAACAGTCCATCGTCAATTATTCCTTACATTAAATTGTGTGATTATATATATATATATATAGGTATTATATTGGCAACTCTGCTCTCTGAATAACAATTCTAGAAGACAGACTTGCAGACTTGAGTGAAATTTAAGATGACATTTATTTGATGAATATAAAACAGAAATGTAAATGTCAGTATTTGGCGTAAGCCCCGTCTGGCTGTCCGAAGGAGTTGTACTCGGAACCGTCATATCCTGCCGGAGATGGAAGGCAGAGGCGAAGAGCCTACCCCCGTGCAGGACAGGACTCAATTGGTGGTGGTGGGATGGTGGAGGTTGCCATGTTAGCACACTGAAACAGCAATGTGATAGATTGTGAGCAGACTTATAAAGCAATGGCTAGGAATTACCCAGCTATGAGTGTGATGATGTACAGCGACTAGTCTTCCCACTAGAACTATGCTGCACTTACATTTGTTGTTGCGCCTATAGTGTTATTTTCACCAGAAAACTGCAATGAAGCGGCACGTAAAAGTCAGTTTGCAAAAATTGTTAACGTAATGTTCATTCTATGAGACTAGGTTGAATCATTCAGTATCGTGTTATTACATTTAAATTCCATCAATGCACCATGATACCACAACAATACAATCTTACAATAGAATACACTGGTCTTCATACCCTGGACTGCACATAAGGACATTTCCTGCATTTCTGGCATACAGTCAGCTTCCTGTTGTAAGATGTATAATTTGAGTCACTATTCAAGGCTGTATTGGAAGCAGGTAGGGAGTTAGGAAATAAGCAGTAAACCACATAAAGAGCAAGACGTCAGACAGAGTCCAAACAGAGGAGCACAAATCAGTCGCTAACAACCATGCTAACAGTACAGAAAGAGCCCAGGGTAAGCAGCACTGCAGCCATGTGACTCATCAATTACAGGGCACATAAAAGCTTCCTGTTACCAGAGATACAGTGGAGTGCACAGACTTCAACAGTGGCAGGGTCGAAAGGATTTAAAAGGGCACAGAATTAGTTTTTTTGTATTTTAAAGAGATGAGTGATCTTTAGCTCTACTATATACTATTATAACTAATTTTTAGATTTTAGAGTATTTAAGCATTTTGCTTGTATTATAAACATATTTTTTTTCATTATATCCTTTTTGATAAATAATAGCATATTCTGTTATATTCCTAACAGTAAGCACCATATTTTACATTTTGTTTTTTTACATGTGTCATAGTAAAACCATGGTATTTTTTGAAGTATCTGGGAGAACTATGACAGTATCATGAAATATGAATATAATCATTCAGTACATTGGTATTACCCTGGTAATGGCAAAGTGCCTTTTTTTGTTTTGTTTGTTTGTTTTTTTGTTATAGGGATCTAATCTTTTTCTTGTTTCATCACTCTTTTCATCTTTTCTCATCTCTGCACCCACACTTTATCATTTTATCTCTGCTGCTTCCATTCTGACCTCATCCCCATGGATTTGAATGGGTAGCCAACATGTCCAAAAATGGTAATACCATAGTATTTTTCTGAAAGTGATTATTCCATTAGTTTAAACAAAAACCAAACTGGCATTGCATGAATGATATTTTACATTTCTATCACTGAAAACGATGCGACCGCTCCCATTATAAATAATAAAGCCGTTTACACTGCAGGTGTGCCATGTGATGTTGGAAATGTGGTAGCAATAGTTTTTATCCGTTGATGAACTTACAACACAATACATAGAGTGGACATTTTATCTGGTTTGCATTTATAGTTCTGGATTGGTGTGTCTGCATCGCTCTGTGAGCACACAGCCAAAATGCTAACTATACGTTTCATAAATAAACAAAAACAATGCAAGTAATGTACTTACTGGATTCTAAAGTATTTATTCAATTACTGTAGCTTCACAAATGAGTTAAAAGTATGTAAACATGTTGAAATGTAGGCTATACATTATTTATTATTCATGTTGCCCACATTGGAGGGAAAATATTAGGAAATTACTATATGCATGCTCTTGAGTCGCTTAAATAATAATAATAATAATACATAAACATGTTTTGGAATACTTTTGATGTTCTGTGCGGATAAAGAAATCAAAATAATGAATAACTATTCGCCTCAATAACACAAAATGAGTTTCATTTTAAAGACTTTACATTGCATACAGGCACTATAACCATCTCTTACCAGGTGATTTTTAATTAGAAAGTATTCCGTTTCCATAACTTATGAAATATGATTATTTACTCAACACAAACTGTCAAAAATAAGGACAAATCATTGTGCCGATCGGAAAGTTTGCGAATAGGAAACACATCATTTCAGCTGATGCTCCATGATGTGACTTCGATGCTCCGGGGTGAATTCAAATGGCATTTTTGCCCCCTCAAAGGGCACTGCTGCGGGAGGGGCAGGGGCTTGCACCTCTGATGCCCACGCTCTATGCACGTCACAGCAGAGATACATTGCTTTTTTGATACCTTCACAAAGCACTGCAAAACAACAAGAACAGCAATGCATAATGCTAAATTACACTATGTTATGGTTTTGGTAGGGTTGGCACAATACCAAATTTAAGTAATAAATACAGATACCAGTGACATTTTTTATAAAAGTTTTGCCCACTGCAAAAACTACTGGGTCATTCCGTATCAACTCATCCAGGGTTTGAATTTTTTATTTTTTTAAGATGAAAAATAAATGATGATGAAAGCCAAAATATTGAATGCCATGGATCAATATTACTCTAGAGTTATCACAGGGATTTTAATATATTTTAATATTCTGATTTTGAAGAAATAGTCCTTTTTGTATCTAAGGTCACATGGTATGAAGCTAGTTTGAAGTACAAAGTAAAGAGATTTTGATTGATTTTGATTGTTTTTATGTAAATAAATAAAAGGTACATTTCTACAGCACATAGGTATCGTATTGAATCGGTACTTGGTACTGCCAATACTGTAGAAGACTGGTATTGTCAGATTTTCTTATAGTAGTAATGACTAACTGAAGTACTGTCACTTTTGACAACCCTGTTGGTAGTTCTTCAAGGACATTCAAGTAAACCTGACATTCAATGTTCAAACCCTAAATTCCTTAAAATTAGTTCACAAGTGGCTAGAAAGGTAAACCTAATTCCTCTAGACTAGCTGCATGTATGTGGACACACTGACTTTCACTTCTTATTGATTCTGATGGCAACAGCAGGGACTGAAGAGAGAAAGAGAGACATTCCAGACTCCCTGGCAACTCCCACTGACCTAAAGAGCCATTAAATCACCTTCCACCTCCCCCTTTCCCCCTATTCTCCATTAAATAAAAACAGCCTAGTGGAACCTCCACCTCCCCTCTTCAGTCCCATTCCACAGAGGTTAGATGACCAACACAGCAGCCGGACCATGTCTGTGTAGATGTTCAGATGCTGGCACCTCGGTCTCTAAGTGGGCTACACCAACAAGAAACCCCAATGAGACTTCTGACTCACCTAATCGAATCTCTGTTAGGAGGCTTTAATCATTTACTTTTAAAAGAAGGCTTGATCTCTGACCAGTAGCCCACACAAGTGACATTTGCTACATGTGTAACATTTAGAAGTAACAGATGTCTATCAGGGACAGGGTTCATCCACCATAAAGGCTAGAGCTGCTCCATATGGCAGCTAATGAATAGAGAAACATTCAGCCTGGAGTTATGTGGAGCAAAAACAAAGACTGACAAGATTGACAAGCCAAAATCTCCTAATACAATACATGCCAGCCCTGACCTAATTTGTGCAACAAGCTACATGGAACTAGGAATGCACAGATACCACATTTTCTCTTCAAATCCAATTCCGATATTGGAAATCTCAGTATCGGCCAATATTGATGCCGATACCAGTGTTTAGACTAGCTTAGAAAATCTTTACATTATTGTGCAGAACTAATTGGGTGTACTCTTTATGCAGAGAAACACAAACCTCTAACTACACAATATTTTAATTTAATGTATAGCTTATTAAGAAAAACTTTGTTATGCTGTATACTGCAAAATTAAATAGCAGCAAAATTAACAGTAATTCCAGTATAAGTCATCAGTAGAAAAGAAGCGTTTTGGGGGTTTTTTTGCAAACATTTTTCAACTTGTATCTGGACTTTAAAGGATTCAGATGTCTTTTTTGTTCAATTTATTTGTAAGCCATCAGCTCACTTTTCATTAGCGCTGAAACGATTAGTCGACATAAAAAAAAAAAAATAGTCGACAAATTTTCGTTGTCAAATAGTCATTTAATCTCATTTAACGTAACATGAGATGATGACGCATCCTTTATTAAAGTTCAAATAATAAGGAAGTGCATCATAAACAAACTACAAAAATGTCATTTCTCTGTGCTGTCAGCTCCACGTCTACGAGTCGCGTGAAGGGGGAGAGATTGAAACGGCACCCGACTGAGGCACACTCCGTCCCTCGTGCGGGACACCCGTTCCTCGTGCGGGACACCCGTTCCTCGTGCGGGTTTGCTGTAGCTAGATTAATAACGTGATTGATTGGGACATATTGAATCATAATATACAGCAGCCTACAGTATGTGTCAAGTCATGTGTATCTTATTGTGAAGTAAATCGCCGATATGCAGCTCTATTCAAAAGATAGTTTGTTTTTGTGAGTTAAAGATGGATCGAAGTGAAAATAAAGGTGTGAGAGTTTTTACCCATTATACACTGCAACAAAGTTTTTGATCAGTCTTTTTTGGCTTGTTTTCCAAAAATTATATCTAAAACTCCTTTAAAACAACGTACATTTACATTAGTAGCTATACTGCAAAAGAAAAAATTGTTATTGGAGAATGTCAAATACAATATTTCATATTTTTAATATCTAAAAAAAAATAGCCTACTTAAAACAAGATATATTTACCTGAGAAGCAACATATAAGATATTTTGCCTTGATTTTAGAGAATATGTGGGAAACAATGGAAAACAAGACAACTCTTGATTAAAATCGGTTTTTTTTTGCAGTGAATTTTTACTGAATTAAACTTAATAAAAAAAAAGTATTTTTTCTTTGGAATTCAGTGAATGTCATTTAGAGGTATTTTTAAAAGATGATTTTCTCCTCTTTATTGTTAGTAAGCATGTTTAATACAACCTTTTAAGTCGGGACACAAGCAGAATAGTCGGTTAAGAGCTAATGGTTAATCGTTGCAATAATCGCTGAATAATCGTTAGAATAGTCGATTATCAAAATAATCGTTATTTGCAGCCCTACTTTTCATTCACACAATAATTTTTTTGGAACCCATTCGACTTAAATATTATTATCATCATTTGTAAACAAATTATAATAATAATAAATTATATCTCACTCGTGCTCCTTTTGTCACGTATCCACCAGTCTCTCCCTCACTGCAGACACAGCGCTCACGCACCTGCATACCATTAGTGGCTAATCAAGGACTACATATGTACCCCGCTTTCACACACACACAAAAACTTGCTTACTGCCAAAAAAAGCACAAAAAAAAAACATGGTTACTACAGTCGTGGTTACTAGTCATGGTTAATACAATATTCCTACAATAAATCCATGGGTAGTTTTCATAAGGGTACCATTTATTAACGAGGATTAAAGATCATTATCAAAGTTAACACCTCTGAATTGAAATAAACCTGTAAAAATGGTCACACGAGCCCATTATAATACATGTCATGTCTAGGTTTTTCATTACTTGGTGTAAATAACTCCAGATGTTGTTTTTCTGCCATTACCTCAGGAAAACACTTCTCCCTCTTTGAACGAGTGCTGTGACTGAAAGGGTGAGCGCTGTATCTGTCTGCTGGTGTATTTTAGCATTTCTACACGTCCAGATGAGCGGAAGAAAAAATTGTTCCGGTGCCAAGCTACAATTCGCTCATATAATTATTATTTTCCACTTCGAAGTTTATGAGATTAATTAATATTCATGTTATCTAAATAATAAGATCACTGGTTAAAAAAAAGGATTGATATTATTGATACCACATCAGTATCGGAAGTATCGATCCGCCCATCCCTACCATTTGTCTGTTCTCATTGAGAGTAGAAAGTTCTGGAGTCTCAGAGATACTATGTCAAACATACCCGTGTCTTCATTATTGCCTCCAAGTATCATAAGACATAAATCATAATGTTGTGAGTTATCCGTTCATGGTATCTATACCCTCTCTGGATATTACTCGCCTGCTGTTTGCCACTATGCTAAACTGGATTTACTCACAATGTTTACATCACTGTTTCAATCATATGATCAATAAACCCTGATACTGTGTTCATATCTCTCTCCGTGACACCTTTAACTTTTAAACCCTCACGCTTTTATTTTGACATTCTGAACACTCCAGGAAGTCCTGTATGTGTCTGTTTGTTCACAGTAGTTTAATTCATTTCTTATTCAAATTCTGGTAAAAATGCAGCTCAAGTGCCGTTCTAAATGCATATTATAAGTGAACCGAACTATTGAGGATCTACATCTGAGATGTTGTCCGTGAGTAGCACTCAAATATTGCGCAGTGCGTGAAGGCTAAAAATAGGCATCATTGGCTCTGTGATTTGCCTTCACACGTCTTCAAGTGGCTTTGAATAAAATGCAGGAGTTATATGAACTACTTTAATTGCGTTTTAATGGTTCTTTTATGTCATTTTTTTTTTTAGCACACAGTATCAGATTTGGATTGGGCTCGTCGGACCAGTACACGATCCATTAAAAAGCATCAGTATCAGAGCCGATACTGATCCAGGTATCGGATCAGTGCATCCCTACATGGAACAAGCACTGTCTATCAACAAAGTTAATAGTTGCTAATGATACATGACCATCTCAACAGAAAGGGTGAAAAGTGGCATAAGTAGGGGGAAGCTCTAAAAATGTAATTCAAACTCACAAGATGATATCTGACAAAAGCAAAACTTCATTAGAAAGTGCTTCCATCTCTCGCCAGTGGCCACTGGAGGTTAAATTATTGTCGCAATAATATTCTAGAGTCACAGTCTAGAGCCCTGATAGGCCAGTAACTTCCACTTCACAAGTGTGCAAATGAAGACGTGAATGTTTAGTCAGCGCATTGCAAATATTCCGTCCCGATCTACTTAAGTGTGTAATTGTGTTTCTGTGAATGCAACTTCAGCAAACTTCTGTCCTCAAGGGGGCAGAAGAGTTACCGGCAAATGCCAGTGCCATTAAACTGGATGTGTTATTATTCAGGTTGTATGATATGAACACAAAGAGTTTAACTTACTATAACTAGCTCATCACGATTCTCTTCAAACTATTGCTGCAATGACAGTTCCAAAAAGAAAAATGACCACAGAAGAAGGCTTGTTTACTTTTTCCAAGTAAACATTTTAAAGACCACTTTTGTGTAGCATTGAAAAACATCTTTACTTTGTATCATGCAGTTTTCCAGTGCTGGCAGAGATGGGAAAGAGAGAGGCAGAGAGTAAGAGAAAAAGTAAAAAGTAAAAGCAAGCTTTAAAGCAGTCAAGGAGGCTTTGTTTTTGAGTTTCCCACAGCAGCCAGTCTCAGGAGGGGGTTTCTGTGTACAGGGCTCACATGTCTGCCTTCTAAAAGTATTGCACCTGAATGAGTGTGTACACATGTGATCATGTGTGTGCAAACCTAAGAGACTTTTAAAGTCAGTGCATAATTAATGAGTCAGGAATTGAAAGACAGCCATAAGTTCTGAAGTACTACATCAGTAAGGGAGAGAAAAGTATGAGGAGGAGAAGATAGAGAGAGAGAGAGAGAGCCCATGCCTCTAAGGCTTTGCAGGTATACAGTAAGAGGGAAACTGCACACCTCTGGCCATGTCATCTCTACTGTGGGTGAGCAAACACAAGAACAAAGAGCTGGCAGACTAGCTAAAAGAGACACCTCCCTTCTCTCAAAGCTACAGTAAAGAGAAACCCGTAAAGCCCCGCCAAGAGCGTGAGGAACACCACACATGACTGTCCTCATTTACAGAGCTTGCGCGAGCGTTACTCACATATTCTACGAATGAGTCTTCACCACATCCTTTAAAGATAATCTCTGACTAGTAGAGCGAATTTAATCAAACCAAGCATGTACATGTGGCAGCAGAGAAAAGGGTTCTTAGCTTTTACAATGTTGCATGTGCATCTGAAAAATGCAGCCTGGGTCAAAAATCTCAACATCATTGAGTTAGTCTGTAATTACACTGTACAAGTGTACCTAGGAGAATTGGTGCCTTTTTAAAGGCTAAAAATGTTGTTATCCTTATAATAAATGGGTTATCTAGCTGTTTTTCCCTTGCTTATTGACAAGTATAGGGGTGGGAACCCTGAACCAGACCAGATTTTGACTTGCCCCAACCACATTTTCACTACCCCCACCACAAAAAATATTATTAAACTTCAAATAAATTGGAGAGAAATTCAAACACTATAACAAAACAGCACTGGTTAAAGTGAAAGTTGCCATGAAACAGAAGTTATGACAGGCTTCATTACTGTATTGTGACATATTTCCAAGGGGAAAATGGAGGGGACTTTGGTTATGTTAGGACAGGGCTTGAGCCATTGATGAATGCAAAACAAGTAAAGCTAATATGTCCACATTATGAATTACAATATACCAAGCATAAAGAATAAAGAACACATACTAGAGCAGTATATCAAAGCAAGCGCAGTCTGCAGAAAAATACAAATAAACTCTAGCAAGTTTCTTTTCGTCCAGATTTGGCATCGGTTTATCTTATTTAGAACTCATTACTATGCTCTATTCCATACAAAAAACAATTACCCTCAACTGTGAGTGCTTTAGAAGGTGATAATGGTAAATCCAAACTAATTTTTAAGCAATTCTTATCATAAAATCTGTTTGGAATGGACCCCACAACATGGATTGTGCTCCTTTCGATGTAACCTACGAAGGCATGATCAGCACCAGTTAGAACACAGCCAGACATGCTAGGGGAGGGAGTGTTCTCGTTCTAGAAAGTGTTTGATTTGACAAGGTTTCTCATGCCATTGGTGTCGTCATGACTGTGCCTTGGTCTGTCAAGCCAGAAGAGAGATTGCCGATTTAAATTCTTATATCTTCTGAAAATGATTTTTGTCAGCATTTGGAAGTACACTAGCATATTGATGACCTAAAAAAAAGAATAAACAAACTAAAAGTATCGAAACTTTAACGTTGATTTCATGGCGACTTTAACCATGATGTAAGTGTTGTTGCGGTCCATTATGCATGGGCCCTGGGTAGATCAGGGGCCCCTGGCAAGGCCTCATTGCTCATGTTCCAGTACTAAAAGGAGTCAGTTTACAGTAGCTCATGCTCATAACGATTTGCTCTCTAGACAATAGGCAGGGAGGAACCAATGTACTACCCCTCCTGTCCCCCCATTAGTCCATTGTTCCAACTGTCAGTAGCCCTGATCTCCACACTGGGACGCTTTCTGGCGAGCAAGCACAAAGTCATTTTGGAGCTTATCTAACTGAGTGAGGAGACAGCAGAGAGATGACACAGGGAGAGTGTAATGGGCAGCCGTGAGACTCCAACCTACAGTTCCAGAGTGTCTAAATGGATTATTATACATCCCCAATTCCTCAATGAAACTCTGGCAATTCTGGCCTGTATAGATTGAGCCACCCAATGGGAGACAGGCTTCAGGCTTAAACCTAAATCTAGGCTAATCTGTGGAATCAAAATTTAAGATGCAGTGGTCCATACTCTAGAAATGGGGTGATAACATATTTTGTCCATAGCAAACCTTTCAGACCCATCAACTCAAGGATAGGTTACTCATTGTTTTTCCGCTTGTCGTTCGGTCTTATGCATTGTTGAGTGTTCAGCCAATCAAAGTATACTCTAAAAGTACTCAAAGTAAAAAGCCCTTAGCCTCCAATGAAGTTCTGAATTGTCAGAAATTTTGCATCGTAGTCGTGTGGAGTGACAACTCCTTCGACAGCCAGATGAGATAAAACATCCAGTCAGTGCTGTTAAGAAGGATGACAGGGACCAAAGTATTGGCTACAATGTTTCACGTACAATCTAACATAATGGTACAGTGTGTGCCATAGCTTTTACCCAAAATCTCACTGGGATCACAACATATAGTATGACATGCAACTACTGTAAAAGACCATAAACGTCCCATAAAGAGGTCATCCAGCTATACTCACGGAAATGTAATTCTTAAGGCCCAGGTATACTCAATTTTTGTGTGTTCCGGATCACCTCGCGCCTGGTTGTATACTCTTCTGACTGTGAGCGAATACGAATGCGTTTGACGCATGCCCACTACAACTTCTTTGTGATGCTCTTTTAGTAGAGTCAATGGCCAGCGCATGCGCCACAGACGATGACCGTGTCCAAGTCAAGAAAATCTGGTATGTCACGTAAATTTAATCAGAATCCGGTTATGATTAAATTTACGTCATGCATACTGTGCGCTGAACGCTCATCAACGTCTTTATTATCCTTCTGAAACTGTAGAAATCTGCTTTTTACTTCATAATGTATTGTTAATCACTGTAGTATTTACAGAAGAGCACATGATGACATGAAGTTCATCAATAGAGGCCTGTCCTGGAGCAATGACCAATAAACATGAAGAGACAGTGCTCAGTGTCACTCACACAAACACCATCAGGGTAAAATTAAGTAAACTACATCAAATATAAAACAGAAAAACATAATGTACGTAACTGATATTAAAAATAAGAAGAAACATAACTATTCCCACAAAATATAATGGATATTAACTATGTCACGCAGGGAATTCTGGGAACGCCTGATTATTTATTTATTTATTTATTTATTTATATATACACATATATTTTTTTTTATTTATTTATTTTTATTTTTTTTACAGCAATTTTAACAATAATTTACCATTAAAAGTACACGTACTCTCTTGTTAAACATAATATACATTTTTACTGTTAATTATACAGAAAAATCTAACTTTTTACATGAAAAATATTTATTTTTATAAAATTACCATAAAACTACATGTATTGTCTTTTTAAATATAATGCATTTTTGTTCCATACATTTTAAGGTAACTACATGTTTACCAATTAAAGTTTTGTACTGTAGCATTTTTACAGTCATTTACCATAAAACATTTTTTTTTTTAAAACAGCGTAAATGAGCAATTGAAATAGTGATGCTTGCCTTGGCAACCACCATTACAGGAACACTTCACCCAAAAATTCAAATTTGCTGATAATTTACCTTCAGGCCATCCAAATATGACCTTTCTTAATCAGGATTTACGATATCCCATGTTTTTAGCTTCATCCAATGCAAGTGCAAAAGCATATTTAGTCAGCATCAAAATAATCCACACGACTCCTGCAGATTAAGTAATGATTAATGAAGTTAATCGATTCGTTTGTGAGAAACAATAAATCACTAATTAAAACAGTGCTTCTGCCAGCTCTCTGTGAATTACCCTTGCACTCTGTGGTAAACAGAGCGTAACTTCCGAATTCTCACGTGAATGCGCTAAAGTGATGATGTCACACGACAGCGATGTGAGGCATTCAGTGTTCACAGGAAGCGATATTTTATAGTTAAAAGTTTTAATTAGCGTTTTACTTTTCACACAAACGTATCGATTCACTTCAGAAGACATTACTTGATCAGCTGGAGTCTGAGTGTGGATTACTTTGATGCTGACTAAATGTGCTTTTTGGATGATAAAACTGGTGTCCGTTCACTTGCATTGGATGAAGCTAAAAACCTGGGATCCTTTCCTAAAAATCTTAAATCTTGTCCTGATGAAGAAAGGTCATATACATCTTGGTCATATGGTCTGAGGGTAAATTATCACCAAATTTACATTTTTGGGTGAGCAATTTCTTTAATTAATTCATAAGCATCTTCCTTTATCACACTCATTTCCTGTGTGGCTGACGCATGTACAAGCTCAAACAAATTGGGCCATTTAATCCTTTGTATCATCAACCACATTTCAGTTAATAGATCTTTTTAGAATTCTATAACATCTTTCCACTTATCCAAACATGAGCATAAAATACCAGTCTACAGCCAATTGCTTATCTCTCGAGCCTTCTGGGCCCACCACCAGAATGAATGGCCATTTCTGTACACACAGACCATTGGCTGAGACATTGGTAGCACAATGTTGTTTATAGCTGGGAGAGAGAAGCACTTTTCAACTGGAGAGCATTTCAATAAACTGTAGATTTCTGGGATGTGGTGATCTGCCATGTAGATCTATCATAAAGTTCTAGAGATTTCTGCACATCAGTCCAAATTTATGGAATGAGGAAGACAATAAACCGATGTGTTCTAGTTGAGAATGGTATATTGTCACTAGTATTGATACGGATTATGCAACAATATTGATATTAGACATTGACTATTGAAATTCAATAATGTGGTTGGTGTTGGTGATCTGGTGTTGACACTGGTCCACAGATGGCGCTTTAAAATGAGGATTTAACAATGCAGACACACGCTATATGTAAACCGTTCTGTGCACGAGCTTGTGTATCTGCGTGCACTATGAAGAGCGCTCAGACCTCAGAGTAATGCAGATAGCCACCTGAATGGTTAAATTGGAGAGGTATTATGTAAACATTTATTTGACATGGCAATAAACTACAACAGGAAAGTTTGCAGGAAAGTTGTCACTTCGTCTGTTCATTTGACGAAAATAATGTAATTCGGATTCTTCACTATAAATCACCCACGGATTCGAGACTGCTTGCTCTGCCTGTCTCTACCATTGAAGCCTTAGGTAGAGACAGAAACACAGCTGCAAGAAGGGAAACTTTCCCAACATGCTTTCAAAGCATAACCCTTCTCCTCAGAGCTCTGAAGGTGCAGACTGCTGACGCTCAACCCCAAAGGTGAAAATAACACATTTGATTGGTCAGATTTTCTGTCAATCTGCTAATACAAACGACTTACAGAACCATTTAGAATCTCCTATGAAGGAGGATGCAGTAAAGCTACAGTACGATAATGAGCAGTTTTGATTGGTTGCCACAAACAGTTTAAACTTCGTCAAACAGGAACAATGCAAAGATATTTTAATGAATCAATGTTACATTAATATTGCACTTTTCTGATACTACACTCAGTGCTTTACTTGGTGAACAGGAGACTCTCTACAACCACCACCAGTGTGCAGCATCCACCTGGATGATGCAATGGCAGCCATAGTGAGCCAGTACTCTCACCACACACCAGCTATTGGTGGAGGAGATAGTAGAGTTATACAGCCAATTAGTGGATGGTATGGGGATTATTAGAGGCCATTAGTACATCTTAAACTCTGAAGTTTTTTGTCAACTTATCCAGTATGACACCACATTTCTTATCAATCTGCATTAGAAGTGTAATGAGCAGAAGTGTGAAATATGTTATGTGCTAAATTTAGTGCAGCTCTGCATTGTGGGACAGCTGTTGTGTATCATAGCTTATAAGGGTGAAGAGAAAAGATACTAAAGAGAGAGGTATTAGAGCAGAACGAGTGAATTAATAGAGGAGAAAATGCCTAATTTGAAGCGAGATAGATGTGTTACAAAAGAGTTTCCTTTGGCTATAGGACAGATGCCCTTAAAACAGCGTTTCAGGGGTCTTGAGGCCTTTTTTTTGTTTGTTTTCACATTACAGTGACCCCCCCGCACACACACACTCTTGACCAGCCTAGACCCCCATTTGTGAGTCTTTAGGGGAGCGATTAACGCAGGATAAAACAACACATCTGGTCCTGATCACCAGAGCGCTGACTCACATCTGATACCTAAACCTTCAGGGCCACACTGGACACTTTCTCTGGGGCAATTTACGTGTGTTTTGGATGATCATAAAAGGAGTAATGGGAGACTGTTGGACAGCATCGCACAAGCACAAACCTTCCCGTGTCCGGGTATACAAAGCGGTTCAAAAGTCCACAAGTGAAAATGCTCCTTTGTTGCATTTTTCTAATATAGTACAGATTTTTTTGCAAATTTCAGTACGAGCATAACTGATTCAGGTAAAAGCTGAATTGAAAAATTAACATAATTTTATTGGTGTTTGGTATATAATGTTTGATGTTTTTGCTTTAATAACAGCATGGACTCAAGCTGACATGGATTTTTTAAAACCTGATGATCCATGCAATCCAGTATGATAATGTAACAGATCAGTTTCAATGAAATGCAATAAAATCTGACTTTTTGTTTAACCCCCTCTGTACAAATAAAAAGATCCAACAAGTAGAGTTTTACCAAGTTTACCTGAGGGTGTGTTCACACTTGGTAGGTTTGGTTGGATCAAAACGTTAGTGCAGTTCATTTGAAAGTGTGAACGCTGCCATCCGAACCTTGTTGCATACCAATAAAGCGGACCGAGATCGCCTCAATAGTGGGTCTCTGTCCACTTCCAAACAAACTCTGGTGCGGTTCGATTGATATACTGTATGCAACATGGTCTAAAGTCGGAACCGCCGTTAGCCATCCATGCAGCATATCCTCATTTGTGTGTGCAACGGAGGAATTCCTGCTGCTGTTTTGACTCCTTACACATTTTATTAGCTCTTTGTTTGTTCTCAGCTGGTAAAAATACCACCATATATACATACATAAATCTAATGAGTGCATTTTGCATAGTTTTTGGATGTTCGGCAAGTTCCATCGCAAAATATATCATAAAAGCTGTCCTATCAGCTTGCGACTTTTTCCTGATGCCTTTTGTTTTATATCTTTAGGTTCGGTATTAAAAATGCCAGTGTGAACACCAAGTGTGAACACACCCCAAGATATCACACTGAGGATCTTTTTCCTTACGGAGGCACTCTTTGAGTCTGGTGAAGGTGTTTGGCTAAGAAAGCAGTTTAGGGCACCTCTGTATGAATACAAACCTCTCAGTTATTCATTACTAACCCCCACATGGTTGATCTACATAAAAAACAAAACAATTAAAGTCTAAAAGTGCTCCACCCAAGCCAAATATGTGAATAAGGGGGCATGCCATCATTGCCAAATTCCTGCATGAGAGAATTACTTCATAATACATAATAACATTAATCAGTCAGAGGTTACTTTAATATTATAGTTGCTTACTGGAGTGTTCATTTAGAGGAGACAGAAAGGGGAATTGGGGGGGCACTTTCAAAAGTACACTGTTGGTACCATGGAACAGTGATGGTATCAGAGGACAATATAAAGGCACTTTGATATATGAATGATACTGTATGTTTGCTACTGAATGACTTGCATGATGATGCGAGTTATGAATGACTTGTATGAATGACATGGTACTACAGTGGTACATGACTAAAAAACATGTTTTTTTTTAAATGATACATGTCCAAAAAGCATGGTATTACCATAGCACCATGTTAAAAACAACATGGTAATACCATGATATGGTACCTTTTAGTAAGGACAGAATGAAAGTGCTTGAAAAGTGATTAAAATTAGCAATGAGCAGTGCTGGGTGGATAACTTGTGAATTGTAATCAGGTACTGATTACAAATTACATGACAAAAAATGCAATCAGTAATGTAATCTTGTAGATTAGTTTGATTGACAAAACCCTTCCAAAGACATTGCAACACATGGTTATATCACAATAAACAACATTCAAATAATAACTGAAAAAAAATACGTTTGAGTTGCTTCTTTAGATTTGCTTCCTTTGCAGTTGACAGGATATTAACTTTGTAAGGCAAGAGTTTACATTGCACAGTGATGTTTTTGCCCTGCGTCTCACAATTACATTTACATTTATGCATTTGGCAGACGCTATTATCCAAAGCGACTTACTACTTATTAAAGGGACAATCCCCCCGGAGCAACCTGGAGTTAAGTGCCTTGCTCAAGGACACAATGGTGGTGGCCGTGAGGATCGAACCAGAGACCTTCTGATTAACAGTTATATGCTTTAGCCCACTACGCCATCACCACTCCATACGCATCTCCTTAAAAATGAAATTATCTCTTTAGATCCTATGGTTAAATGCTGAGGTAGACCACCCCATCTTCACTTGACTGGATAGTAGCGAGTATCAGTTCTGACTGCAATACACACAACCCTCCCAGTCTCTTCTGAATACACTCGAAGACTTACCATACGTATATCAGAGGGGTGCTGATTTAGAATGAAAAAGTAAAAGATTGAAAAAAATAATGTACTGCCATTGCCTTGTTAATATGTAATCATGTAATCTATAAAAAGTAACTTGTCGTATTACAAGTGTTTTAAAATGTAATTTAATCCAATTACAAGTACTTGATGTTTGTAATCTGATTAAATAATATGGCACTATAAATGAGTAAACTAAAGTTTCAAATATATTTTAAAAAGCAAAGTGTGTGCAGAACTCCAGGTATTTCCCAGTGTTTGACACACAATCACACTTATTTTTCTAAATTGGAATAGAAAGCAGTGAGCTCTGAACAGAAATGTAACACAGATGTTCTGCCAAATGAAAAGAGGGTCAGATGTGAGGAAGGCAAACACTTCCTCACATGGTGGGACGCTTCCCAGAACCGAGCAAACCAATCAGAAGATTTGAACTCCCAAATAAACAACATTAAACAACATAAAAGCCTCCTTCAAGCAATTGTGCTCTGTGTGACCAGCAACGATATGAGCCAATTCTACGCTTTCTCTAATATAGTGTTGAGAAAGACCTTGTCCTTTGAGGTCTCCCTCTTTGCTTTACCATAAATACTATCATTAAGGGCCCAGTCACTCGTAAATATCCCGTCCTTCAGATGAGACATTAAACCGAGGTCCTGACTCTCTGTGGTCATTCAAAATCCTAGAGCACTTCTTGTAAAGAGTAGGGGTGTAACCCTGGTGTCCTGGCTAAATTCCCCCCATTGGCCCTCCTCAATCATGGCCTCCTAATAATCCCCATCCACTAATTGGCTCTTTCACTCCACTCTCCTTTCCACCAATTACTGGTGTGTGGTGAGAGTACTTGTGCGCCATGGCTGCCGTTGCATCATCCAGGTGGATGCTGTACACTGGTGTTGGTTGAGAAGAGTCCCCCCATTCACTGTGTAAAGCGTTTTGAGTGTAGTGTCAGAAAAGCGCTATATAATTCATTCATTCTTTCAAATATGTCTCTCATAGAACACCTTCAGAGCAGTCGATCACAAATGCCTACTAGCAACCAACAGTACATAGACTCGCCAAAATCCAGTGATATGATTGCTGTTTGTGTCAAAACCCCTTGAAAAGGGTGTCTGATCTGCAAGAAAGGACCCTAAACCAGCTAAGTTATATACAGCCTCCTAAAAACTGACTTGTCATTCAGACAATGCACTGACTAGTTGATAGTTTGCTTAACATGCCCAAAACTCTTCTCAGAGGATAATACAATAAGGCTCCCAATCATCCACAACCGCATCCACATCTGCAGACAGGTTTAATCCCCCATGCTACAGGAAAAACCACCTTGTGTCTACAGAGACCAGCTGCTCTCTGGCGTATAATGCAACCCCCACACAAACACGACTTTGTCGTTTTAACCCTTGTGCTGAGCTCTGATCTTGCTTGTTACTGATAGTGATCAGAAAGTACATTGCTGCTGAAACAGGACATGGAGAAAAGTTCTTACCTGATAGTAGTTTTTGATCTGTCGAATGACAGTGTTAAGGTTCTGTATTCTCAGGTTGACATCGTTGTTCACATGTTTGTTCACTCGCTGATTCATGGGGCTTGGGTCTCTGTGGACCAAGAACACGTACATTTCAAAGTCTTAACACAAGTGGCCTTATGTTCAGATATTGTGTATGCAAATGGATATTTGAAATGACATGTAAAGCAATGACACCAATGTGACATGCTATACTTAAAAACTTTAGTGGTTATTATACATACAGTTTTTTGACCTCATTTTAATTGAGATACTACAAGGAATATTTGATCCTGTTGTTGTTGTGTGTGTGTGTGTGTGTGTTTTCTGTGCAACTAGCCTCAATTAAATGAAAAATAATTATTCTTTTCAAACTGATTTCTTGTACATGTCCCCTGTCTGCCATTGGTTACATACAGATAGTCCTGCCACAATCTCACGCAATTGGTTGAGCCAATGTTACTATGTTGGGAAAACAGTACAATGTTTTAATAGTGCCACAAATCCACAGTGTTTACACTTTTTATGGAAATCAACCAACGGATGGGTTAATATATTTTCTGAATATTATGCTGGGATAAGAGAAAGTATTTAAAGAGTACACAAGAAAAAATTTAATTTCAAATTTAAGTGAGCTACAAAACATTAACAATTGTATAAAGTGCTGATAAAAGAAATAGTGACCGCACCAACACCTTAGTCAGTGAATGTAAAATAGACACTAATTAAATTAACAAAAAAAACAAAAAAAAACTTTTACAAAGGAAAAGGTTGTGCATTCCTTTAAAGGCCTAGCATGATGCACAACATCCACAATATTTTGCACGAGAGGCCTTACAGACTGACAAATCTTTGTTCTAAATAATAGACACTATTTACATCATTGCAAATTATATTACATTTTCTGACGTTAAAAAGGAATTAGGCCTTCGTACAACTGGCATGGATCAGTGGAGTTGAGTGACACTCAGTGGAGAGTCCTCGACTTGGCACACACAGTTCATAGATCCATAGATTGTGTTTGTCCGATCCTCATTTACATTTGTTTTGAGAGAATGACATGCAAATTCTGCCAGCTTGGCCCACAAACCACCTTTTCAGTAAAAGAACCTTAAAAGATCAGGGTCAGTCTTTTTTTTTTCCTGCTGTCTGCTTCAGTTGCTTTCTATTGCTCTGAAGCCAAGTAAACTGCTTTGAGTCAGAATTTCTGCGCCTGTTTTAGGACCATAAATATTGCAACTGACAGCGTGGTTTGAAAAACAATGATTGGTTTGGTAAAAGTCAAGGGAAGATGGATGAAGTGCACGCAGAGGACATCTGCCAGATGGAAATATGTCAGCATTTGAGCTCACTTGCTAACGGCAATGGTCTTTACTGCATACCTGGGGCACGAAAACACACTGGCAAGGAAGGGTATCAAGTTTAGAACTGCTGTTATAAGGGTATAGGCACATTATATATGAATGTGGTTGAAGAGAAAGGAAAAGCTGTGTGTACATAGCCCTCAGCATTCCACAACTCCACTCATTTGTAATGGCTCAGTGGAAATGCACTGGACACCTGTAGAAGTGTACGGGTCCTCAAACTACCAGCCAGACAATATACCAATATGCAACATCCAAGGCATAATAACCTCTATGCTAATATATATGCACACTGGTGCACACTGAATCACTCTCTATTTTTTTTAGACTACACATTTTGAATTTGAGTTTAAATGTAAAATGTTTGTATCTGATTCAGAAAGGTTTTTAGTTTAGTAAAAGGATAGTTCCCTAAATATTAGGACTGGGTAAAAATATGAATTTTCAGATGCATCATGATCTTCATTTGAATGATATAGATTCTTAAATCCAAAGATCTATCTTTTTTACTCTATGCGCAACCCTCTAATACAATGAGAAGAAATCACTCTCAACCAAAATGTGCAATATGTTGTTAAAAATGTATATAACCACTAGCTGGTACATGTTCGGTTTTCAGTGTGTCCAAAGACGAGATCCATGAAATTCATTTGCCATTGAATAGTGTCTCTTCTAATTATATATGTATTTTTTTACATTAAAATTATTTGTATATTTCTTTACATACAGATATCCAAGTATGGGGGCATAGAAGCCCTAGTGACTGAGGAATGATACTGTATGGGGGTTCAGGGGTATCTCCAGAGAGAAACTTTTGAAAATATAAAAGTCTGAATGGACCATTTTTCTATTTTCATTAAAGTGAGAAAGACTAGGCTACAAACTAATAACTGTTTTGTCTTTCATCCTTGTCAGAGATGACGACATCTGAATAATTTCACAAAATTAGAAATCTCTTTGTTTATTATTAAAGGCTTTGAACATGCTGATTAATAGCTGATTTGTCGCTGCTCACTAGAGACGATGAGAGGGCGTAACCGTCGTCATGATATCTTGCATTCAAGATGGAATCAATCTGGGGTCTGGATCCGGAACGCGGTGACCTGCGTAGGGGGGGCAATAGCAACTTCATACAGTCTGAGGCTGCGTTTCCACTGAAGCGGAAGAAATCCGCACAAAGCCACTCTCAACGCTAGGGAACCGCTTGCCCAGCGCTGCTGTCAATTTTACAATCCACCTCGCGAGCTTGACGCTCGACTTCCATAGGAAGGAATTGAAAGAGCTCGCTCACATTCGCTCAGCATGCGCCAGTGGAAACATATGACAATAAAGCCAAACTGCTAGTGTTTTTAGCAACACGAATCTCTAGATTACTCAAAAGCTTATCGTCGATATCGTGGAGTTTTTTTATTGCGATAAATATTGATATTGTTTTATCGACCAGCCCTACATCTGGTCTTTAATGAACCAAAGAGAGCGCATGTTACACCTCTCCTTGTCTCTCTTCACTGGCTGCCGGTTGATGCACGTATCAAGTTCAAGGCTCTGATGCTGGCATACAGAACAGTCACTGGGTCTGCAGCAGCACACCCAAAATCATTTCTGCAGAGCTACACGCCCACTAGAAGCCTGTGGTCGGCTAAGGAACGTTGCCTTGTTGAACCACCACAAAGAGACAACAAAACACATTCCCGGACTTTCGGCTTCATCATACCATGTTGGTGGAATGACCTTCTCAACTCCATCCGTTAAGCTGACTCACGTTCTGTCTTTCTGTAAGTCACTTTGAATAAAAGCTTCTGCCAAATGAATAAATGTAAATATAAATATTCAATGAATAGTAAGTGACGTGATATGGTGAGAACTTGACAGCAGGTGACAATAATCCATAAAGGAACACAACAGAATGTCTGAGGACAGCTTATACATGTGTCTTCATCCCATTAGAACCACAAACTAAAATCATGCCAAATATGTCTTTTGTCTCTGAAGAGGGCTGGTGTTTAAGCCCCTGATTAAGAGAGAGGGGGCAGTGAGGCAGCTTGAGTAAAAGTAGGTTAAAGGACAAGGCTGAAGTGGCGGTAATGAGGAGTTAGAAATAAAATAGCAGTTCTTTACAGCTCAAGTTTGCTGCACAAACTCAAGTTGTCAAAAGATCAAGACATGCAATGAGTTGCTTTGCATGATGCAAATACATGTAGAGATTTCCTTGTTTATAACTAATGCACATATGAGAGGGCTCCCAAGTCACCTGTTTAACTGTTTTTACATAGACCTTGCCTGAGGTTACAACTAGAGCTAACCGAAACTTCTGTGGCCTAACATTCGATTGAAAGCTGCAAAATGTTAACCTTAAAGGGATAGTGATGATAGAACGTATTCATCCGTTAGTTGTTCCAAACCGATTAGACATTCTTTCATTCTTGGAACACAAAAGGAGATGTTAGGTAGACTGACAGACTCGGTCACCATTCATTTTCATTGAATTAAAAAATGTAATAAATATAAAGATGCAATGAAAGTAAACGGTAACTGAGACTATGCAACATGCAGCCAAACATAGACTTTTGTGTTCCACAAAAGGAAGTCATAGGGGTTTCAATGACAAAATTTTAATTTTTGGCTGAACATCCCAAAGTATTTTTGCATGACCCGAAAACTCTGGGCAAAGAACATCCCAAAAACAGCCACATACCCATTATCAACACACTAATTATACAAATGAAGAACAAAACTGTTGGGGAGTGAAGATTCGGTTGGATTGTCTGCACAGTTGGACGGCAGGCAGGAAAGGATAGGATGTGGTTTCTAATTTAAAAACATAGACCGCACAACAGCTGCTAGATTAAAGCACGCACACACACACACACACACACACACACACACACACACACACACACACACACATACACACTCACGCATATTTACAACATTTCTGTCATCACTCACATGTGTGTCATGATCTTATGGAGGAAGACACCATCCACTAAGTCCATGAACATCGAGAGCTTGTCTTCTGAACCAGACCCAAGGGGTCCAAATGTCTTGACCTGTTTTTTAAAAAAAAGGTAAGATAAGCCAGTAAGATCGAGACAGGATACAAGCACAGCTGCACAACAAATCAGCCATGCCTTCTGCTTTACAACAGAACTGCAGTGTATTTTTTACAATGCATTTCACAAAGTGAGACTTGTGTGAAGCTCTGTGTCCATAACATTGCGAATGCTTTTGTAAAAGTAAATATTGAAATATTGATATATATAGGAAGTGGCACAGAGATCTGAATTATGTCAACATGGGAATGTTGATGATTTTCTAATGTGTGTCAAGATGGTGATGAATGAGTTGGAAACACAGAAAGCAAAGTCAAATACACGGGTGTCAGGGTAAAGGGGTCATAGGAAGTTTAGCATGTTCCACCAAAACCTGTTCGGTGACATTGAACTCTTAATGTAGAGTGCACTGAGGGCCAAAGATCTGCCTATGCTCTTCTGCAATGTGTTAATAGTGTGTTTGACACAAGACATCACTGTAACTCCAGCTGTTATTTATGCATATTAGATGTTATAGAAATAAGATGAATTTATATTCAGATAAATTAAATATTATAATAATAATAACAATAATGATAAACAATAATATAAATATATATTTAAATAATGCATTTATGAATAAATAATATAAATAACTTTTAATGTAATTCAATAATATTTAAATATATTTTATTTATAAAGGTAATATATTTTATTATATCACTATAATATTTACATTATTTAGAATTATTAAAAAAAACTAAAATTACAGTTTACTTACATGGATTCAAATAAACCTCATGAATAAAAGCATAACATAATTAAAAAATAATAACAACACCAAAAGTCTATTCAATCATCACTGCTGATGAAACCACCCCAAACTCCACACAGCAGGTGCCATCGTGCCTTTGTGACTTACCCAAACCACAAGCGGCGAATCCATGAAGTTAGACATCATTTCAGATACTGTAATATCCATTTTGAAAAACGAAGAGAAGAGTTTGTCTGAATAAATTAAGGGTTTATGTACTCCACATTACTGTCCGCCGCAGAACAATGCAGGGGCAAGACGAAACAACTCCATTCTTTGAAATATAAAGGAAATCCGTTGAGGTAAGAGTTGACAAAACTTAAAAACAAGTTGCACTCTAAAAAGGCAGATGTAATGGATACATAGTGATATAAAAAAGACACTTAAAGCGCTACAGTCTATGCAGACTTGCGCTATTAAAGTTCAACTTCTCTCCGCACACTCCCAGCGCTTGCTACTTTGTCGCCTCGTATTCAATCTGTACCCGCAACAGAGCACGAGAGAATGACATCTCTAACAGCCAATCAGCTGCGCGTATACACCGAGGCGTGGGCAGGAAACTGACCAATAGCAGACTTCTAAGTGCCGGGTTTCATTACAAATGACGTAACCAACAGACAAGTTGTCGTTGGAACATCCTGCAGCTCTGGGAGAACAGTAGAATCAAGCATAGTCAGATTTATATAATTAATTTGATTCTTTTAATGGCAAAATTTTATGTGCACAAATGTAAATTCTCCTGTAAAAAAACTTATTTTACTGCATTCAGGAAAGAAGCTGAGCTTTATATTGACTCACTCCGATTTTCTATGAAGCAAAAAGCAATTAAAACATTGAAAATTTGTATTTGCTTTAATATCTTCATATAAATTAGCAATAGCCCCCTAGTGTGAAAGTCTTTGTTATATCTATGCTGTATTTTAATGTATACACAAGTGTTTGTACAAACTTTTTGTTGATAATAATAATAATAATTAAAAAAAAACCATCCTGCAGCTCAATGGCACCCTCAGCTGAGCATGCTGTAAATCGTTGGCGTCGTGTGCTGTCGGAATCATCCTGCTTCCCACATAAGCGTTTTCGTTACGGAAAAACGGGCTTGATGTGAATAGGTCTTGCGTCGAGGAACATTCCGTCGACTATGTTACTTTGTTGAAGATGAGCAGATCTTGGATATATAGTATATAATGTTAAAGGGTATGAAGTTAGCATGAAATATATAGGCCTATATATGAGCTAACACTCCGCTTGAATTTATTTATGACAAAACATTTTGTCAAAATTTAGTTAATGACCTAAATCATGTATATAATTAGACTGATCTGTCCCATAGGGATGACATCGGCTCATGCTCCGACCTTATTCACGTTAGCGCCATCTTTGATTTTTAATGGGAATGAGGTTGTGAGGGATAGACCTACTGTCTCTTCAATGTGTTGTGCTGCAGTTTAACGTGTTTATTGATCATTCCGCGGACAAAACATTGATAAAATATCTGTCCAAGAACATTTCAGTATATAAAGAACTCCAGACAGCATGAGTTGTGGGAAATCAGATGTGATCTAGGATCTTTATACCGTTCGTGCCATTGAAGAGACTGTAAGTCTATCCCCCACAGCCTCGTTGTCAATCCCATTAAAAATGATGAATAAAGTCTATTCAGAGAAAATGTGCAAAATCTACACTGAAACCATAAAAACTGCAAAGCCGTTAAGTTTAATCTTTTACATAGTTACCGTGTTTTGCCTTTGTAATGGATGAAGTTTACAGGATTTATTGAGAATAAAAAATAGAGATTAAATGAAAAGTAATCTTCATGTATGGGGCCAAGCAAGTGGTGCACAAATGTATTACAATATTTTCCAGCATCATCACCTTGGGCCTTGTGATGAAGCTCCGATTCTGGGCTCAGTGGGCCCTGTGGTGCAGCTCTGCCTCTGGGCTCAGTGGGCCCATAGTGCAGCTGCGCCTCCAGGCTTAGTGGGCCACTTGGTGGAGCTCCACAGAATTAAATGATTCTATGGAATGTTCCGTCATCATAGACACATGTCTGTGGAAAATAAGAACATTTGAAATCTTTATGTTATTCAGAAACTCACCTTTTAACTTATTTACTCAAGGTTGATTGTCTCCAAAAAAAGTGAACTGTACCATTTACCTGCTTAAATTTCCTGTCCCCAAATTTTCAGCTCTAGAGACAAAATTATACTTGATTGTTTTGAGTGTAGTATGTTATGACCCCCCAAAATCCATGTTATAATATATAATAAATATAAATGTGTAACTAATAAATATAATATCATTTTTATATTATTATAATATAAATATAAAATAACGTATTATTCAAATTGTTGTAGTAAATTGTTTAAGCATTTTAACATATATAGTCCATGAACTTCATGAACTCAACTCATAGGCTGAGTTTGGATTGACACACTATCCAAACTACTCTTACTACTGCCATGTCTGTCGATGGGAGAAATAGTAAGAGTAATATGGTAGTAGGCAATTCTGAAGTCAGCAATACACTCATGTTCTTACTACATTCTCACACTAAATCAGCAATGCCTTCTTCGGGATTAGAGAGGTATTATTATTATTATTATTAATAATAATGAGTTGACATCTTGTTGCAAATATTTTGTCTTCATCATATTATTGCTGTTTTGTACTCACTTTATGTAAATGAGCCAGTTTTAGATTTACATAATAATTAGTAAAACAAAATAAAAAATTTCAATCAGTTTTTAATGGAAAGTAATGTGAGTCACCCATGCACACTTCAGTAAAGCTGCAAGTCCTTAAACAGACAAGGGGCAAATGTTACTGCAAACAGAGTTTATTTACTTTTAACTGGAGAATGGAGAAATGGGGTTCGCATGATATGAGCATGAAGCAATCATCTGCGGGGGAGGGGGGAGGGGGCGACTTTCTGGTGCACCCCTAGGGAGTTGGTGCCTTACGCAGACTGCGTAGTATGTGTATAGGGATCGGCGGTACTGAATACGCAGGTCCAGATTATACGCATAGTGGACAACAAAAAAAACCATGACCTTAATGAAGCACCACACTGACCCTCATAACTTATTCTTTGTCACAGCCATCTTCAAAAATTCAACAATTAAATTAAATTTAAGCAGTTATTTGGCCACATGTTTAAAATATGGACTTATATATCAACATGAATATATAATACTAAGGGAAGCTAAGGCTTTGGTAAGAGGGCATTTAAAATCAAGTCAGTTTAGATTAAATAATATACCAACAATAATGTATTGTTTTGTTACAACCTTTCAGAAACTTGTGTGACATGTATTTATAAATAATATACGGGTCAGAATAATGAATGAGTTCATATTGCAATGTATGGATTTGTCTGATCAGAGCATAAATGTATGCAGGGAGTTTATTGTGCAATGTAGAATTTCTTGAAAACTTCCCTTTCCCCTTCCAATACTTCCTGTCACCTAACATTTATATTTGCACGACACACTATTTCCATACGCTCAAACATTCAATAGTTATGTTGGCCACCAGTTTGTATTGACCAAGCTGTATCTTTTGCGGTAAGGAATTATTTTTATGATGTTTCTAAAGGGTTTTCTGTCAGTAATAGTGTATTCATGATCTTATTTAAGCTTGAAATAGCCATACTGGGATACCTGAGTTATGAAAGGGTACAACTCTGTATTCTATTCATATAGCACCATATTAAATAAACATATTCATTCATGCTTTGAAAAAAATTAGATTCAAAATTGATGAGGTTTTGGGAAAAAAAAAAGTTTACTGCACTTGTCTTATATTTATCTTTCCTTTATAATAGTAATATTAATATATTACTATAATAGCGTTCATATTTTCTCATATTAATATAATATCACTATAATAGTATTAATATTTCAGTTGGCATAATGGAAATGTTGCTTTTACAGCAATTTGGACAGTCTAAAAGCACACTGAAAACTGTGCTTACTGCATCAAGTGTATATTAATGGCATAGTATACAGTGTCAAACACTCTTATTCGCAAAACCTCCAGCAGACTAAACACCTTTTACAAAAAGAAATGCCTCTCCAATTTTCAACTCTTTGGAAATTCAATAAGTTCCAATGCAAAGAGCACAGTATTACATTTGCAACCATTTTAAAGATTAACAAATCTATGCATATTTTCTGGTCAAACTACCAAAGCATGCTTAAAAGAAGCTAAACACATTGAAAAACATAAAGAAAAAAAAAGAAACCCTTTTTGTTCTTACAAATACTTTTTGGTTAAATTTGAGAAGATTCCTGTGCTTTTATTTGTATGCAAAGTGAATTTGGTTTTGACTCTAGTATAAGAAAAAGTACAACAAAACATAAATAGCAATACACGTGGACTTCAGCAACACATCATTAGCTTAGATACAGGCAGCAGTGTAATCTACATTTCATATAGCTAAATCCTTAAAAATTACTATAATGTAAAGGGGGAAAAAAAATCAATGGTGTTATAAATCTGTTCCTTTTGTGATAGTTTCACCTCCTTCACATTCTGTTCAAGGTTACTTCACCCTGTATTGGTTTCGTAGGTGGTTTTGGGCTCTTTTTATTTCTTCTTAGTGAACAAACTAAACCTCTTCTCCTTGTCCTTCTTGGTAGAGGGGACTTCTAGAGAAGTTGAAATAGAAGGTGGGGGTAGGGTTTGAGCCTTCATCCCCGATGTCCCTGCAACTGGTTCCTCCGTTATCGGTTGTGCTGCCTGCTCTATAAACTCAGTCCAGTTCTGAAGCTCCTCCTGTGGAGACGGAACAATCATTAGGTGATGTTTTCATCCCCATTTGCCATTTTGAAAGTTTACATTAAAGCTAGGGTGTGTAAACCAGAGAGGCTAGCAGTTAGCAAGCTAGCTTTGAAAGCATAGAGCCCTCCCTCTGTTAGACATTACAATAATAACGAACGTAATTCTCATGCTCACTCTGCACAGCGTCAAAGAACCCGCGCTGATAACATGAGATTGTCTGCACGAACAACTTGCGTGGTGGTATGCAAATATAGATTGACAGACAGGAAGGACATCCTATCATTACATTTGGACCGAATGCAATGATTGGTCGAAAAAATTTTAGTCCTGTCCCTTCCACAGAAGATATAATATATATATTTTTTACATTTAGACCACTTAAATTATTGATTGCTATCAGGATGTGAAGAGACTTTCAATCAGTATAACAAAAAATGTTTCTGGAAAAGATTGCACACCCTATCTTTAACTAATTGGGAACTAGTTGAAAGAAGCATTCAACAACATACCTCATCTTTACACTGGAACAGGTACTCACTTCCATCTCCAAGTCTGAGAGTAAAAAAGGAAATAGAACAAGGATCAGCGTGAGCAAAAGGTCACATTTTCATATTAGCTAATTTAATAGAAATTGAAGGCCAAGACCCTTACCTAAGCTTGAACACCTGCTTCTTTTTCTTATAGTTGGTCAACACCTCGCATGAAGCATCGGTGAGGGTCAAGGGTTCCTCGCCATGGTAAGTGACACTATGGCTAAAGCCCTTGGCATCTTTGTAGGCAGAGAGCTGTCCGGGTTTGAGCACACAGTAAAGGTTGTTCCATGACCTGGGACAAGACATGAACATTTTTAAGTTCAATAAAATTATAGCTAGTTACTTGTTTGTGATTGAAAATGTGGCTTTAAGCAATATACTCAATCAACAAAAAGTGTTTGTGATATACGCTCACCAACCACTTTATTGGGTACACCTGTACTGTACACCTACTTTTTCATGTGATTGTCTAATCAGCCAATTATGAAGCAGCAGTGTCATGCATAAAATCATGCAGACACGGGTCAAGTGCTTCAGTTTATGCTCAGATCAACCATCAGAATGGGGGAAAATTTGAACTCAGTGATGTTGACCATGGCATGATTGTGCCAGATGGGCTGGTTTGAGTATTTCTGTAACTGCTGATCTCCTGGGATTTTCACACACAACAGTCTCTAGAGTTTACCTAGAATGGTGCCAAAAACAAAAAACATCCAGTGAGCGGCAGTTCTGTGGACAGAGGTCAACAGAGAATGGCCAGACTGGTTTGAACTGACAGAAAGGCTACGGTAACTCAGATAACTGCTCTGTACAATTATAGTGAGCAGAATAGCATCTCAGATTACACAACACTTCAAACCTTGAGGTGAATGGCTACAACAGTAGAAGACCACGTCGGGTTCCACTTCTATCAGCCAAGAACAGAAAGCTGCATGATTTTATGCATTGTACTGCTGCCACATGATTGGCTGATTAGATAATCACACAAATAAGTAGGTGTACAGGTGTTCATAATAAAGTGGTCGTTGAGTGTAGATTTAAGCTTTTTAAAGGTGAACTGTATAAGTTCTGTGCCACTTGCACCACCAAATGGGATTGCAAAAATAATGGCTGTTTACAAACACTTTTTAAGTTTCCCAAACACTTCCCTCATCTGCTATTAGTCGGACAAACAGATAGTCCAGCCCCCAATACAAACCATTGGTTGAGCCAATGTTGCTATGTTGTGATGGCTGGGATGCTCTAACAAACCAACCAGAGCACAATTTTCAGGGGAATCAACCTAGGAATGGATTACTCAAATTCTCTCTGCATATTAAGCTGGGATAGAAAGTATTTTAACATAGGAAAAAATTACACACTTATTTTGCATTAGATCAAAAAGCATGTCTAAAATATATATACATACATTTGCCGGAGAGAGAGAGAAAAAACAAAACAGCCAACCTATTGGATGCCTTCTTATTAGGTCCCTCCATCTCATGTTTTCGGGCTAGAGTTCCTTCCAGCAGGACAGGCTTTGCTTGAGAAGATTCAGTGGGAAGTGTGGCAGCCTTTTCGTTCTCTCTGCTAACTTGAATGGATATGGAGGGGTCCAGATCTAGTGAGCCACTTTCCTGCATCTCTGAGGCCAGTGGAACAGTGGAGTCCCCTGCTGTGCCATCACCTCTGCCAGAACTAGGCTCTATTACTCCCATACCAGACTGAAGACCACACAAGAACAAAATTCAGGTACAGATTCAGACAAATCTTTACATTTAATTATATAACAAATGTGCAAAATGTATTATGTGCTGTATTTGCATTCACAGAGGAAATAGTATAATGACGAGCAAGAAGGTGGGATGAGAGATGCTCATAAAAAGTTGCACTAAACTGACCAGAGACTGCTCTTCTGTGGTGTAGAGTTGTGAGGAATCCTCAGCAAAGCCTGTGTCTTCTCTCCTGGCAGACAGAGTTCAAAATTAAAATTTTGGTGTGGAATAATGGGCTATGAAGTGTGGCGTTCCAGATTACATATTTACCTGCTTTCTTTCTCCCCCTCTTGTCTGTACTGTTGCGTGACTTGTTGTTGCTTTCGAATTTCATACAGCTCCAACTGCAACAAATTATAAATCATAGTCAATAACTAGATATTTAGTGTTGCTTGCCTATTCAATACTCACTGCTTTCATGTTAGAATGGTTGCCAGTCTGTTGCTATGTGGTTTCTAGGGTGTTCTGAATGGTTGCCAGGGTATTGCTAGGTGGTTGCTTGGGTGTTTTGATAGTTTCTTGGTGAGTGCTTTTCTGGCAAGTCAAGAGACCACACCCCCAAGTCTCTATGATATTCTGGTCCCTATACAACTTGGATCCCTCATTCAGTGCAAGTCTGAAGGATATCTTTTCAGATGTTTTATTGACCACCAAGCAAAATCATAGAAAATCATTAGAAAAGTAATAGCAATGGTGCGGGATGAGGTACACACTGAACTCTAATACTTAGGATTAGGCGTTTGTTCAAATCCTTAAGTATGAGCAACAGTGTGATGTTTGTCATAGCAAGCACCATTAACTACACACATCATGCCCAGCTTTACAACACGAACAAACACACAATGAGACGTACTGTTGTGAGACGTTCCAGTGCTGAGAAACGCTCCTCCCATGTAGCAGTGGATTTCTCAAAGGCCTCATGTCTTTTGAGCAGTTTTTCAACCTCGTCCACTGTCTCGCCCAGATCCCTGCTGGCCACGTATGGCTCCTGTGCGATCAGCCAGGCCTCTGCCACAGATGCATCCCGAGCAAACTGACATACCTCTAACACTAGAGGGAGATTTAGCCATAATAAGCTGTAGTGTACACACACTAGTGTACAGTATATTGTTAATTGTTTAATAATTGTGTTTTTTCATGCATGTAAACTTACAAAGTCTTAGCCAGTCCCATCTGTCATCCCACTTGAGCATCATGTCTTTCCTCTTCTCTATCAGTTGCATCAACTTTTCCTTGATCTGTGGGGAACAGAGTATATATTACACCTAGAAACACCCAACAGATACCTGTTATCTTCACCATACTAATACCTAGGGCAACTAACCTCTGCAGAATCCTTGTGCTTTTGTTCTAGGAGGGTACGTCCCAGCTCCACACACTGATTAAACTTTGGCCCACGGGCCTCAATCTCAGCTCGGATTCCTTGGTGATATTTCATCAGGAGCTCCACTGAGGACACATCTCTTCAGAGAACAACATAAGGAAAACTTTACAAGGAGTTCAGAACATCGAAAAAGCTCCCAGGGACTGACCTCTACTTTGATGACTGCAAGGATAACTTTTACTTACCTTGGCTTTTCTTGGGTCTCGATCTGCTGAATGATGCTCTCCATCCAGGCCATCAGGTCCCTCACCATGGTAAAGAAGCGGAATTTGTCAGCTGTGTCCTCCAGCCGCTTCCTCCTGCCTTCACAAGCATCTAAGAGACTCTTCCAAGCCTCCACCACCTCTTTTTCAGTTTCCTGAATGGCATTGGCCTGATATCCTGCATATTGGGCATGCAGTCGAGTTGCAGTCTCCTGGAACTGTTTCACCTGCAAGGAGAGAGATATGGGATCTATTTAAAACAACTTTTCAAAATGCAACATTGACATTTTCTTTATATGTAGTATTCTAGCCAATGACTGATATATATCCACAAAAAACATAAATGTTTTATAGAAAAAGAAAAAACAACATGAAAAATGATTATGAGGACCACTTGTTTATGTAATGTGCTGTTTGCCATACCTGTTTGCCCAGCGAGCTGATGTCCCTCTCAAATGCAGCATGCATGCGGTGGAATGATTCTGCTTTGCTGAAGTCCTCTCCCAGATCATCAGGAAGCTCATTTTTCTTTTCCTGGATATGAGCTACAAGCTCCTTACCATCATAAAAATACCTGAAAAAGTTCAAAACTCATTGGTTCATACCAGCTGTAGGTGTTGTTTTGAACTACATAACAGTTGCCAATTATTCATACCATCCACACATCACACTGAGGTGAAGATGTAGTAAAACAATTATTATTATCTTGTTTCATTGGCATGTTATCTGTTCCAGATAAAGTCAGTAGGATTAATATGATCTGATAAAAACACTGCATTCTTTAAGCTGACATCACACTAGCTGACTCGCAAACGACGCAATTTTATTAGAGGGTGTCACACTTACAGACTGTTTTACAGAGATCTCGCACTTTTCAGTTGAAAAGACATGACAAACTTGACGATTCAAAATGATGATGGGGTGACAGACATACAGACTTCCCCCAAATCTCTTTCTGATTCCCTGCTATGTGGAGCTCGACGAAATAACAGATGTACCACGTGAACAAAAAACAAGTGATTTAGGATGTGATTCATGGAGCAACATTACCTTTTGAATGTGTTTGAGATTGTTATTTTTACCTTCATTGCCTTTAGAATGTGTTTGTCCATCTGCAGCTTTCAGTGAGTAAATGATTTACACTGGCAGCCAAAAGTTTGGAATAATGTACAGATTTTGTTCTTATGAAAAAAAAATCTCTACTTTTATTCACCAATGTGGCATTCAATTGATCACTTTGCATAGTCATGACATTAACAACATGAAAAATTACTATTACAATTTGAAAAACACATTTCAGAACTACTTCAAAGTGTTCTCATCAAAAAAATCCTCCAAGTGCAGCAATGACAGCTTTGCAGATCCTTGGTGTACTAGCTGTCAATTGTCCAGATACTCAGGTGACATTTCACCCCACACTTTCTGTAGCACTTGTCGGGCACTTGTCACTTTCTGTAGCACATGTCGGGCACTTCTCATGAACCTTACAGTCTAGCAGATCCCACAAAAGCTCAACAGGATTAAGATCCATAACACTCTTTTCCGAATATCTGTTGTCCAATGTCTGTTTCTTTGCCTACACTAACCTTTTCTTTTTGTGTTTCTGTTTCAAAAGTGTCTTTTTCTTGCAATTCTTCCCATAAGACCTGCACCCCTGAGTCTTCTCTTTGCTGTTGTACATGAAACTGGTGTTGAGCGGGTAGAATTCAATGAAGCTGTCAGCTGAGGACATGTGAGGTGTCTATTTCTCAAACTAGAGACTCTGATGTATTTATCCTCTTGTTTAGTTGTACATCTGGACTTCCACATCTCTTTCTGTCCTTGTTAGAGTCAGTTGTCCTTTGTCTTTGAAGACTGTAGTGTACACCTTTGTATTAAAAGTTTCTTGGCAATTTCAAGCATTGTATAGCCTTCATTCCTAAAAACAATGACTGACTGATGAGTTTCTAGAGATAGCGGTTTCTTTTTTGCCAATTTTTGACCTAATATTGACCTTAAGACATGCCAGTATATTGCATACTGTGGCAACTCAAAAACAAACACAAAGACAATGTTCAGCTTCATGTAATAAACCAAATAACTTTCAACTGTGTTTGATATAATGGCAAGTGATTTTCTAGAACCAAATCAGCAATTTTGCATGATTACTCAAGGATAAGGTGTTGGAGTGATGGCTGTTGGAAATGGGGCTGTATTTTATATCAGTAATGTCCTAACTATATTTTGTGATCAGTTGAATGCCACTTTGGTAAATTAAGTCCCAATTTCCTTCCAAAATCAGAACTCTATACATTATTCAAACTTTTGGCCACCAGTGTATGCTCAACAAAACAGACTTTTTGCTTTCGCTTTCTGATTTTATTAGTAATTTTAGGGTAGGAGAACCCCAGTAATGATGCTTGGTGACAGAATCATTATTAAACTATTACAATCAGTGTTTGTGATGATGTACAGTTGTGAGTGGAATTGCTGATGAAAATGTTCAGATCAGCATGACCTGACAGTTGACAGTTCTTTAGTAAAAGAAGCTCATTAGTCACCTGATGACACTGCAAGAGTCCAACCCAGCAACAGTCAATAATTTTGATCAGCTTTTCCAGTTGTCAGAGCCATTAACTCAGCAGGGAGCCCTGTCCATCAAGTAATTAACAAATTTCCACTGGAAGACACTAATCCGAAGACACTAAATCGCTGTCAAAATCGGCTAGTGTGATGCTGGCTTTATTGACACATCCATCTAGTTTATCTTTACTTACTTCAGAAGGTCATAGGAGGCTGTGAGAAGCTGAGCCCGGGTGTCTATGAGCTCTAGCAGATCTGCCCAGCTCTCATTGACTCCATCCTTCCACTCCGCCATGGTCTCTGCTTCACTGTGGCCTGCTTCGATCAGCTCATCTATGATCCGATTCACAGCATCTACACGTTCCTGACCCACTGTCCCTGTTTCTCGTGCAAATTCCCGGAACTTATCTCGCAGAATCTAAAATATTCATAAGAGTGACTGTAAAAATCAGATAAACTAGTGCTAAGTATGCAAGGTCTTGCATTATGCATTATGCAATATGTTAATGTAAATGGTTGTGTTGTTCTTTACCGTCACATGGTCAAGGTCTTGGCCCATCTCTTGCAAGGAAGCCACCATGTCACGCTCTGCAATCCACTGCCCAAGATCCTCCACTTCACGGCTCAGCAGGAAATGATGGTATGTGTGTTCCAGGTTCTTTTTGCGGTCCTCTGCCAGCTCCTTCAGCCCAGCATACTGCTTATCAACTTGCCCTTGCCTCCGGATGATCTCCTCACTTCACATACAGACAAGACATTACTCTTTTTTTTTTTTACTGAATTTTGTTATAACAATGGGATGCCTCAGGGTTCAATGCTTGGCCCCCTTCTCTTCTCAATCTACAGAAGCAAATAGATTCCAACATAAAGGCATACAGCTTCTTTTCTTGCTTTTCAGCAAATTCACCTTTCTCTGGTTTTGTACTATGCTGTTTTACTACTGAATTTGCAGCCATGGCCGGATCTAAGGGGGTGGAATCTGGGGAAATCTGGCCCCCTAGATTTCCCTTGTGTCCCACACTAGAAACTTCTAATACTGATTGCAGCACTGCTAATATTGTTGTCTCCTTTGTGATAAATTGTGAAAAGTCACTAAGATAAAAATCTGATAAAAATGTCTGCAAAATAAAAAAGTAAAGTACAGATACATAGCCACTAATGTGCTTTAGAACACTGTGTGTGAAGTGTAATTTATCTGTAAAAACATATAGTCAGTCCAACATACCCATCTGGGTGATCTTCAGCCAACATCTTCTGAGCACGGTCTGCTAACTGCTGGATGGAGTGTGCATAATCATCCACAGCCTGCTTCAGGAGCAGGTGGCGCTTCAGCATGATCATAGCACTCTGCTCATCCTACAAGCCAGAGAGGTGACAGTAAAGAAAGTGGCCAAGAAAACAAATTCTATGTACCTACTTAAAGGGATAGTTCACCTAATTTTTTTTAATTCTGTCATTATTTACTCACCCTCAGAATGGTAGGCATTGAGTAAATGATGACAAAATTTTCATTTTTGGGTGAACTATACTTTTAAACCTTATACTTTCTCTCACTTTAATTTCCTCACCTAATCCAGTTCCTTTCAAACCTTAACATAAAAAGTGTTTTAAATGGGAACACAGGCATTATACATGTACTTACACAGGAATCAATATATCACATGCTTAAATATTGATTATCATTAACAGCAGCTTCGATGCAACATTTCATTTTTACAAAGCCAAAGCAGATCTGCCTTTGAAACTAGAGGATGAGGCGGGTCAGAGCCAATATTTGGAGCTGGCAAAGAATTGCCATAACTCAGCAGTGTAAAGTTGCCTTAAGACAGTTTAACATAACTATCCCATGATGCTTGGAGAATTACAGATACAAATGTATTCGACCAGTGATATTGTTGTTCTGTAGGCTCTTGCAGTTTGTTGCAGTCTCACCTTGGTCTTCTCATCAGCAATCATGTAGAGTTCTTGTTCCCCAATCCAGGCCTCAGCCTCATCTGCATCATTGTAATACTGCTGGGCATCATTGGAGCCATACAGCCGTGCTCTCCGTTTGGCCATCTCATCTTGCAGCTTTGCCCATTCCTCCTGAAGCTTCCTCATCTCCTCTGACATACGCTCTGCCTCTGTATTGCCTTCTGCTGCCACTACCATTCGCCGGCCACGCTCTAACACTTCATCAATTCGTGGCTGGTGACCGTCAATCTCCTTTTGTAGGGACTATACAGAATGTGAATGGATTCCAATAAGGGAGGGGTGAGGGAGCATGATCACATTGTTAATATGATAAATAGGATTTCAAGGAAAGTTGAGCACCAACTGCACTGGATGATTAGAACTGTTCTGTGGAAGTGAAAAATTGAAAAATCACCTGGTTCTTCTTGAGCAGAAGCTGAACAGTCTGAAGATTGTTGCCATGATCCTCAGACATTGACATTGGTAACCTCTCATTAACCCACAGCTGAAGTGAATAAAGAAAAACTTCTTCAAGAGTGCTCAATGAAAAGAAATCATGCCATTATGAAAAGCTGCAGTTTACTGTATGTGTGCTTTATTTATGTACATACTATCTCATCTGCAAGATCTCTAAAGAACTGGTGCACTGCCTTAACAGCCTCCAACTTGCCCTTGCGTTGGGCAAGAGGTGTGAGGAGCTTCTGGAAGTCCCTCTGAAGAGTTTGCTGCTCAGCCTCAAGCTTGGGTTGGTCCTCTCTAAGAGAGGCATGCTGCTGTACAGCTTCCTGAAGCTCCTCAAGCTCACGTGCACGATCCCGAACTTGATTCTCTGTCATCTAGGGGAGTTTAGAACAGATTTAAACAATATTCTATAAGTTACCAACAGACATAGAACGAGCAACCACAAATCATTGTTAGCTTCAAAGTAATCTACAATTGTGGCAATAAGAGTGACAAATAAACAAATGTTGGACCTGATGTTTCTTCAGCAGGATGTTGGCACTGGTAAGATCCTTAACTTCTTCGTCCACATCACCATGGAGCTGCTGCTGCAGTTCGCCCAACCATTTCTTCAGGTCAGTCAAGCTCTGGTCAAACAGCTCTGAGCGGTTTGCGTCAAACAGCAGCCGAGCCTTCTCCTGTGTGGTTCTCTCCAGCTTGTCCCACAGTTCATGAAGCTTAGCAAGACGGTCCATTACAATAGGCTCAAACTCAGGCTTGGATTCCATCAGTTCTTGTCCCTCCTAAATATATGAGCATGGATTAAAGTAATCATTCTGACTTTTATGATAATTTTACCATAGACAAGGGAATTGTAGGAATTCACAATTGTTACATTTTATGCATAACACAAGCTTGCTATATACCTGATCAATTTTATGAAGCCAATCCTTGTTGGATGCAAGTTCTGCCATGAAGGCCTGGTGTTTTTGCCACTTGCTGTGGAGGTTACGAGCCTCATCATATGATGTATCCTGTGCAGTCAGCATCTTCTCATTTATCCATAGCGTAAGCTGGAAGAGAGTAGTAAATGATCAATGGATAAGAGAAAAACTCACAAAGAACACTGCAAATATATTGGGAGCACAGCCGAGATTTAAGTAAAGCATTACTCACATCTTGGGTGTTTTGAAAGAAGTGCTGAAGTTCCCTGTTGTCTTTAAGTTTCCCTGAGACTTCCTTGGCTTTGTCTCGGTTCTTGATGTACCTGAAGGCATGTACACACAAACACATGGGTAATTTACTGGTAAGTCTCAAGTGCAGAATGATGTGAATGGTATGTGTTAAATGTAAACATGGGAAGGCATGGCTTTTCTTTACTTCTGAAGTCTCTCAATAGAGAATGCACTTTAAAAGAGCATCATAAGCCTATGGATTAGGTGTACTTTCACAAAGGATCAATACCCATCAGGACAGATACCCATCTTCAGGAGCTAAAGACAGTGTGGGCTAATAGGGGTAAATCAGGCTTCCCCTCTACAACATAATGCTTCTCTCACTTACTGCTGATTCAGCATAAGGAAACAGAGGAAGCGCAACGCATGGGTGCATTAACATGAACGAATCGAAAAGACACCTAAGATTGTTTTCTGAATTACACTTCTAGGTTCTTTGACAGTCAATTATATGATGTCTTTATATAAATATTCTTGTGTGCCGATTTACATAATGATCCTGGGGAGAAGCTTAGTAATTATTATTTTTGGCAACAATTGGGTTTCTGACCACCTAGACTTCAGTGACCCTTACCAAAGGTCTCATTAGCCATTTCTAAAATACTAAGCAAATTTTGTTCTCAATGAAAAAAAACAATTGACTGAAAAAAATCGAATATTTAACTAAAAATCATGTTAAAGTGTTACGAACATTCACTTTAATGGGATAGTTAACTAAAAAATGACATTTCTGATATCATTTAGACCCCGTTTACAGTATTAAGATGCGTTTTTGGTGATCGGATCAGATGTGGTCAGCGCTAAATACAGGTCTAAAAGGAGTCTAAAACATTTTGTGATCGGATCACAAAAACCACATAAGAATGTGGTCAAAAATGAACGTAACAACATCGTATCTGATGTGTAAAAGCCAATCCGTCCCGAATGTGTCCCGGCAGCAGCGAAGCACCACCCCTCACCTGTCAATCAACCGCTGCGCTAAAACAATAGTTTAAACTTTGCCAGTTCCGAGTGGTTTAAAAGGAAATAACCATCTGATTGGAAAATTTTAAAAAGTGGATACATACACAAGCATGAGAACTTCTTCAGTGTGTATGAAGTCAACATACAGGGACTTATGAGAAGCATGAACATCTGCCACTCTGGTTAATACAGGCAATCCACTGAAATAACAGACAATTCTTATCTAAATGTTGCATTTGTGCTTAGATAAAATTTCAGCTGCATCTAGGGATCTGGTTTTTTTTGCGCTTTCTTTGTCATTTCAGACTTTGTTGCATTTTATTATCTTGCAACACAGTGACACAGTGATTGATTTATGTCATCATGACACAGAGACCCTCCCCTCCAAATCCAATCGCATGTGGTCACAGGAGACACATTTAAGCAACCAGGTGTAAACAGTGATGAGTCTCATCTGAACTCATGTGATTGGATCACTTGAGACACACATTAATACCAGGTGTAAATGGGGCCTTGTGTTGTTCCAAACCCCTACAACTTTCTCTTTTGTTCGTGGAATACAAAAGAAGATGTTGGCAAAATGTTAGCCTCAGTCATCATTCACAAAAAAAAGATGCAATGAAACTTAATGGTGACAGGATAACATTCCAGCTAAATCTCCTGTTGTTTTCCATGTTTTACAGTATAACTAAGGTTAGCAGCAGTGGGGCACAGAGGAATGCTTTTTGTAAGTTTGGCCTTGAATGAAATATAGGTGATATGGAAAAAAAAAATTAATAATCAGACCTGTCTTCAATAGAGTCCATCTTGTCTTTCACCTTTCCTGAGTAAAGGTTACCACTGTCGACCAGCCTCTGACCAGTCTCTAGTGTGCTCTGTATCTTCTCCTCATTAGCATCCATGGTGATGACAAAGTCCTCATGCTTCTTCAGGGCCTTCTCTGCTCCATCTAGGGTGTCATTCTTGTCTATATGGGCTAGAGTGTATTCCTTTTTTAGAAGTATAGGTACATACCAGAGAAAGATACAGATAGAAAAACGGATGGAAAAATGTTATGGAATGGCAATAACAGTTAGCACAAAATGACAGGATATTCTAGAAGTAGATCATATTGAAATCTTTGATGATATTATACATTTTGATTCATTAGATGAAAACTCAATCATTCTGAAATTACATAAATACCTGGTTGTTTAATATTGCCTCAGCCTGCTTTGCATCTCTCATAAACTGCTGGAATCCGAGACCCTGATCTAGGAAGTTCTTACGGCTGTCCCACATCTTGTGCAGCTCATCCCAACCCTTATCAAGACCCTCCAGCCTCTGCTCCAGCTGCTTGTACTGAGGATCGTCTTCTTGGTCCTGAATTACAGCTGCTCCAGTGTCCCTAACACGATGGTAGTCTTCCTCATGGCCATCCATATCATCACTCACAGCATCATGGAGACTCAGAAAATGCTCAGCCTCTGGTAAACTATCAGGCATTTCCTCAGAAGCAATAGACTTCTGCGTCTTGAACAGCCAGGCCTGAAAATCATCCATGTCCTGTAGGAAGGTCTGCAGCTTGCTGACTTCCCCAAGGGAGTCCTCACGGTCTTTCAAGGTGCATTTCAGGGTGGCCCAAGCTGTGTCCAGATCTGCCAGTCTGGCAAGGATATCAGAAGAATTGTCCGGATGATCCTTCACAAGCTTCTCTGCCTCACCACACAGGAAGTCCAACTTGGCTTGAATGGCAGCAAGGTCTCTCTCCATGCCAAAGAGCTTCCTCTGGATGGTCATGACTGCAGCCAGGTCATTCCCAAGCTCTTGCGTAGACTCGATAACACGAGTCTTGTCTTTTATCCATGACTCTGTCTCATCACAATCAAGATCATAGTTGTGTAGGCTGAGGGCTGAATCCACCTTACGCTTCTTATCCTCCACCATTGCTTTAAAAGCTTCCCACCTTTGAGGTGTAAAAGGCTAATTACATTACATATTACCCATGGAGTATTTTAATTAAAACTAGAAGCAAAATATAGATCTGGGAAAATGGTTGAATGTCATTAATAGGAACAAGTATAACGCTTACCTCTTATTGAGACGAGCTTGACAGTCTTTTACTTGTTTTGTTTGTGGATGTCTGCTGTCCTCAAGATGCTTGGCTGCTTTATTGACAGCATCAACCCGGGCCTGCATGTTACCCATCTCTTGGGCAAGGATGCTTAGCCTGCCAACAAACAGAACACAATGTTATGACAATGGAATAAACTGGAATAATTTGTAATATCCAGTGATGACTATACATTCCATCGTATAGTGCATTGTCCTTTGGTAAATGTCCCTCAACTCATTTGCTGTTTAAGAGACACAGTAATATGCTGTCTTTAGGTTTAGCTCTTCACCAAATAATGAGTCATACCTATTCTGTACAACTTCCAGATCTTCCAACTTCTCTGGTGTCTCCAGCCCAATCAGCCAGGTCTCCTTCTGACCCATCCAAAGCTCACAAGCATCCGTCTCACTGAAGATAGTGTAAAGTGCCATGGTGTCATCCAGCTTCTTCTGCCTTAGGTCTGAGAGGGTCAGAAGCTCAATATACATGTCCCTGATATCCTTCAGACGTCCCTGGATAGCTGGTGTGTTCCTCAGTTCTTCAGGAAGTGCATTGGCCTGTTTGGACAGAGCATCAATGGTGGCTCCATTCTTAGCGGCCGCATCTCTTAGATCACGATGTTTCTTGAGCAGTCGCTGCGTAGTATACTCATCATGCCCAATATCATCACTAATCATCTGCCGCATAGCATCAACCAGCCAGGCCTTGAGGTCATCAGCATCACCCTGAAACTGGAAGAACCGCTGTGTGTCTTGTAAATTCTGTTTTCGGAAAGCAGCCAGTTCCTCCAGCTGCTGCCACTGTCTTTGTACATCATCCATGCGCTGTTGCACTCTGGGAGAACCCAAGTGCTTGGCCTGGATCATTCTCTCTCCCTCATCCATCACCTGCTTCAGATTGTCACGTCTGGCAGCAAGCTCATCCTCAAAAACACTGTGCTTGCTCTGCAGCACCAGCACACTGGTCACGTCCTTGCCATAGTCAAGAGAAGAGAAAATGTTCTCCTTTTCCCGAATCCAGCTCTCCAGCTCTGCAATTTCCCAGAAAAAGTTCCAGAGACGTCGTGACTGCTCAAGTCGGGCTTTCCTTTGGGCTGCCAGAGCACACAAGTCTTGATAACACCGTTCCAAATGCTGTACCCGATCACGGACGATCTGTGGGTCACAAGGTTTATAGCCTAGACAGTAAAGAAAATAAAAATGATAAGAAAACGTGAAAATATCAAAGACTCTCACAATGGTATTAATTTATATAAATATGTGAATATATATACACAAATATATGAGCTGTTCCTTCAAACAATATTGTGTGCTATAAATCGGGGACTACATCACAGGCATAGCAAACCATTATAAAGGTTATTGCCTTTACAAATCACCCTCATTTAAGTCAACAGCAAATGGAACAATTGAAATTGCAGGTGTACTTACTGTCACCATTGGCAAATTTAAGAGCTGCTGCATTGGTTGATCGTACTCTTTCTGCCTGTACTGCAATATCAGCCTCTACCAATGAATGTTTCTGCAACAAGTCCTCCACTTCCAATAAATGCTTCCCAAAGTCTGGGGATAAGATCCGGCCCTGGAGAACATTTTCAGATTAGAACATTAATACAACCATAATTTTAAAAACAAGCAAAACATATACATCAAACACACTATTTACATTAATACCTTCATCTCATCCATCCAGCTGATAATGTGGAGCATCTCTTGGAAGATTCTTTGGAGAGTAAGGTTCTTTTCCAGACGGCCTCTGCGAGCTTTTAGGAGTTCCTGCAGGTAGTTCCATAGCCTTAGGATATTGTCTTTTCTCACATCAATGCGCTTTGCGTCATGGTATCGTTCTGCTTCCAGTTCTTTAGACAGGGCAACCAGGGCTTGGACACGTTCTTCATAGGCGGCAATATCTGTCTCTATGGCATCATGTTTCTTCTTAGCTGCATCCACTGCTGGCAAGTCATAGCCAAAGTTGTCCTTCATAGTAGACAGCAAAATGAGGGTTATTGATTTTGATCTTCAGGTTTTGGAGGGTAACAAATGATGGATATCAATCTGGCTGCCCTCAGTGCTTTTGAATACACTCAGAGACTGTGCATTGTGAGTTACCTGTGCAACCAGTCTCTGATTCTCCATCAGCCAGGTCTCTCTCATGGCAGCCTTCCTGTCAAAGCGACGAGCCATCTGCTCCAGCTTCTCCTGCCTTATAAGTTCATCCCTCAGGACCCGTTCACGGTCGTGCTCTGCCTTTTCCAACCGCTCCCATGCCTGATAGAAAAAGCATACAGTCATTCACACATCACAAAGCATCTCAGACCATTAGACTAACTGACCCACACATTCTCTCTTACTGTCAGTGTTGGGTAAGATTCAGGAAACTTCAAACATAACAGAAGTGAAAGGGACTAATAGGTATACTTTTGATTTATTAGATTTATTTGAATGTTTTTATCCAGGAAATTATGTAATTGCTTGATCTTAATCACAGCGTCTCACCCTGTTGATATCTGCTACAAGTGCACCCTCTTTGGGAGTGTAGACCTTTTGATTGTTGGCCCTCATCCTGCTCTGGATGGTAAACAACAATACTTCCAAGTTGCCCTTTTCCTGGAACCTGAATAGTAGCAGGCCCATCAAAAAATAATAAAACATGGTTGCTTAGCAATATTACAAAATTGAAAGAACTATTTGTTTGAGAATAGCCTTAATTACTTTGGTGGTTTCTCCACAGTGCGGTATGAGTTGAAAGCCTGCAGTTGCTGTTGGACACCTGTAAGAGAGTTCGCAAGCTTGCGGTTGTTCAGCACAATGATGGTCTGCTCAATCCATGCTAACAGCTCAGATGACAATGTCTCATACTTTTCAATCATCTTATCTGTTTCAATGGCTTGATCCAGTACCTGGAGAGTTTAAATACTCATTAATGTTTTCCAAGTGGATGTAGGAAGGACAGACTCATATACAAACTCAAATGTCATACCTTCCCAACTCGCTTGCCTTCAACTGCTAGCGCTTTCATTTTGGAGAAGTAGTGGTAAAATGCAACAACGTATGTGATTATGGACTTCTCATCTGGGTTTTCAGTGAACACATCTGCAAATAACAGAACAAAATATGTTACATCCTTAATGGGAGGATGATTGTTACATGTTTTGGCATAAGTCAATGTTCAGAAGATGAATTCTGCTACTTACCTTCTGGGTCCAGGAGCTTGGTGACTCCTAGCTGTTGTTCAGCTATGTTAAAAGCCTGCTGAAGGTTGTGGGTGGGGTTGGACCTCTTTAGATTTCCATAATCCACCAGATCTGGCCTGATGGAGTAAAATTAGAAAACAAAAGAGAATAGTTTATGTATAGTTTAAATGTTGAGAGTAGAAGCTAAGCGGTTTCCATCTTTTTATTGTATTTTATTTATTTACTTGTATTCCTTTTCCCCCACTGTTATTGACAGGATAGTAAAGAGAGCACAGGAGAAGAAGGATTTGCATTAATTGCACAGAAGTTGCTCTTTTATAGCTTAAAATACTTAATTTTCAGTTACGTTTTATTTAAGTATGTCATGTTCTCTGTTGTCTTTTGTTTTTGTGCTTTTATGTTGAAGTTTCCTGTTTAGTTCCTGTTTCCTGTTTGGTTTTGGAAGTCCTTTGTAGTTGTCATGTTCTCTGTTGTCTTTTGTTTTGTGCTTTTATGTTGAAGTTTCCTGTTCAGTTCCTGTTTCCTGTTTGGTTTTTGTAGTCCTTTGTAGTTCTGTTTTTTGATTGGTTTTCCCCTGATTGTTTCTCATGCCCTGATTGTTTCCCCAGGTGTTTCTAGTTTTCCCTTGTGTATTTAAGCCCTTGTTTCCATCCTGTCCAGTTGTCTGTTATTTCATGTTTTTGTTTAGCGTTACTTTCTCTGTGGATTTCGTTATTCCTAGTGTTCTTGTTTTTTGATTTAGTAAAAGCTGCATATAGATCCTCTCCCGTTTCTGGACTTTACAGAATAACAGACCGCCAAACATGGATCTAGCAGCTATTTTTCTCCAGCTGAGCCGAGCGAACCTCCCTATAACAGAATACTCCCGTCTGTTTTGCACCGTTGCCCGATGCACTAGTTTTCCAGATAGGCACCTCAAGTCCATTTTCCAGCTCGGCCTCCTGGCCCGTGGATGGATAGAGTTGCCTGAGACTGGTGATTATACGTGGGAGAGGTAAGGTAAACCTGGTCTTGGAGACGTTTGCCCCTGTGGGTACCTCCAACGAGCCCTCGCCTGCCACGGACAACGAGCCCACGCCTGCCACGGACAACGAGCCCACGCCCACGCCTGCCACGGCCAACGCCCACGCCTGCCACGGCCAACGCCCACGCCTGCCACGGCCAACGCCCACGCCTGCCACGGCCAACGCCCACGCCTGCCACGGCCAACGCCCACGCCTGCCACGGCCAACAAGCCAACGCCCACGCCTGTCACGGTCAACGCGTTGCCAGCCTCGTCCGTCCCAGTGCCAGCGTTGCCAGCCTCGTCCGTCCCGTTGCCAGCCTCGTCCGTCCCAGCGCCAGCGTTGCCAGCCTCGTCTGCCAAGAAGAGGAGGAGAAGAGGAAGGGCTTCCGCTCACCAGTCTCCGCCCTCCACGGCCCCGTCCTCAGTGCCAAGAGCCAGAGCCAGCGCCTGTAGCCTCAACAGTCCAAGAGCCAGAGCCAGTGCCTGTAGCCTCGACCGTGCCAGAGCCAGTGCCTGTAGCCTCGACCGTGCCAGAGCCAGTGCCTGTAGCCTCGACCGTGCCAGAGCCAGTGCCTGTAGCCTCGACCGTCCCTGAGCCAGTGCCTGTAGCCTCGACCGTCCCTGAGCCAGTGCCTGTAGCCTCGACCGTCCCTGAGCCAGTGCCTGTAGCCTCGACCGTCCCTGAGCCAGTGCCTGTAGCCTCGACCGTCCCTGAGCCAGTGCCTGTAGCCTCGACCGTCCCTGAGCCAGTGCCTGTAGCCTCGACCGTCCCTGAGCCAGTGCCTGTAGCCTCGACCGTCCCTGAGCCAGTGCCTGTAGCCTCGACCGTCCCTGAGCCAGTGCCTGTAGCCTCGACCGTCCCTGAGCCAGTGCCTGTAGCCTCGACCGTCCCTGAGCCAGTGCCTGTAGCCTCGACCGTCCCTGAGCCAGTGCCTGTAGCCTCGACCGTCCCTGAGCCAGTGCCTGTAGCCTCGACCGTCCCTGAGCCAGTGCCTGTAGCCTCGACCGTCCCTGAGCCAGTGCCTGTAGCCTCGACCGTCCCTGAGCCAGTGCCTGTAGCCTCGACCGTCCCTGAGCCAGTGCCTGTAGCCTCGACCGTCCCTGAGCCAGTGCCTGTAGCCTCGACCGTCCCTGAGCCAGTGCCTGTAGCCTCGACCGTCCCTGAGCCAGTGCCTGTAGCCTCGACCGTCCCTGAGCCAGTGCCTGTAGCCTCGACCGTCCCTGAGCCAGTGCCTGTAGCCTCGACCGTCCCTGAGCCAGTGCCTGTAGCCTCGACCGTCCCTGAGCCAGTGCCTGTAGCCTCGACCGTCCCTGAGCCAGTGCCTGTAGCCTCGACCGTCCCTGAGCCAGTGCCTGTAGCCTCGACCGTCCCTGAGCCAGTGCCTGTAGCCTCGACCGTCCCTGAGCCAGTGCCTGTAGCCTCGACCGTCCCTGAGCCAGTGCCTGTAGCCTCGACCGTCCCTGAGCCAGTGCCTGTAGCCTCCGCCTCCCGAGCTTCCCAGAGCTCCGCCTCCTGAGCCTCCAAGTGCTCTGCTTCCCAGTGCTCCGCCTCCCGGGCTTCCCAGTGCTCCGCCCGCCGAGCCTCCCAGTGCTCTGCTTCCCAGTGCTCCGCCCTCCCGGGCTTCCCAGTGCTCCGCCCGCCGAGCCTCCCAGTGCTCTGCTTCCCAGAGCTCCGCCTCCCGAGCTTCCCAGAGCTCCGCCTCCCGAGCTTCCCAGAGCTCCACCTCCCGAGCTTCCCAGAGCTCCGCCTCCCTGTGCTCCGCCTCACGAGCCACCCAGTACTCCACCTCTTGGGCCTACCAGGCCTCAGCCTCTTGAGCTCCCCAGGTCTCCGCCTCCAGGGCCTTCCTCTACTCCGGAGCCTTCCTCACCTCCAGTGCCCTCTGCGGCTCCGCCCCCTGAACCTTCCATGGCTCCGCCATCTATGGCTCCGCCTACTATGGCACCGCCCCTGCAGTCCTCCTCGACACCTCCCTGGCCTTCTGACCCTGTCTCGCGGCCTCCTCCCTGGCCTTCTGACCCTGTCTCGCGGCCTCCTCCCTGGCCTTCTGACCCTGTCTCGCGGCCTCCTCCCTGGCCTTCTGACCCTGTCTCGCGGCCTCCTCCCTGGCCTTCTGACCCTGTCTCGCGGCCTCCTCCCTGGCCTTCTGACCCTGGCCTTCTGACCCTGTCTCGCGGCCTCCTCCCTGGCCTTCTGACCCTGTCTCGCGGCCTCCTCCCTGGCCTTCTGACCCTGTCTCGCGGCCTCCTCCCTGGCCTTCTGACCCTGTCTCGCGGCCTCCTCCCCCTATCCTAGCCCTGTGGCCATTCCCCAGACCTCCTGACCCTGTCCCAGCCCTGTGGCCATCCCCTAGACCTCCTGACCCTGTCCCAGTCCTGTGGCCCTCTCCTTGGCCTCCTGCCCTAGCCCAGTGGCCATCCCCTAGACCTCCTGACCTAGCCCTGTGGCCATCCCCTAGACCTCCTGACCCTGTCCTAGCCCTGTGGCCATCCCCTAGACCACCTAACCTGGTCCTATGGCCGCCTCCCTGGCCTCCTGACCCTACCCTAGCCCAGTGGCCATCCCCTAAACCTCCTGACCCTGCCCTAGCCCTGTGGCCATCCCCTAGACCTCCTGACCCTGACCTGGCCCTGTGGCCATCCCCTAGACCCCCCTGACCCGGTCCCTGCCCTATGGCCGCCTCCCTGGCCACCTGACCTGGTCCCTGCCCTACGGCCATCTCCCTGGCCTCCTGACCCAGTCCCTGCCCTATCTGTCTCCTGGCCGCCCACCTGTTCTGTCATAGTCTTGTCCCTCTGTGCCCCTCGTGTCCCCTTGAACTGCCTATTTGCCCCTGGTGCCCCCCTGGACTATCTGTTTACCTTGTGCTCTATGGACTTTTTGTTTGTTTTTTTTGTTTTTGGAGCGTCTGGAATCCGCTCCTTAAAGGGGGGGGGCTCTGTCATGTTCTCTGTTGTCTTTTGTTTTTGTGCTTTTATGTTGAAGTTTCCTGTTTCCTGTTTGGTTTTTGTAGTCCTTTTGTAGTTCTGTTTTTTTGATTGGTTTTCCCCTGATTGTTTCTCATGCCCTGATTGTTTCCCCAGGTGTTTCTAGTTTTACCTTGTGTATTTAAGCCCTTGTTTCCGTCCTGTCCAGTTGTCTGTTATTTCATGTTTTTGTTTAGCGTTACTTTCTCTGTGGATTTCATTATTCCTAGTGTTCTTGTTTTTTGATTTAGTAAAAGCTGCATCTAGATCCTCTCCCGTTTCTGGACTTTACAAAGTATCAACAAAGTCTCATGTTTCTCCTAAAAATCCTTAAGATAAATGAAGTAACTGCCAGATTATTGAGGTAAAAAATGTATTTACATAGAATAGTGCAGATATTATGGTCTTGGTATTTCATGAGAAATTAATTCTTATTGACATTTGATTGTAATTTTTTTTGAGATATCTTCTGCAACTCTAGAGGAAAGTCGTGATATTATTATAGTTTATTTTTCTCTTTCTTAAATGACACTTTGTTCACCTGTGTTTGTGGATGAGAGCATTGAAAGCCATGCCGTCTTTCCAGCTTGTGGTGAAGTTGGTGATGTTCACACTGGGGTACCTGCAGATGCAAAACACCATAGACAAATCCAGTTGTATCTGCAATACTTCAATAAAAACTGAGGATTTGCTGTCAAGATTCATTTCTACTAGAGTACGACAATTGTTGTCCTACCCTGCAGTCTTCATCTGGCACCAGAGGAGCAGTGCATCTTTGGCAGATCGAGTCTCCTGCCTGCCTGTCTTGTCCGCTTGCCCTGTCTCTACTATAATGTCTTGAATCTGTATACAAAATCAGACAAAAAGAGCACAAAACATTTATGAAATAATCAAATACCACTAGACAATTTTAACTAAATCCATATCTCTAGAGGATTATTTCCTGATAACTACACAATCAGTAATAAAAACAATAGACTTTTATCATGGTTGACATTTCATGTACCCTTGGGCATCTATTTGTGGATATGTAGAGGCATTGTTACTTTATTTAGATCCTGAGTTTTTTTATCTGTAGTTTGTACGTCACTGTGGGAACCAGGCAGAATAAAGAGCAGCCAACAACTTAAATTCCCATCCTTTTATTTTTGAGGCTCTGAATTATGTAGCAGACCATATTGTTTGAAGTAGCTGGGCTAAAAATACCCTGCTATCAAAACTAGGGTTTAAAAATAAATATAAGCTTTTCAAATCAGCCCAAGACACAAGAAAAAACTCTGTTATAGGTCTACAGTAATGTCATATGGACATGTTTGGATCATGAAAAAAAAACTGCATGTTCTCCATGTATTATATCATAAACAAAACATCCCTTACTACTTAGAGTTCTATATTGAATTATATTTAGTTGTACTTCTGAATGAGTATAAATTGTGTGGTGTTTTTTTAATTTGTAAATTCTTGTTTCTTTGTTCGTGCCGCAGTGTTTGTCTTGTAACGTGCAAATATTCTTCATTTGTCTTTGCTTACAACAAATCAATAAATGTGGCAGGCGCCAACCCCAATTGCAACAGGCAACAGGACATTTTGTTGATCACTTTGTTTCCATTACTGTGGCTTTCTGCTGTAGCCCCACCCATTGTGAACTCTTATTGGTCCAAAATGTTGCCATTGTGCATAGACAAATTGCTTATTGGTTAAGACACATTGTATGTAATGGGTCTGTTCCAAAATCTAGTGAGTGCCCTCCAGATGCACCATTAAAGCTGCGCTCACATTGCCAGCGACAAGCAGCGACTGCGTTTTCAATGAGAGCTGGCGACTTCCGGCAACACGAGCGATGGCGACCGTTGGCGACCGGATGTGGGTGTGTCCAGAGACGCGACAAAGTTGAGAAATGTTTATCTTTATGCAAATGAAGAGCGACTTTTGTGAGCGACAACCAATATGAGAGAAGATGGTAGAGCTCACGTGATCCTAATATTTTAATGATAAAATTAATTGTAAAGAAACAGTGCTGTTTAGACTCTCCATACACACCACTAACGACCTAACCGCCAGCCACTGGCGACATGCAGAGACAAAGTAGCTGGCAGTGTGAACGCAACTTAAGACATCATAGGCGTGCATCCGACATGAAGGTAGTTAAGTATATAAGGTAGTATAATATATGAAGGTAGTCTTAAGATATCTCGTTTGGTCAAATTCTAAGGTAGCATCGTATGTATCCTTCCCCAGGTAGGCGATCCCAGAATGCACCGTGATGAGCTTGGCGGAAAAATAAATCCAAGATGGTGGATGAATTGAGATGAATTTAGATTATAAATATACTTATAATCCATTCAATAGTGAAAAGTATCGCTAAATAACAGTTTAATATGATACAAAACGTACTATTTTACCAACAATATGTGTGTGTCTTCCGTATTAAGGCTCATTAGAGGATTGCACCATTTCTCTTGCATCACATGTACTGAAATCAGTTGTGATCTGAGTCTCCTGTGAGCTCCGCCATATGCCAGCTGCTTATATACGCAATAGACAGCAAGGCAGCTCACTAAGTTTTGGAACAGACCCATTGTGTATAGTAACGGAATATGGAATGTGTGGACTGACCTGGAAGCGAAGGATGATGGTCCAGATAAGGCCCAGGATAAGGCGGTGGTTCCCATCTACAATATCATGTGATCCCATGTTCTCCAAGTGCACCCTTTGTTCCTTTAGAAACTGTAGGGCTTTGTCGACATTCTCCAGACAGTGGATCCGCATTCGGCCCTTGGTCGGCTTGGGCTGTGTTGGAAAGAGTGTGTCAAAGATATTATTGGAATGACTTCATTAATGTCCATTAAGAATTCCTATTGTTTCATAGTGTGGTCCAGGGAGGGTTTGGCGGTATTACATACACACTTACCAGTCTCTCCCCTGACAGAACCTCCAGTAGTTTGATGAGCATTCTCCCATCCCGCAGGTCCAGATAAAGATCTGTGATTCGGCAGCTGACTCTGGCTAATATGGAATTCACCCATTTTGTGAAGGTCTTCTTCTGAACAGCCTCTCGTTCATCTGGATTTGGCAATGAGGGGAAAAATATTCAGCTACTCTTCTCTTATGTAACTTAATACTTTCACAGCTGATGTTTTATTCCCATATTTGGGAATATACTAATACTAATATACTAATTGTCCCAGAAGAAAACCATAATGATACTGTTTGGATTGCCAGAGTCATTTTTCACACAAAATCAAAAGACAAATCAATTATAATTTGCATAAAGAAACATATTTTTAGCATTATTAATATATTTTTTCTTCCATTTTGACATAATTTTCCTGTCACATTATTATTATTGTTATGTGGGGGGGAAATGTCAATCATCCTGTCTGGATACAGTGATTACTGTTACTGTCTTGACCGTCTGCAGAATTTTTTAATATAATACTTTTTATATTACAATGATGTAAACTAGCAATTTTACATAAAAAATGTACAATTTAAATAATATATCATATATACAATTATTATACAATATAATAATATGACAATCATGTTTATTTTATTTATTTATTTATTATTTAATTACAATAATTATAATTGCTTATTTTTCTTTGTACACAATGTGATTTCTTAATTTTTTTCTTTTGATTTTGGGGTTAAATATGACCTGTACATTTCTTTACAGCTGCCATGAGATGTGTTTGTTTAGAGTCAGAATGGATATATATGAAATGTAATTTGTATGAGGATGGTCGATGTGACACTCGTATGTGAGCATCACAAAAGTAATGAGCCTCTTTTGAGCACAAAAGTAAACCTGTGAGGTTTATGTAACAGCAACCACAAACATACTGTAGGTGTATAATTGGCAAATGTCATTTTTAATATCTCAGACCTTAACTTCCTTTCTTCTGCAGAACAAAAATTCACATTTCTAAATAAATATTTCAGCTCTGTAGGTCAGTAAAATGCAATTGAATGGGTGCCAAACGTTTGAAGCTCAAAAATCCACATAAAGGCAGCATAAAAGTAATCCATACGTTAAATCTATATCTTCAGAAACTATATAACTTTTGTGGGTGAGAAAAATATCAAAAATGTTCCTCGCTGCCCAGTACGGGCGATATGCATGAAGAATGATGCATGTGAATCACCAAAAACAGGAGAATGTGAAAGTGAAGGAAAAAGGGCTTAATAATGGTCTGTTTCCCACCCACACCTATTATATTGCTTCAGAAGACATGGATTTAATCACCAGAGTCATCTGGAGTGCTTTTATATTTCCCTTGTTTTAATTTTGGAGCATCAAAATGTTGGCACCCATTCACTTGCATTGTATGAACCTACAGAGCTGAGATATGTTTCTAAAAATCTTTATTTGTGTTCAGCAGATGAACGAAAGTCATATACATCTGGGATGGCATGAGGATGAGAAAATGATGAGAGAATTGTCATTTTTGGGGAAATGACCCTTTAAACCCCTAAAAACAAAAAAAAAGGCACTTTCATACTGTCACACTTAAGTTTTTTTACTCAAAACATTTATATGCAAGTACAGAGTACAGTAAGTGTATTCTTCATTGTGTTTTGAAGTGTGTACTGTATTTGTGTGGGTGTTCTTCTTGAACACCACTTCTGCAGGACAGTGTTTATTTAAGATTCTACCACAAAAAGAGCAAAATTGTGCATTCTTAATGATGTGTTTTATAAATGATTCAGATCCTATGGCTAAAGGAAATGGGGGAAGACAGATGGATGAACACGACATAAAGAGACAATCTGAAAAATGGAGCAAGGATGGAGAAAAAGAGAGTGGGAGCAAAGACAGTTAAAGGGAATGTGATGTGCAGAGTAGAGAGGATGCGTGCTTTTAAATCTGGGTAGCATGAAACCTGTGGGATTAATCCAAATTTACTTAGAACATTACCTTCCCAATTACTCTTGCCAGACTTCTTTTTTCTGCCAACATATATGTTTTTTATATCACTAAACAAATAGTCAGTCTTTGAATTAGCCTGATGTTTTGCACTGTTTTCACAGAATAATGGAAAAACTTCTGCATGGAAGCATCTCTCTTTTATCTGGACCACAAAGTAACGAAGAAAAAATTATGATAATTAAAATGTGCAATACATGATGTCTAAAATTGTGTTGTGCATGTGGAGAAACCATCCGTAAGATCTGTGAAGATGTTGAGGAAGTGTCATTTAAATCAATGCATACAATAATTTCAGGGACAAGAAAGCACTCACTGATGGTATGTGCTATAAAAAGTGGTAACCTGCAATTGTTAAATTAAGGAACTATTTCTACGTGATCTAACCTTTAAAATGGGCTTTGTTTCACATTTTACAGTACAATTTACCATGTTCCCATCCAGAGTGAGGAAAGCTCCAGATGTTAAAGTATAAAAAGAGCTCTTACCCCAGTACCACTACATATTTCATGATCAGACTTCTGCCAAATAGATTCCACTTCCTGTTCACACCTTGTACAGTGTACTGCAGTCTATCCTCTGCTAAATGATGCTCTCTCCATTATAACAGCAGTGAGTCTAAATACTGCAGTTCTACATCTCCGATATCCTCTCTAGCTCACATGACAACTTTGTGAAATATTCATATTGATGGATTTTCCTCACTGGAAATCACCTGCAGCCTCATTCTTAGTCTCAGTGCCTGAGTCATTGTTTGTAGGGCCTTACAGGCTGGATTTACAGGCAAAGGTGCTCACTGCTCAAAGCTACACTTGCGCAGCTGCATACTTAGCCTTACAGAACAGTACATGCGTAGTAGATTTTTCTAAAGATTTTCTAAAGAGAATGAGAGTGGATCAGGAAATGACCTAGGTCAGACTCGAACCTGGGTCCCCGGGAGGCAACAGCTCTTATAAAGCATGTCCTGAGCCTGTTGACACCCCCACAGTGCCACAGTTACTTCTGGGAGTTAGGGATTTTAAAGAAACACCAAATAAGTGCAATAGCAATAGTGACCTTTTTCTAAGAAAGTACCACTCTACTGCTGTAACTAGTGCATAAGTAGAAGAGAATTTGATGCATAGTAGTGCATATATTTATGTGTCTATTTATCTTAAACCAGACTTTACCCATCGATGTGCATTCATACTATGCATGTATTCATTAAGAACATAATCACACGGGATGTCGACATGTTGTTTCTGAGAGTTACGGTACCCTAGGATCAGCCACATTATGAGTCTGCTCAGAGAGAAGAATGCTCAGACGAACACAAATTAACAGTGACAGTAAAATTCTCTATAAAAATAGACAGAGTTGCCAGGATAGAATAAAAGATGTAGGAGACCTTAGACAATGCTGAATACCCCAAATCACAGGGAGAAAGTGACAACATCTTCTGGTAAGAGGCAAGAATAGCAGAAGAAGATAAATAGACGGTGGTTATTCTGTCGCTCGCCATTCAGCAAGAGAAAGATTGATGGGGAAAAAAACATAAAGCCATTTTTAACTTTGAATGGCCTTTTATGAGTTTGTGTCATTAAATATTAAGAGGTAATGCAGGGAGCAATTGGGGCATTTATACAACAGCATAAATAATGCAATTAATAAATACTGCACATACAAAAGACGAATCATAGAACAGACTAGGGCTGAAACGATTAGTCGGCGATATCGCCAAAAATTTTCCATTGTCGAATAGTCATTTGATCTCATTTAACATAACATGAGATCATATAAAAACTGTAATGATGGCGCACGAGAGCAGCACTGCAGTTTGAGCCTGACTGAAGAGAGGAAGAATTACACAGTCTATATGCACTCTAAACTTTCACAGCTTCAGGTGATGTAGATCGCAAAGCATGTGGGAATAATACAAAATAAGTAAATACAGAAGCACTCTCGCTGTGGAATAAATGGAGCTGGAGCTATTTAAATGAAACGCCCCAGCATCGCATCTTGAATGCAGTTCTATTTAACACGTTATAACTTTAATTATGTTCAAATAATACGGAAGCAGATCATGTAAATAACTACAAACTCTGAAACTGGCAATTCTCTGTGCAGTCAGTGCCTATTCTATGAGTTGCACGAAGTGTCCCGATCTAAGGGGGAGAGATTGAAACTGCACCCGGCTGAGGCACACTGTTGCGGGGACGCTTGTCCCTTGAGCGTGCACGCTTAATGCAGCTAGACTATAACGTGATGGCTCGCAAACGATTGAATCTTTATATATGTGTCACTGTGCATTTCTTATCGTGAATTGGCAATTTATTAATAAGCGAGAGAGAGTTTGATTCATCGATATTCGAAATAATCGTTAGTTGCAGCCCTAACACAGACCCACTTCATCTAATATCCATCTAAATTCCCCAGTGGTTAGGTGGAGAAGTATGCCAGGAAAGACTGCCCTCTGTCTCTTTGAGGTTGGGAGGAAACTCAACACTGTTGTAGGACGCTACCTTGTAGTTGTCTGAAGCGACCATCCAGGATGGAGTTGTTGAAGCAGATGTTGGAAGTGCTGTAGCTGAGCCAGCGTGCCCGTTTCATACTCCGGGAGGGGGGCAGGGGACACGAGGGTGAGGATCGTGGAGGGGAGGGTCGATGGCCCTTTGGCGTGCATGAGGAAGAGGATGAAGAAGGTGAGGAGACCGGAGTAAGAGTCTTGGGCACTACTTTGGATGGGATGCCCAGTAAAGTGCCGTTCCACTGTGGCAGGTGCGCCGGCTCGAGAATCTGGGGTCCATTGGATTTCCCACCTCTCTTACTCTGGGACCGGTACACTGGCGGGGTGCTTCTGCTCCGGCTGCCTGGGGCATTGGTCCGATTTGTGGCATCTTTCACCGTGGTATACTGCCGGCTGCTGACCTCTCGGGTGATTGGAGTAGACCGGACCATAATGGACTCTCTGCTGGTCTTCAAGCTGAGTTTAACCTCCCTCAGTCGGGTCTGGCTCACGGGGACCGAACGAAACAAACACGGGCTACTCATCCTCACCAGCTAAATCAACACGCACTGCTGGAAAAGAGCGAGATGAAGAGGACAATCTTCTTCCCTCCTTCTATCTCAGAGTCCTCTTATCCTCTGTCTCCCCTCCCTCGCTCCCTCACTTCCTCTCTCTTTATTTCTCGATCACTCATTCCTCACTTAGCAGTGATGCTGTTGTGCCTCTCCCAGGCAGAACATAGAGTGGTTCTCCACCGCCCCAGCCATGCATATATTATGCCCCTATTCCTGACTGCCCATAACACACACATTAACACACTCATCTATGTCATGAAATGTGTGTAAAATGTATGTATGTTTACATTAATGCTACAAATACAATGTGATGTCTGAGTGCAAGTGTGTGCAAAAGCCAGTTTAACAATGATGTAAATACATATTACAATATGTGACAAATTAATGTAGACTCAACGAGTACTTAGGATACTCAAAGGAATGCATGTCTGTTCAAAAGCAGTAAATCAGTGGTGAAGAATGAGAAGCACACCCCCCACCCCCCCCCTCCTGCTTTTTAACTCTCTTTAATTGCATTACAGAAAGAGCATTGCACAGACAGAATGCATCACACCAGCCATGGCTCAGCCCATACACTTGGCTTAAAGAAACATGCTGAAGTTTACGATCATTAACGCATCTCAAAACAGAGACACGTTTGCCTCACAACAACAACAAATGATTAATATCTGTCCCCTTAGCAAGACCATCGTTAATGGTGTTTGCAAAATCAAGCATAACCATGACTACTAATAATGGTGTATTCATAGATATGGATTATTAATAAACCCTAACCCTAAATATTAAACTTTTGCAAATAACTTCCTACACCCAGGGTCATCGTCAGTGGGGACAGCCGGGAACATTGTCCTGGCCCTGTGATGAGGATCCTCTAAGGTACATTTTTATCTTTTTCATTTGACTTTTTCTATCGTTTTGGCTGTGTTAATGCCAATGGCATACATTTTGCCATTGGCAAAGGTGTGTATTTTTGATATTCCAATCTCAGTTCCTATAATACATCTATAATACACTGTGTCCACAAAATAGTCGCAATATTGGATCCGAGTGCCATTAAAGCTTAAAATCGTGAATTCTATTATATTCTTTCATTCCGGAGCCCTGGTCTAAAACGTTGTATTATTAATATTTTCCACCAGATGTCGCTATTTTCCTCATTTATAGCCTATGGAGCAAATACATGCTTTTTTCCTATTCTCTGTTTGCTGTATTATAAAGCACTGCAGACCAATTTGAAAAATAAAGCAGCTAAAATTGTGTGGGTGTGTTGGTATGGATGTCAGAGTGTGTTTTGTATGTATTGATAAATGTGTGTATGTGGGCATGTTTATGTGGTTTATGAGGACAAATTTTTAGGTTACAAACTGGTAATTACAAGGGTATTATGCTATAAATGTGGTTTATGTCTATGAAAAGTCCTCATAATGATAGGTAAACCAACATATGCGTGCGTTCGTGCGTGTGTGTGTGTGTGTGTGTGTGTGTGTGTGTGTGAAAAACAACAGTGGCATTATGTAAACAAACTGTCAGTGAAAGTGGAAAATAATATTAATATATAATTGTGGCAGGGCAGAGGGCGGGGCCGTGTCGTGATGCTACAGACCCGGCCCGTAATCAGGCTAATCAAGCCTCAGAGAGGGATAAAGGCAGACTGGAGACTGCAGTGCGACAGAGAGAGAGAGAGATTTACGGACAGCTGTCTGACACCTTTGTGTGTGTGTTTGTCTTTTTGGTTCAATTTTATATTAAAATATTATTTATACTCTCAAGCCGGTTCTCGCCTCCTCCTTTCTATTAATCCCTATACAATAATATTTTTGTGGCAGTTTTTTGACGTGGACATTTTTGCCCTTTAAAATACTTTCTTTTTTTTTTTTTGAAAAAAAGTTACATGATGTTGTTGACATATCCCAGACTCTGATAATCCCCCCAAAAATCCCCTTAGCATTTAGTATATAGAAAACATTTTTTTTTAAAAAGTTTTTTTTTTTTTTTTTCATAAAAACAACAGTGGCATTATGTAAACAAACTGGCATTTAAAGGGTTAAAATCCTGAAAATGAATGAATATTTCATTCATTAGTTATGATCAGGACTGATGTTGGTTAAAAAAAATGTACTAATTGAAAGTGGAAAATAAAATTAATATATAATATTATTATGGCAGTTTTTTGACGAGGACATATTTGCCCTCTAAGGACCTCTGAGTAACTTTTTTTAAATTGAAGCTTGAGTTGAAGGGTTAAGGTACCACTTAGGTATGTTATAGCCTACTCATTAGGCCCAGTGAAGAGGGGACGCATTCATAAAATTTTAGTTGCAGCCCTCTCTAGCACCTGTTTGTGCTACATAGGATACATTAAAATGTGCTGCTTACTGAAGAAAAATGTACTATTGCTTTTCTAAGCAATTAGACTTTTAAGCAAAAATCCCCTAGACTCCCCCCTAGAGGGACTTGAACAATATTTTGGGACAGAATATCATAGAGACTTTGAGTGGGCTCTTGACATAAAAAACACTCAGAACATCTCTTTAACCGCTTAGCAACTGTGGCAATGGCCTGGCAATCACCCACAACACCCTAGCATCATGTTTGAGCTTGCACCACTTAAATGTATACAGTATGTGACTAGTTATGATAGTGGACTGTCACGCAGAAAGCCCATTTTCATAACTGGCAGTATGGATAACCCAGTCCCTAGAAGAGGACTTGCAACTCTGGTCTTGAAGTTGCTATTTAAAACTCCACAGTTGTGCGAGAAATGAAAATCTCCTCCAGCCATCCCATAGATCTAAGCTGTGGGCACAGACAGACAGGGCAGTTGTCCAACTCAGTCATACAGTGGCATGCTGGGTATGTGCAAATGATCCTGGCAGGTCGGGGGGGGGGGCAAGAGGGCAGGGGGGCTGGGGGGCTGGGGTAGGGTAAGCTGATTGTATGTCTGTATGTATGTGCCAGTTGTAGACCTCTGTATATCTAAGCCAAAGCATCATGCTCAGTTTTATGTCACCTGAGAGGACTCACCTGCGAGTGCTTTAATGCGCGAGCGCTCAAACAGTCTGGCCGAGCTGTTGTCATTGTCGAGCTCTTCGTCAGACAGTTCAAAGCGGGTGTTGATGCGGCTGTATTGCTGAGTGATTTCAGCATTGTCGAAGTCTGTAGTCATAGTCGCCATAGAGATCCGTGGGAAAGAGAGGTACAGAACACCTCAGCGTATCACACGATGACAAGAGTGTGAAATGCCAGAGATGGATGACCTATAAGGGGAAAGAGAAGGAGGAGGAGATTCATAAGATGTTTAACTTCAAAAAGTGATGAAGTGATGGCAAACATCACGGGCGTAGAAATATAACTGGATGTCCATCCTTCTTTTAAAAAATTAGTGGTTCAGCGATTAACTGATAATTCAGCTAGGCCAATTAATCAAACAATATTTGCCCATTTTGTGATTTTCTGCATTAGCCAATAAACTTTTAACATTTGTAATAAATATTGTGCAAAATACGAGTTCATGTAATTTTAGCAATTTTGTGGAAATCTGATTTGCTATCAATAAATTGTATGATGTAAACAGTATATCTGCATTATCCTGCTCTCTAGAAATTGGCATTAAACATTGAAAAACCCATATTGGTTGACCTCTAGAGGTGACAAGCTTTTCAGTCACTGACATTTTCCAATAATAGATGATCTGGTTACAGTTAGATAACAATTAATAAGAGTTTCCATTATGTGCAAGAAACAGAGTGTACTAGAAAGATGTTGAATGGATACCTCTTTCTTGGCCTTGCAGGAAATGCACATGCACTGACAAGTTGCATGAAGGCACTTATGTTTAGCACCCAAGTTCTTAAATTGCTCATGTCATTTCCTAATCCATCCCACCCCTCTACTTCCCATCTTTGACTATAAAATGGTAAAATAAATAAATAAATAATAATGTATAGGCCTACCTGCTTCCCTTAAAGAATGCTGCTTATGCCCTTTCACATTCAAATTCCCAAAGGCCGCCATTTTCAGCACGTCATCTAATCGTCACTGGTTAAAAGTGTGTGTTTTTGCGCATGCTACTGTGGAATGGCGGGTGAACGTTAGCTGCTAAGATAGCTCTATCTTTGTGAGGCATGTTGCTCATGTGTAGTCTTATCGCCCTGCAAGGGGGTTGGGCAACCCCTTCGAGTAAGAGCATGTGAGGAGCACTCTTTACAAATTTTCCTACTTTGTCACATGCTACGTGATCTCAGATATTTATTTGCATGATTCGTTTTTCCACACAGTCAAAACTCTTGGAGGAAAAAACAAACACTCAGTTGCCAAACACCAGCAGGGAATTGGCCTCCAACAACCCAAAGCTTCTGCTCTAGTTGGCTCCAAATACTGTATCTGGGCCATTAAAAAGCACTACACCAAATTAATTACACCACTGTTATGTGGCTATTTGTAGTGAGTCATCAGGTTTAGTGTACCCTCACTCAGCTAGGTTGGAGTAAACATTTGTAAATATACTATATAATAAAGATCATCCATTATGCAGAACCACATCTATGACATAATCAACATTGGGCTGAAGAGAGATAAGAGACAGACTGATAATCTAACAGGTGTCAATGAAGAGAGTGATGGTCTCTCTCTCTCTCTCTCTCTCTCTCTCTCTCTCTCTCTGTATCAGGCCTGTGCAGGGGTATGTTATCAAAGAGCAATTCTCCACCCACCAGCAGGAAACTCCTTATCACAGGAGGCACAACTTTGCTTCATGTGCACATACAGTTTATGACAAAGTCTCCACTACCCTACTAATAAGAGCTACTCTTTTCCATACAATGAAAAAATCTACTGGGGGAAAAAAAAATCAGATTGAGTATTTTTGCTTTGTTTTCCAGGGAAAATATCTAAATATTCTTAAAACAAGATACATTTACTTGAGAAGCAATATAGCGTTAGCCACGAAAAAAAAAAAAAAAAAAAAAACTTCAAGGGGATTCAAAGGGAAAACAAGTTTATTTTTCCAAATATAAACCCCACTATATTTTGTTAGATTTCTCAAAAACAAGACTTTTTGACTATTTCTTTAAAAACATACTAAGTCTAAATTCAATATTAAAAATATTGAAATAGTATTATACATTCAATATTACTGAACAACATGGAAACATTACTTTTATCATTATAATATGCATTATAATTGGTTATAACCATATGCAATATCAGTAAAAGTCTGTTAGAGCTTATCTCTGGATAGTAATATCTGTCTACATCACAGACATGATTACGTCACAATATGTTTACGTGCAAATTCTGCAACCGTGGCTGAGAGGGCAGCTATCCACTCTCCAGGAAGCAGCCCAGTGGGGTATTTCTCACACGTGTGAGAGGAGAGGCCACACTGAGGTGTGGTATGATTCATGACCCACTATGTGTGCCACGGATGGAACAGCTGGCCCCTGGCACTATGGTGCCAAAAATGATTCAGATTTTAAATGAGAGTAAGAAAGTTGGATGGTGGGTACAAACACCATATTAAACATGCAGAATGTGTACAAAAGTGACCTTCAGGTGAGCAGGTCAGACAATTAATAGTCAATATAATACAAAAATATTCCTGGAATGTACTTTATGGTAGTTTAGTGAAATTTTGGGCAGTGGGTACTGACGTTCACATCACAAACAGTTCTCCATATAAGGTGAGGTTCGAATCAGCTCACCTCATTTTGTTGACATTTCAAAGGACAAGTGACAGAGTCACAGAAAGCAGATGCTTTTCTTTCACGGATATTGTGAAACTGCCTTCTTGATTTATTCTATGGAGAAAGAAATGGAGGAGGCCATTGAATGCTGTTTGAGAGTCCAATAATAAAAGAGTTATTCACAGTAAATCACAGCATGGCAGATGGGAACAATCAAATGATCGTTTTAAAAGAATTGAACTTTCATTAAATAATTAAAAAGGTTTTGAAAATAAAAAGCAAGACTTTCTGTAGCTGATCAACATCTGTTGCATAGATCTGCCTTGCATGTGATCACACTGGAGTTTGCAAAGCTCAACAGGTTGCTGTTCTACCCATAATATTGTGAGAAGGTATGTATAGAAAGAAAAATAATGAAACCTGTCAATGTGGTTTTGAATATGATTCAGTTCACAAATACACATACATAGAAAATGCGATTAAAACAAAGCCTTACATATCTTTTATCAAATGACATTGTCTATAATTGAAACTATCCTATATAGAATACAGTTTCACAAGTTGGCCTAATATACTTACTTATGCAAATGCAAAAACAGTCCGGATAAAAATAAAACGATAGGCTTCTTTGTCGTGGTCTTTAGAATAAAAATCCGTTATTTGAAGGGCAGAGGTAATAATCCCATGAGAGGCGCTGAGGTGTAGGTCACGGTGGGGGAGAGCTGGTGAAGGGGCAGGGACTGCGCCGCACATAACGCTCATTCTCATCAGCCGCCGTCTGACCCACCCAAAGTGTTAAAAATAAAGTTTAGGAGCGGAGCGCTGCCTGAGCGCGCACGGGACGCGCATTCCTGTCAAGTGTCACTGACTTTAAATGGCGCTCACCACCCCTCCACTGCCCGCCTCTACTGCAGTCACATGCCCTGCAGAAATATAAAACTGCTGTGCAAATATTTACGCGCTGCTTCTAATCGATGTCCTAGTGGCCAGACAGAATGGGTAGGCTACATGAAATCTGTTTTCCTAGATACATTTACAGAAAGGTACGTTATATTGTGAGATGCTGGAATTGGAAAAATTACATAATTCACTTAATGTTTTGTGCGTGTAAAATATGAGTGTTAAAGAGCGATGACGTTTTCATGCATGCTCATAAATGAGGATAATCATTATGAACCATTAAACAAAATATTATGAAATAGCTACTGCAACTTTAGGATCAGTAAGTCCACCTGTATCAGAACTGCAATTAATATGGGATCAAAATCCCGTCAAAAGTATTGTGGTCGCGGATCAAAAAATAAGTGCAGATAAAAAAATTCAAAGCGCAGATCAAAATATAACAAGCATGAATCAAAAATACATAAACACATTTAAAATGGGCTGCAAAAAAAAAAACAAAAAAAAAAACAACAGAAAATATAAAGCAAAGTCATCAGAATTGCAAACAAAATCATGTTTTCCTTGCTTATATTACTGTCTTTTGTGCTCTCTGACAATTTTGCTCATATTTAAAAAAATGTGTACACTGTATTTCTCTTTGGTTTTGTTTTCAAGTTCTGCGCTTAGTTTTCCAAAACTTGTGAGTAGAGTTTCATGTAAATCAGGGGGCATTTTGTGTCCCTATTGGTCCACTAGTTCTTGATCGACAGCTCCTCCTCAAGCCAAACTTTCGAATAGGGGAAGTGATGTCACTCCAATGCATCTCCGACGGCTGCTGCTCAATATTATATTATTTGTGGTTGATAGATACACTGCTTGTGTCTGTTTCAGTATATTCTGCCAGCTTTAGGAAACAATGTGTTGTCCGAATAGGCCATTATCATAGTCCGTTAACACATGTATCGAGTCAGCTGAACCAAGCAGAGTTTTAGTTTAGGCATTATTTAAGACTTCCTTGTTTGTAGGTTATTGGCTGCATATCTAAAAATACAAGGCTTGGTTGGTGGGGATGTCTGATGCATGTTTTTACAAGCTGTACCAATGTAATCACAAGTTCAGATCCCTACTTGATCCGCTTTTCCATGTTGCTGAATGTGCCCACTAAACATTGGATGTCGGATTGACGTGCAGATCATGTCTATATTGGGTCCGTCGGTCCATGACCAATTCTGTACATCTATTCGACGTCCAAACTAGGTCCACTATTTGGACGTCCAACCATGACCCAACTTGGACGTCATTTTGACGTTCAACATTTGACCTTTAACTGGGTAATTTTTTTGGACGTCATTTGGACGTCTATGACAGTTGCAGGAAATTTACATGATTAATATGTAATATTTGTTTTATTTACAAATAGGGCCTATCAATATGATTAATACATATGAAAACAGATTATTTATTAAAAAAAAACACGATTTATTATCTGTATGACTATTTATTTATTCATGTTTTTTTCTTCTTTTTTTTACACTTGCCTGTTTTTCTTTAACAGTTTTTCTTTTATTTTAAGTAGCCTAATCAAGTTATTTATTCATGCATACATGTATTTTTGCATTTATCTATGTATTTATTTATAAATGCAATTTGTGGGAAATTATACTTCAGAAAATAATTTCATGGTAGCCTATATTAGGCCTATCCACCTTATTCCTATCTTAAAAAGAACCAACAGCAGCAAAAAAGTCAAGGACAGACAAATACAGCTCTTTATCAAGGCAAAGAGTATAGTACAATATAAGTTCTTTCATCAAGGTCTTTGGATTTCAACCAAAGAGTCAAAAACCAGTCAACATCACTCTGATTGGCCGAGGCAGCACGACAGGCATTTGGTGCGAATCAGAGTCAGAGCCGTGTTCAAACATTGGTACCTGACGACACAGCTTTTCAGACGTTACATCGCTGGTGAACCCATCGTTTCTTTGTCTAAATTGAAGGTAAGTTCGGTCAGCCTAATGAATTCAATGTCCGTGTGTTCGTATAGTTTAGTGTATAGTGTATGTATATAGTGTATTTACAGAGTGTATTTATATAGTGTATTTGGCGATATTGTCTTAAACTTCACAATACAGCCGCGAATGGTCAAGGGCGTTAGCATTCACGGCACACATTTTTTTGTTTTACATTAGCTTGCTGCTCATGGTTCATGTTCAGTTTCGATATTATTTTAGCTGTACACGAGAGAACATGTCAATTTGAACAATTTGGGACACTAAACTGCACGTATATCGATAGCAGCATGGCATGGATTTCTGACTGACTAGCTCTTTGCTAACTAGCTTGCGTCCATATACGGTGTTTACAGGTGATGTTACCGTCCCTTCGTCACTTTCATCGTTCATGAAATTACATACAACGCAAAGAAAATTTTCACCTCGCATTGATCACGCGAGTTAGACCACTGGATTATAAATGTGTTTAAATTTGCGTTCGCACGAGTAATGGCGCGCTCACATACAACGCAAAGAAAATTTTTGCCTCACGCGAGTTTGACCGTTGGATTATAAATGTGTGTTTAAACTTTATTTTATTTAAAATAATTTATTGTGATGGTCCTCCAACAGACACTCTACTGACTATAAGTAATTTTGCAACTACATGTCAACTTAATCTAACCCTAACCCTACCAGTCTATTAATACTCAACTAACACTCTAATGAGAGTTATTAGACATGTAGGAGCAACATTACTTGTAGTCAACAGAATGGGACCATCAAAATAAAGTGAAACCATGATTTCTTTTATTGGCTTAATGACATGTTTCAGACTTGTCTGGCTTAGAGGAGCGGAGGGAGTGTGTCAGTTCTTACCTTTTTGTTTCATTTCAATAATTGTACATCTTTGAATATTCTTTGTTTTCTTCGCCCTCAAGATGCTAGTACAGCACCTCGGAGCAGAGACCTGTCGACACCCAGTGAGTATTCATCTCATCACACTTTAAACAGTCACTTTTGTATTTTGTCAGGTCTTGTGAAATGTAAGAATATTCTGTGTTTTTCAGGATCTCGTCATGCAGCAAGAGGTCATGCAAGGGATGGCTATTGCTCCAGGTAAAGAAGCAGGACAGGGCACAGTGTCAGTAGCTGCTGGCTTCTGGCATTTATTTATTAATTCCGAATGGTAAACAGTCAGTTTCACCAGAATTCCTTTACTAGGTGTCCTCTATCACTTTTTAATGGACACCCTACAGCCAGTCAGAATCGAGTATTCACCCAGACCATGGTATAAAAGTGGTTAGTTAATGATTAAATAATCATTTACAATACATGACTATGCGTTTCATAAATGTTTAATAAATATGTTACTTTTTGTATGTTTTGCTCACATCAGGTGCACAGTGGTTTAAGACTCCATGTGTTTCAGAGAAGACAGCGGTCTATACCCTCACCAGTCAGCACTTACACTGCAGTACACACTACAGTGTCCAACACCTGTTATAGATGTGTAAACGTGTGAATTAATCATTTACAACACTTTCTGCATCCCCTAATCTAAAGTGTAAACTATTCATCACTTGTAAATGTCTTACACTTCATTTGTAGATAACCACTTCAAGAATCAATAAGATAAAAAATAAGATCTACGAATGATGTGTAACACATTTACAAGTGATGAATAGTTTACACTTTAGGGGATGCAGAAAGTGTTGTAAATTATTTATTCATGCGTTTACACATCATTGTTGAACACTGTTACTTACCGGTTACAAATTATCTGTACATGTATACAAGGCATTTACAACACTTTCTGCACCCTCTAATTGCTACATGCATACATAAAAAAAACATAATTTATTAAACATTTATGAAACGCATAGTCATGTTTTGTAAATAATTAGTTAATCATTTACTAATCACTTGTAAGTGACTTGTAACGGAATTTAAAAAACACACACATAAAATATTAGTATATCACTTGCTAATCATTTATGAATGTTTTGTAAATGATTACAAAATCAACTCATCAACTAACCACTTATAAATGACTTACAACTGAACTTTATTAGAAAGTGTTACATCACGGTTAACATTCTAATGCACACATTAAGGATCTAAGCTGTCTAAAAAAGTACAGTCTGCTTAGTCCCTCCTTGTAGACAGCCTACGTGTTACAGTTAACAGTTGCTGAGATGGCTTTGTATTAATCCAGTATTGGTAGTGGATGAACAGGAAAAATATTTTTGCTTACAAATGTGGGGACTTTGGTGAATGATTGCAGATTGCCTTTGCATATATATAAATCATTTCTGTTTCTGCTCCGTTACCAGGGTAATTTAAAGAACAATGGACTTCCTGTGCAAGTTAAAATGGTCACTCATCTCATGCCCAGGGATCATGAAATACGATTCCGCCGTCACTGAGGAGTACATAAAGATAAGCGTTTCTGAGCACCTCAAGCACGCACCGCAAAGACATGGAGGTGGAGGATTCACTACGCCCTGATGAGCCAACACTACAGGACTTGAATTAAAAGTTCAATTAAATTAAATTACTATCTAATTATTTGTTCATAATTGTGCTTGATATGTCTGGTGCCCTTCTGATGCCATTCAGGGCAATGTATTTTTGTATTTTTGAATAAAGATGAAAATGGTGACATTGAATTGTGATTTATTTGTATGTGTATAACTGTAGTGTTGTATGTATGTATGTATGTAGTCCCATGTTTCCGGAGAAACATGGGACTACAGTTATAGAAGTTATAAAAACGACGTCTAAATTAAGTCTAAATTTACGTTAAAAAAAGACGTCCACAAATGACCACATTTGGACTATAAATAGCCCTTATACGGCGGTCCCACAGACGTCAAAATTAGACGTGTGATAGACGTAAAAAAAAAGACGTCACCTGGCGTTACAAAACAACCCCTTCAGTGGACTGAAATTGGACGTCCAAAAATGACATGAAAAAGACGTTACGCCGACGTCAAGTTGCGCAGTGGGTGCCATTATGTATTGATCCTATGTTGGCATTGTTGGCACTGCTACATGTAGTTTCTTTTTACACAATGCTGCAGCGAAATTAGAAACAAGTGACCAAGCGTCCCCACGTCAAGAGAGCCCAAAAAACAGTTATATAACCAAAGGAAAACATGATTTTGTTTGCAATTCTGATGACTTTGCTTTAAATGTTGTATATTTTTTTTTGCAGCATATTTTAACTGTGTTTATATATTTTGGATTCATGCTTGTTATTTTTTACCAGCACGAATTTTTTGATTTACGCTTATTTTTTGATCCGTGACCGCAATACTTTTGACGGGATTTTGATCCCATACAATTAGACCTATTTTCCTCAGTTGTGCCTACTAAAGTGAAGTGCCCTCACATGGTTTACAGCCTAAAGGAGCCTTTTTTCAGAGTTGGACTTTGTCTTTGTTTTTCATTTTCCAAAAATATAAAAGTTTTAAACATCAAACAGGAACACATTTATTTATTTATTGAAATTATGCTTGCAACAATACATCTGACCACTTGTTCCGGTCTCCATAAGAAGCAATGTAAAAACTACCAAAATGAGCAATCCAGATGGAGAACAACAACTATTACATATTAGTTGTAGCAGAATGTGATTAGGCTCAACTTGTGCAATTCGGCTTGAACAACGCAACTAACCTTAGTTACAAAGCCCTGATCTTAGAGGGCTTTGTAACTAAACCCGGGCCATTGCTTCGTCATCTACCCAATGTCCGTAAACTTTGACAGGTGAGGCACTGTCAGAAGACGGCCATCGCAACTGTATACAGTACAAAGTAAAGCCACATGTTTGGGATTTTTTGTAAAAATTTTTTTACAAATGTAATCATCTAGACATCACATTATCTGCTAAAATGTGCGGCAATGTGCATGAAAAAACTGGAGACCGGAAAATGAAAACAGGCTTCCGTTATAAATCATAGAATACTCTGCATTTAGGAAAACGGTGGATGCAACAGTTAAGGCCAAAGTAAACTTCAGTTGACCACATTTGTGATCGGAACCCGCACAGTATGCGTGACACAAATCTCGTCATCAGTACAGTCTGTGCAGACTGTCCACGTGTCGAGAAAATCTGGACAGCACGTGGACAGTCCTCGCAGACTGTGCTGATGACGAGATTTGTCATCGTCTGTGCACATCGACAGTGCATGCGCCTGCTGTTGACTATAGTAAAAGAGAATCACATATGCAGTCTTCGTTTGTTTGCGTTGAACGTGTTTTGTATTCACTCAAGTTCAAAAGACCTTGAAAGGCTGAGCACTTAACCCTTTGTGAGATGAACCAGAAAGCTGAAAAATTAAGTACACCCAAGCTTTAGTTCCGATCCTCAAATCTGGTCGAATGAGTGGTGTTCCAACAGCACTGGGTCGTTTCACTTTTTCTATCACTCCGCTTCTCTGTGTTCATGGCTTTCCACATAGTGGTCCAGATTTTGATTCATCGTTCTTTTCGATTTCGTTCACTGATTCAAGAACCGTTTGTGGAGAGTTAAAGGTTGTTATGAGTGAGCCATTCAATTATTGACTCAACTAATGCAGGGTTTCCATGTGGGACATTTGAGCATTTAGAGTGCTTAAACACGGAACGGCGCCATCTGACAGGACAAGAGGCGTCCCATTTGGGACATCATAATTTCGGCCAAGATACGGAACGTCCTGTCTAATACAGGACAGCTGGCATCCCTAGGGAACCGGAGTTGTGCTTGACACCTTGACTTCTTTGGAACTATTTCCGCTGGCAGTGGAGAAATGCACAAACTAAATGCATGTAATTCCATATTTATTATTTTTTGCTGAACTGTTGTATAAAAAACAATATCACACTCAGGATCGTGCTGTTGTATATGTAACAACAGCACTCTTGCTCGTAACATTTCTTAAATCTGTTCCATATTTACAATGTCCCCTATAATTGCAGCTCCTCCTCTTTTCATTTGACTGGTATGCCTTCTTATTTCTAAATGCAAGACTTAATAAAGATTGACAACAATAAGGTTATATTAAAAATGGCAAAAGTGTTTAATAAGAATATGTTCTGGTCCATAAATAGTCATTAAGGTTTTGGAAGCACTTCCAAACATACATAAAAATAGTCCAAAATAAGAACAGTTCACAACATAAAAAAATCTAATGATAAATTATTTAAAATTTTGATATGACAAATTAACAGTATAGGAGACATTTACAGTGTTTAAAAAAAAATCCTTCATTATTCTGCATAATTTAGTTTGTTTCAGTGGCAACAAAATCCTTCAGCTGTACAAGGGACAAATAAAACCATTTCTACAGTGCTTTATCAAAGGCTCGTCAAAACATAATGGCTTACATGCAAATCCAGATGCATGTTTATAATCGACGTATACAGTTGAAGCCACTATGGAAAGTGTAATATTGTTACATATATCATATGAATAACTTTTGTTTGCATTTTCATTTAATGTAAAAACTTACGAAAACATATTGCTTACACATTTTTTTCTTTAAAAATGTAAATACTTAAAAGTATCAATGTCAACACAGCATTGCATTCAATAACAGATTTATGACAGTTAATCGGTCCCATTTTACTTAATACAGATCTCGTCAAAACTGCACAAAAAAATAGCTGATAATGCAACTATCCAACACAAAAAAGGAATTTGTATGTGTATGGAAGCATTGTACTGCATATTACAGAATTCTCTACAGCTGATGTCAAGTTCAAGTTTAGTATACTAGTAATATTTGAAAGTAGCTTAAGGCAATGCTATGCATTAAAGGAATACTGTAAACAGTGGACTGTTTTAATATGAATATTCCTTTTTAAGACAAGCAGACCTATGCATAGTCTCATCAAGTGATAATTATATACATATATACAGTAGAAACCCATTTATATCCATCAGTGGAAAATAGCTTTGGTATTTTACTTTGAACAATCAAAGTCTTATAACCTTCTTACAACATTCAATACTTTGGCACATGGGGAGCACCCCAAATGGTTACCTCATAACAAAACAGAATAAAAAAAAATATATATATATATATATATATATATATATATATATATATATATATATATATATATATATATATATTTTTTTTTTTTTTTTTTACAAAAGTGCCATGATAATTTGCTACACAATATTATCATACCATCAATGCTATGCAAAAATAATGAAGTCAAGACTAGAGCAAGAATGTGAGGTGCAAATCTTAACAAAAACCTTCAGGGTTTTAGCGTAAGTGCTTGTTGCTACATGTAAAACCTGATCTGTCACAAAGAGAAGAAAGAATCGAGGTCGGCTATGACAGCTGCTTGCTTCCTGGACACTGTATTCAACAGTCTAGGAGCTAAAGATGGAGTTCCCAAATCCACCTACAGGGGGGAGATACAAACACACACAATATATACAGTAGCTATTGTTAATATTGCACATATTTACCATTCAAACAAGTTTGTACATTTTTTAAGTTATAGTTCACTCACCCTCATGCCATCCCAGATGTGTATGACTTTCTTTCTTCTGCAGAACACAAATTAAGGTTTTTAGAAGAATATTTCAGCTCTGTAGGTCCTCACAATGTAAGTGAATGGGTGCCAACATTTTTAAGCTCCAAAATTCACATGTATAAATATAACTATTTTTTCACTGTACATCTTGCCATTTCAGAGCACCTGCAGAGCACTAGATGGTGCAAGGAAGTGTAATAAAGCTTGAAATCATGATCGCCAAGGAGACTGCTGTCAAGATTTACAGTGAAAATATGTTACATTTTGGTATGTTCTCACCCAAAACTGTAGAAGACAAGAATTAAACCACTGGAGTTTTATGGATTAAATGTATGTGTTTAATGAATGGACCTACAGAGTTGAGATATTCTTCTAAATATCTTTGTTTGTGTTCTGCAGAAGAAAGTCATGCGCATCTGGGAAGGCATGAGGGAGAATAAATGATGTGAGAATTTTTTTGGGGGGAACTATCCCTTTAATGTTAACATATACTGTACAACCAAAAGTGTTACCCAAACGATGAGTCTCATCACTGTAATGAAAATGTAGTGATGCTCAATGATAATGGGAAGGATATAAGGGGAACGAGCTCACTTGTAGCAAGTAGATGACTGTGACGAACTCTCGACCGTTACGCAGGTTGGGTTGAAGGATCCACGCGCTGGGGAGCATCTCACCACGAACAGTATTTACAGTGGGGTGTGGAAGTGTCTCCTCAAACACAGACTGCATGGCCAACACACACATATCATCCTAAAGAAAGATGGATTATACGTGATGTCAAAAGAGCAGCTAATGTATGAGAGAGGGGAAAAGGCACATGATGGTTATAATTTGATTAAATGCATAAGGGTCAAATGACAAATAGGAATGTTAAAAAAAATCTAGTTTACAAAACACGTGCCAAGTTCTTAGAATATAATCTTAGTATTCATGCTGGCATCATACTTTTCTTGAAAAAAATGTTTTTATACCATTTTCTACAAAAATGTGACTACAATGACTAAAATACCTAAATCAAAATTACTTTTAATTAAGAAATTGAAAACATGTTAATCATGCTGTATGGGAGAAGCTCGTTTGAGCACTCACTAATATCGCATGCCTTCAGAAGACTTGGAATATGACACACAAATTGCATGGACTACTTATATGATACTTTTGGGTCCTTTTTTAAGCCTTTAAATGTCATTATCAACTGCCATTATGGAAATCAGAGATCACGACACTCTTTAAAATATTCATGACATGCAGCTGGCTGTACAACACAAATTGAGCTACACATAATCTACACATAAGTTACACATATGTATTTTCTCAGGCACTATTTTAGTCTAAATAGATGCACAACTTACATCATTTCAGTAGTACACCCAAATGACAATATCATACTGTTCATGTGTTACACATGCTATAGTTTACGTCAATGTTGTTTCTACTTCAGTCAGCAAAGTCAAATGTAAATAATTTCAATCACTGAAACATCAGTGCCACCTTGAGTAAGAAATATCATATAACAAATAACATGTATAATATTGTCTGTGTACACATCCCTATATGGGATACTGATAATTCACTATTGTTGATAATTCATTGTTGCACAGATCGTCAACACGATATAGTTTATATTTGTATGAATATATTACTTATTTATCTTGTAATAAACAAAGTAATAGATATCATGTGATAGTAAACTTAGATATGAAATAATCATTTAAAATATAATTTATTGAAGTGTGAAAAAAAAAAACACACTTACATACCTCGGGTCTCTAAAGATCCTATACACTTTTGGTACTTAAACCTATGGATGGATGGATGGATGGATGGATGGATGGATGGATGGATGGATGGATGGATGGATGGATGGATGGATGGATGGATGGATGGATGGATGGATGGATGGATGGATGGATGGATGGATGGATGGATGGATGGATGGATGGATGGATGGATGGATGGATGGATATTTTGTCTTACATTATTTATAAGAGATAGACTGAGGAATACTAAAGAGGTGTGGGCACAACTCCAAAAAATAGATAAGGTACAGGGGGTGGAATGAGGTCATGGGTCTCTAAAGACCCGAAGTATGCGTTTAAGGGTTCAAGCCAGTCACAGAAAAGGTGAGTACACAAAATACCTGTTTCAATTCTGTGCTGAGGCAGCAGAAATCCCGAGGCTGTTTAAGCTGACAGTTGGATGTCTCTGTTAACAGGTAGACTTCAAAGAAAGAGAGAAAGAGGTGGACACAAGGCAATACAATCAGTAAAGTTTATGCTGTTTTTGTCAGCATTTGAAGCTAATAGTGTACTTGAAGTGATGCAGTTCTCGAGAAAACTAGAAAAATTATAAGCATTACCTTTCTGTGCCTTACCTAGTTGTGTACTTTCATCCAGTGGTCGTGTCCAGGCAGATCTGACAGACTTGTGGTAGAGATGAGTCTTTGAGTGATCTCGAATCGTACACCACAGACTGGCCAGAGGTCTCTCCAGCTCCACTGCACCTAGAAACCCATGAGCCGTGGGCCTGGATGAAGCCTTGTGAAAGACCTGAATGCGTCTCTCCACACCTTGGTGCCTGGTGAGGAATGACACATGAGAACAGAACTCCAACTAAAGGCCCCGGTATACTTCAAATGAAAACAAAGCACAAACGGGTGTGACGTCAATTTTAACAAAATCTGTCCAAAACGATGGCGTTTTTGAGTTTGTTTCAGTTGTTTGGAACAGCTTGCAAATGCAGCTTTCAGGAAAACTTTGTACCGCAAATTAAGATATGCCTCTCTTATCATATTTTTTTTTGTCTGTATTCTGAGCTTTAACTCTCTTTTGTACACCCACTATTGCAGTAGTAACAGTGTCATCATAAAGTAAAATAACAGAATATAATCGGCACACGTTTAGCCTGTTAGCATATTAGCACCATTAATGCAGAATGTAAACATGACAAATTACACATTATCTACTGCATATATATATATATATATATATATATATATATATATATATATATATATATATATATATATATATATATATATTACTTGAAATCATCACTGAGTGGTTAAAACAGCTTCTTTTACTGATCACATGTGAATTCTACTCATAGAATGAGGCTGTGTGTTATGTGTTATGGATAACACATTTTTTAACGTCACATCAGTTAAAGGTTATACACGTAGTCTTGCGCATCCTCATATTTAAATATTCCTCTAAACGGCTCCCCCAGCGGTGCGGCCTGTGTCTGAATATTCGCAAACAGTATAGCATTGCTAAGCTATTCCGAACTTCTTTTTGGCTCTGAGTGAAGAAGAACACCTTCATGAGTATACCAAGGCCTTAAAGCTGTTTTCCCAGCTGGTCTGAAAAGGCTTGGTCCAAACCAAAGTTCGATACCACCTCCGAACTGAACTCTTGACGTCAAAGAAACTTGGTTGCACACAAAAAGCACTAATATAATCAGCAGTATACATATTACTTTACCTCCAGCCAGCGCTTGCTTTCCCTTCCAGTAGGTTCTTCATAACCCCTCCAGAGGCCAAATATACCTGAAGCAGATCAGTCACATCAGTTAAGCAGGTCTGATTAGCATTTTACATTTACATGCTCTAGTATATTTTAAGTTGCAAAGTATCATACCTCTGAAATAGCACTGGCAAGAGTGCAGTCTGCAATATCCTGATATGAAGCTGATATAGATGAGGGAGAGCCATAAGAGAGAGTGCGTTGTCGAGCACAGGGAGGAGATGATGGAGTGGAGGAGGATTTAGGCTCATATCCAGTGACAGATGTCTCCAGACTGACATCTAAAGACAAAAGTGGTCCAGATTAATGAAGTAGGTTTTCATATTTGGGTGAACAATGACTTTAATAAAGTGGCTTCGATGCATAGCCCTTGGTTTTTCAGCTTTAAAGAGTTACAGCTCACCCTGGACTGACAGCCATCTACGCTGAGGTTTCAACGTCTGTAAGGGAATCACGGGAGGTCGAGTTCTGGCTCCAATTGGCTAAAGGGGAAAGGACAAAAAGAAGAGGTGAAAGCATTGAAAATTTGCATTTAAAGGGATAGTTTAACTGGAAAAAATTTAATCTGTCATCATTTACCCTCATGTTGTTGCAAACCCGTATGACTTACTTTCTTCCGTGGAACACAAAAGGAGATGTTAAGGAAGTTGTTACTATAAGTTATAATTTACTTTCATTGGATCTTTTTCCATCCTCTGAAAGTGAAAGGTAACTGAGGCAGTCATTCTCCCCAACATCTCATTTTGCATTCCACAGAAGAAAGTCATTTGGGTTTGCTACAACAATGACAGTGAGTAAATGACAGAATTTTCTTATTTGCGAGAACTATCCCTTACAATTTAAATCAAATGGAAGAAGATGTTTGGTGCTGTGCGTCACCTGTATTATTGGTGAGGTATTGTCTTTTAGTAATGCAGAATTGCTGCTGCTGTAGCCTGATGTATGTCCTGAGGAAAGAGTCAGGTTTGAATCAGTGCATAATGTACTGTTACTAATGCGTGTGCGCAACCGCAGGTCTTCCTATGTAAAACAAGGGGAGAGAGAGAAAAAGAACAAATTAAAAGCATTAAGGTTCAATGCTTCTTGCAAAGAAACAAAAAAAATAAGATGGTTTCTCTGTGGCACTGACCTTCACTGCCTTCGAGAGAGCTTGCTGCTGAATCCGTCTCTTCTCGCGTTCTATCCTATCGTGAAGTCTGTCTCGTGCACGTGCAATCTCTGCTCTGGCCTCCTTATGGGCTCGGCTGTAGTCACGCAATAGTAGCTCAATATCAGATGGACACTGACCCTCCTGCCTTGGTGGATAGGGAACACTGGGGAAAAACATTTGGTTGAGTATACAGAAATAAAACATTTAATTAGTTTTACAGATTAGTTTTGTGTATTTTAAATTACCTGCTGGTTTCAACTACCTCTTGGCGGAGCTGTTGCAGATATTCCCTGCACCTGCTTGGTAGGTCAAAAAGTCTTTGAGATTGCTCCTTCTCATGATTTATAGGTATCCGGTGCTTACTGGGACTAAGGGTCCGAGCCCGGTGGCATGCTTGAAGACGGGCATCTCTTTCTCTTCTTAAACTCTCAATGCTCTTCCTGTGCCTAATGACAGGATGAAATTCCATTCATAACAAACTCTGTAAATTAATTACCAATTCCAAAATATTACAAAACAAATCTAAACAAACCCTAACTTTAAACATGTGACACTGGGGAGGAGGAGGTTTTCAGAGAAAACTAACAATGTGCTGCAGTAAAACTGACTTTCTTGCAAAGTGTGCAAATTGAAATGTTTGGCAAAGAGAGAGTATAAAAGTTGTTTGGCTACCCTTTTACATGTCAAAGGACCAATCAACTAACACTGTACAAGCCGATTGGCTTATATCATGTGAACGAGTTGATTGGCTAACTGATAACACGTTTAAAGAACCTATCAGCTTACGCCATGTAGAGTTTCATGCCTGAACTGAGTAATTTATCTCATATATCTTTTGGAGCTTGAAAATAGTAAATGATGAGAGAATTTCAACAACACTCAGCTTCCTGCTTCCCATATATGGGTGGCCCATATAATACGGAAAATTATTGGGAGGCAGAAAGTGAATCAAAGTCTTCAGATTGGCAAAACAAACTGTGGCCCGAAGCCACATTTGACACTTTTTGATATTTCAGAACAACTAATTTAGTGATATTTGTCCGGTAACAGGGAAATGTCCTGTGTGTCATTCCAGTTAAACAAATCGCTTACATCACCTTTAAAAGGGGGAGCTAAAAACTTAATACAGACCTGTCAAGGAGCTCTTGTTTGGTAAAGGCTGAAGGTTCTTCTTTGGAAACAGACTTGAGCATTTTAAGCAAAGTGTCTGTTTCCCCTTGACCATAGTGCAGCCTGGCCTCGGTGAGTTCAACAGTCAGCTGATGAGGGCTCAAATCCAGACGTAGAGATGACAAAACCTGCTCGCGCTCCTTCCTCAGCTTCTCAATTTCTCTTGTTCTCCTATTAGTCTCCTCTGATGGTTCTGGTCTAAAGATAGGTTTAGGGCTTTGAGACTCTACTGGCTGAAGGTAACTGGGACTGAGCCCAAAGAAGTGCTGTACGAATGGTCTGTTTATTTTACTGAGAGTTGATGATGGCTGCTGGTTAATGCCCGACCAGTTTGTAAATTTGTTGTGAATAGTCAGATCATCAGCAATCCACTGATGTTCTTTGAGCAGGCCTGTCTCTGTTAGAGGATTAATGTTGACCAGAACATCGGTGTTGCACTCACTTGGAACCAGAGACATTGCATCATCTTCCTGAGTACTTTGATTCAAATGATGCCAGTTCTTCAGTATATGCTCAGATGATCTGTGATTTTTCTTTAGCATAGTGCTACTATGACTTAATTGATTGCTAAGAGTTGACAAATGGCATCTGTCTGGACTTTCCCATTGAGACTGCATGGCTTTATCTGAGGATGATGGGGAAGTTTGGGCACTAATGGTACTGCTTGGTCTTTGTAGTGGGGAACAGTTCATAGTAGAATTAATTATTACCATGTCCTTAACTCCAGAAGAGTGCTCCTTTCTCTTATTTTGCATACATTTGGTGCTTGAAGACATGCTATTTATTGAGTACTCATCAGAGTCATTTAGATTTGGATATTTAAAGTCACTCTGGTTTTCAAGGGTAGATGACACAGACTTACCTTTGTATATTTTAGTACTTTGAGTGTGAAGGATACCAAGTTTCTCCTGATGTAGAACCTTATTCTCATGATTAGACATTTTATGACTTTTAATTAGCATTTTGCAAAAAGTGCAATTTTGGCCTTCAGATGTCTCATGGTTTGTTAAACACTGGGAAGTTTTTGCTTGTCTTTGTTGGGAGTATCTTGCAGCCTTAACATTAAGGATGGGTGAAGATGCACGGTCCATGAGAAAGACTTGTTTATTACAGCGATTCTGTAGGTCTACATTACTCTGATAGGGTTCATTCTCTTCTCTTTTTAAGTGTAGGAAGTCGTTTGCTCCAAAGAAGCTGGATGAAGACTTCTTGTAGGAATGGTCAACCGTGTTAATGTCAAACGCTTCCAACCTTGGAGTTATCCAAAGATTTTTACTGTCTACTGCTTTTGAATCTTTGTGCTGCAAATCAGGCTTGCTTTTAATCCTTTCAAAGGCCTGTTCTCTCAAGATCTTGGTGTCACCATCTAGTTCAGATACATCTGAGCCAATAACTTTAACATTAACATTGACTTCATAGGGCATAGCAATCTTTGCCACCAGAGAATTATCAGTCTGGATCCCAATGTCCATGGAAGTTTGCGTGTAACAGTCCTTCTTGTGATTACTGCCAGAATGCACAGTTGAAAATCTGAAAGAGTTTTTAGGATGCTCATATTTTGGTGGCGGTTTCCCTGTTCGCATACATTGTGTGTTCCCTAGAAGATCAGATGTGCTGTGTATAAGGTCAAAGATATTTTCAGACATGTTCTGAAGACTTGCCCATGTGTTCGGTGCACCATTCTTCTGTTTGGACATTGGCATCTGAGTGCTGCTTCTTATATGACGACTCTTGCTTTTAAGGTCCATATCAGCATCAGTGGTCTGTGTGCCATGATCACACTTGATTTGACATGGATGTCCATGTTCCTGAGATTCATACTCCAAGGGATTGACCAGTTCCATTTCATCAACTTGACCTAAACTTTGGTTTAACTCCACTGAGGCACCATTGTAAGAGTCACATTTGAAAGCTGATTGGGTCTGCTTATTTGAACAACTAAAGGAATAAAAACCTTCCTTCAGCAAAGGTTCAGAAGAAATTTGATCTCTTGAATCTTCAACGCTACTCAGTGGGCTAGCGAGCCCTTTATGATTCGCATAAGTGCTCAAATGGGAACTGAGAGGGGAGTTTTTAATATTTAAGCCATTGTCTATACTACAGCACCTCGAAATGGTCTTGTTTGAACTATCGGGTGGAGAGTGTTGGTTGGGTATATTGGTAGCACTTCCAAAGGCCTGGTTTTTGTGGTCAGCTAGGTTCAACTCCATAGCAGTTCTTGTGTGAATAAATGGATTAATATCGCTTGAGGCAAAATGCATTGCAGAATCTCTAGTATGCAAGTTTGGCTGTGCTCGGTCTTCCACATAAACACCTAAAATAGGTTTGGAAGGATCATTACTCATGTCTTTATCAGACTTTGTTGCAATCGTCTCTGTCTTTTTTATTGATTCAGTGGAACAATGCTCTACCTGACAAGCCATTGCCTCATTCTCAGCTTCCCAACCCATAGTCACTCCAAACTCAGAGAGTTGCAAACTCTGGGTGTGTCTTTCTCCTGATCTTGAAATAATTGCTGATATGCTGTGTTCATGGACTGAAGGATATCTGCATCTGTCATAAGCAACAGCACTTTGCCTGCCAGAAGCCTGTGAACCAGGTTTGGTACAAGAAGCCTTACTAGACACATGCATTTTAGATGTGGTAATGTCATCAAAAGATAAATCAGGTTTTGAGTCAGTGGACGAACTTGAAGGTGCTGTAAAATGGGCCCTTCTGCATCGCTTTTGTTTTCCGCTCTGCCTATCATCTTTAACATTGCCATCAACATGTTTTTTATCATCCTCTGCTGTGAGATGTTCTCCTCTAACGTTGTCTGTAGATTTACATCTGCTATTATTATGTTTCTTTGGGTTTAGACTGGAAGGGGTTTTGTAATACAACTTAAAAGGTGACAAGGGTTTGACTATAGATTTATCAGGCTCTCTTTTTTGCATATGTGTTGACTGGTGCTTTTGAGGCATAGGTGGCTCTTGGTTTCTGATGGGCTGCTTGTTACAGTTCAGAGTTGCTTTGATGCAACCATCTTTATGTCGAGATTTAGTCACCATCTCCATGACTGACTGATTCTCTGATTGTGGTTCCTTGTAAAATTGTCCAGTAGCACAGGTTTTTAGCATGATGCATGTTTGAGGTCTCTGTGACTGTGAGGCACTGCGGACCTGAAGTGTTGGTCCTACATTTGAAATAGTGGCATCTTTTCTTAAATCTTCAAAGCTGGATCTCTGATATTTGTGTTCCTTATCATGACTACTACTAATAACAGTGGCTGTTTTTTCAAGGGCATGCTTGGCATCAGTTTTACATTGGCTCACACAACTGTGATGATTTCCAAGGTTTCCTGACTCAAATTCATAAAACGCCAACTTGCTTAAAGGTCGGGCTCCAGGAGCATCATCATCAACTATTGAGTGGCAATGTTCCCTGCTTGATATTGTAGAGTTATATGGGCATATAGATGTATTTTCATTTTGTACCTCTGAATAAGTATTTAATGTTGCAGCACTTTCTTCCATGTCTTGCTGAAATGTATCAAGTGCATTTGTATTGCAATCCCTCCCTTCAGAGTGAACACCTGAGACAGTATGTGTCACTGTAGATTCAGAGGGTAGTGACACCTGAAAGTTGCTTTTAGTGGACAGAGTTAAGATCTTGTTTAGACCTGATGAAAACAACATTTCATTTGAGAGTTTTAAACACCCATGCATATGTGGTCTATTGTTAAATTCGTTCATCATAGCAGTTTCTTTTACACTAGAAAACACTGATTCATTCACATTTGTCCGATCTGTATTCTGTGATTCAATGGCACAATTAACCTCTGATGGCATGTTATCGCTGCTATTCCCACATTTGGGACCTACTTGTTTAACTTTTCTCTCTTTGGAGGGTCCTTCCATTCTTTGTCCCTCTTTTCCTTTGGTTTTCAAGTATGTCTGATCTTTCATAGTCAAAGAATGATTTGATTTGGTTTGTGCCTCACAGTTCACCAAGTAAACCATCTGAATATTTTCATATTGAAATTTATGTTTGTTTGCCTCTGACTTCAGACCATTCCATATAGAAGAACTGTTTTGTTTGTTTGTGTCCAAGTTGTGATGTTCTCCACAGTCTTCTATCAGATAAATTTGTACATTTTCTTTCACCACCTCTGATATTTTATCATGAATGGCAGAGTCACTCATTTGAAAATATCTGTTATTAAATGTCTTTTTCTCCATAACCTGATCTGCATCATTTTTATCCTCTTTTCTGTTCTCATTAATGTTTTCAATTTTGTGATGGATGGATGAGTTCAGGCTTGCATGACTTGTAGGTGTCAAACCACAGGTGTCACATGTGTCACATGTTTTGCTATAATTTCTAAAAATATACTTGTGATTTTTGCTGATTAAAGCCTTATGAGCATCGCTGGTTGATTTTGCACATATGATTTCCTTCTCGTTCATATCTTGATTAGAGTTTTCTATCTTGTCAGAAGTATCAACTTCTCTGTCATATTTCTCTGATAGTTTGATTGTCAATGCATAATCTTTGGTATCTTTTAAGCAATTACTTTCATTGTACTGTTTTGGTAAGAAACAATCATTTTCTTCATAGTCTTGCCTGAAGGATTTGTCATTGTAATTGTTTGCAGTAACTTGTTCTCCATTGATACTGGGATTCTCCATCCTATGAGTTTCACATACTAATCCCTGCCCATCTTTGGAGCTCTTGACTTCTGGATCTCCTGCATTGTGACATGCTAATACCTTACAACCAGTTCCTAGATTTAAGTTTGACTTCACAGAAGAATGCTCGGGGTACATTGGGTAAGATGATGGGGTTTCCTCTTTAATATGTGACTCTTTCCTAATAGTGCTAACTGGGAAGCACTGCAAAGTACTCATGTCTGTGGAGATGTCACTATCTTTGGAACACGAGTCAATCATCGGTTCTTGAGTCACTGTGGGTTTCATTTGATCAGATTCAGTGGTTGGTTTATTTGTGTATACTACCCCATCTGGATTGGTGTCTGTATAATCACATACTGTGTGAGTTGTGCGTGGTTCTGCACTGGTAGTCAGCTCCTTACAATCCTTCAACATCTCAATGCTTTTTTGCACCATGGTAAAACTATGATCACTCTCATAGCTTTCTAACAATAGGGTGTTCTCAAACGATGTGTCATTTTCTTCTTTAAGTGTTGCATTTGCACTCTGAGTGGAGTCAGAACGAGGTGTGTTGATCTCTTCTGACAGGTTCATGTTGTCTGAGAGTTCCACACTTGTAGAGCTTTGGCAGCTACTGCTCTCTATTGTTGTGTATAGATATTTTTTGAATCTGGGGCTGTCTGCAGCATCAGTGGATGACCAAGTATCAGTTATAGCAAGTATATTCTCTCTCCCTCCGATGCTAGCAACACTATGTGAGATGCGTGGAGGTTCTCTAGCCATACTTTTGTCAATCTCCTTTTTCATCTTTGGACTTCCATACAAGCTGGAAGCAGGTACTCCTCTGGATATTTCCATCTCCTCTTTATTCCTAATTGAGTAAGAGCTACATGAGGCAGGTAATTTACCAATGGTTAGGTGGTTAGGATTGTGTTGAAGCTTCAGCACTCCTCTGGCAGTAACATGCTTTCCACTGCTCTCCAGAACAAGAGAATCCTGAGACATCTGACTGTCTTCAATCTCAGTTTGGTAGGAATCACCTTGCTCCAGCTGAAGCTGCTCAGCCAGAGCTGTGGGATAAGCAGATGAAAGGGAATCCAATGAGAAGATACTGTCACAATCTGAGAATCCATTGAGATCCTCTACACCGCTCTGTTCAACCCATCTGGTTGTTTCTTTTTGTACTCCAGCCCTTCGCTTGGTGGTACTCTGAGTTTCTGCACTATGCCAGTGCCTCTGCTGCTGTTTTAATGTGGTAAGCGGCTCCAAACTTTCATGGTACATTGTCATTTTTATCAAGCAATTTTTCAGTTTCTTCACAGTTTGGTTTTTGCCTGACTTCTCATTAAACTGACTTCTGCTGCACACAGATTTTGCACATCTGCCTCCACGGCACCCTGATGGTGGCTTGTGGAAAACCTTGGCCAAGGCAGTCCTGATCCCTGGGCCAACTGAGCAGGAAAAAACCTTGCGGATGTTCTCCAAACCTTTGCTTCCACCCTGAGAGAGACTTTTTGTTCCCTTTACTGAATCTCTCTGTGTGCTTAATTGTTTTATTATTGGTAATACTTTTCTAGTGGCTTTGGTGATTGAATTCAAACAAGGCTTGTCTTGGTCAATTGTGTTTTTCTTGACTAGTGATTTTGGCAGTCCAGCTTGTGTTTCAGTCACTCCAGTTGATCTTGAAGCCCAACTTGAAGATCCTTGGTCATATCTTGAGGGCATTGTGTTTGAACGCCTTCTTAACCTTTGATCTTGGAGACATTCATCAGATACCCATTTAGTGGGGCAAGCCAAGCCAGTGAGAGATGCTGTAAACTCAGAAGATCTATTCCTTTTAAAGAACTGGCTGTTTGGGAAAATAAAAATAAACTTGTTTCAATAATATTCTCTTCAATTGCAATCACAATCCTTTGTTCATATTCTCATGATACTGATAATTTTTTATGAAGAAATCTAGATGTTTCACAGACAAATTGTGTAATACAGTACATGCCTTTTCAGTTTTGTCAGATGAGGAAAAAATCCATAAAGGAATAGTTCACAAAGAGGACATATACTAACATTCTGCCTAACATCTCCTTTTTTGTTCCACAGAGGGAAGGCCATATGGGTTTGGAACACAATAAAGGTTATTCAATTATGACATAATGTATCCCTTTAACAATGTTATTTAGATTGTTTACACTTACCTGAAAGTAGGAGTGTGCTCGGGGTACAACCGGAACAGAAGATCAGCAGAGAAGGAATGTCTTCGCAAGGTCAGTGGACCTCTGGACTTTGAGGTGTACCCCAGCTCTGGAGATGAGGCTTCATCACCCCCTTGTAGATGCTGATTTTCCAGCCTCTGCAGTTCTTGCTTTGCCTCCAACAGGTGGCGCTTTCTCTCAATCTTCCCTAGTTGGTAACGTAATTTTTTTCGTCGCACATGGTTCTTGGCTCTGAGCAAGGCGTGATGTTTAAGCAGCTCCTCCTGCACTACTCTTTTCCTGTCACCCATCAAGAGTGATGGTGGGACTGTTTCAACATTGTCTCCCTCCACATTCATCCGACTTGAACCATTAAGAATAGGAATAATGGCATCTGACTGAACCCCTGACTCCAGTGTTCCCTTCTCCCTGTGTGCTGCAAGGCGATGCTTTTCTTGCAAGATCCACTGCTGGACTTTAGGTACAGAAAAGAAAAATACAGTTTAGAAAAGCATGAGGCTATATGCTTAAAGTTTTGACTGGGGATGCTTGACAGATTAATGGGTGTTTCTTCAAACTCAGGCACTATAACAGTGAGCCAGGGGGTCATTTTAATAATAAAAAAACATATATATATATTTTTATGACGGTTCAATTTAAAACTGTCTTGGAAACTTTTTACCATGCCTTCATAATTTATTTTTTTTATATTTTTCAAATGCTTATTTATATACCCTTGTACCAGACCCAGAATTTCAAACTTAAACTGCCAGATATTAAAAAAAAAAACTACAAAAAAAAAAACAAACAATTATTCTAATATTTATAATGATCTAAAGAGTGAAATAAACTTCTGTAATTTTGTGTTTAGGTGAGTGACACTGTACATATGTCTCTGTGTGTCTACATGTCTTTTAATTATTGTTCATTCTTGATGTACTTTAAATCATCATGTGGTTTTCTGTAGAAACTATAGTGATTAACAACACATTTTAAAGTGAAAAGCAGACTTGTAAACTAAAATATATTGGCATCAAATGCACCAATAGCACTTTTTCTCTACCGACATGATTCCGATACCTGAAATCTCAGTATTGGCTAATATCGATATCAATATCAATCCCGATCCGAAACCAGTGTTGTTTTTTTCCTAATTAGTGTAGAATATCTTTACCTTATTGTGTGGAACTGATTGGGGGTGCACTTTTATATGAAAAGAAACAAACCTCTAACTACACATTACTTCAATGTAGATGTCCAGCCTATTAAGAAAAGCTTAATTGTTAACTAGTCTACTGGATAATGCAGCAGCAGAAATAACAGTCATTTATGTGAAAGTCTTCAGTAGAATAGAACCAGTTCTCTTTGCGCATTTTTTACCAACTTGTCTCTAGACTTAAAAGGATTCAAATCTCGCTTAATTTAGTTGTAATAGGATACAAGTCCCCATTTCATTCAAACCATCATTTTTTAAACCTTACACTTAAGTATTGTTGTAATTTGAAAACAAATAATTATAATAAACAATAATAATATTGATTAACTTTCAGAAATTTGTTATACAGATGTAATATATTCAGTCATGCCTTTTTAACTTTAAAACCCTTGGGCTTTTATTTTGACTGTTGGAACGCTACTGAAGTCTTTTGAGTGTGTGTGTGTGTGTGTGTGTGTGTATAGCCTAGTTTACAGTATTTTAATACACCTCCGGTGCCGTTCTCAATGCATGTTACAGGCAAACCAAACTATTGAGTATCTAGTTGTGCTCACATAATGCCGCCGCTCTCTGAAACAGCAGTGCGAATGTGTCAGAGCAGTACACATTCAATCAAAAGCACTGTGCATGCAGTCTATACATTTACTTTTCAAACACAGTGATTTACTAAAGATTCACAGAGTTATATGGACTACTTTAATGGTGCTTTTATGGTACTTTTGTCAGTTTTGGGGCTTCACAGTAATTAATATTACTAACACAGAATCGGATTTGGATTGGGCTCGTCGAAACGATACCCAGAGCCGATAATGATCCAGGTATCAGTACGGTGCATTGATAATCAATTCCTAAACTTGCTGGTATTTTACTGTAAATTTAACAGATTTTTATTTATTTTTTTACAGTGACCACAAGAAACAATTTGGCCTCCAATAAAGTTGTACCCAATTTTTGTGTACTTGCTTAATAAGACATAAAAGGCCATGTTTGATATAAAATTGTATGAGATGTGTGAAGAAAACCGATAAATAAAGGTAAATCTCAACTGTGAACAATATTTGAACAATTCATACATTATTTCCAGCCAAGGGTTAAACATTAAGACTTTATTTTCCATAAACCCCATAAAAATGGCAAAATACACCCATAGTTGAATAAACTTCCTTACACGGCTTCAAAAGACATTCCTCATAATAGTCAGGTGCAAAATTCAAAAGTGGTGGAAAATTTAACAGATGTTTTAAATCCATTAAATTAAGTCTTAAAAGCAGGCGATGTATAACATATCTGATACTTCTTGAAGGTTAAAAAAAAAAAAGCAGTACAATTTATTATAAAATAGTGTGATTCAGCACTGAATCAAGCCTTTAAGCATGTCAATATATTCAGTACTCACTCTCAGTGTGTTTCTGTCTGAGACAGGCCTGCTCACTCTCCAGATCTCTCTCCGCTCGTCTCTGCTCCAGCTGAATCTCCTCTCGTAAACACTCTACGTACCGTTGCTGCTCCGTTAGTCGCAGTCTAGGAGCTGGTCCATTGCCGTCCTCATGACAACCTGCTCCAGCAACCCTGAGCACACAACAACAAACATAAACTCACACACTGGGGATGAGGCACTAGTCCACCACAAAGCAATATGTTCACGTTTAAAGATTCAAGCAGAAACAAAAACAATTCAAGTGAAAGTATTTGATTTAATAATGCATTACAACAACAAAGTGAACAAACTAATTTAATTTCATCTATCCTATCCTTTGTTGGTTGCATACTCCCTGTAGTAACCCAGCAACAGCAAGTACATTCTATAAACAAGGTAATGTTTCTCCAGAGAGTTCATTACCAGTTCAACATTTAGAAACATTATGAACCTAAACAATACATCAACGAAATGTATTGTTCTTGAATTAACAAGAACATATTTACCTGGAGTCTGAACTGAGCAGGTTGAGGTATGTAGAGTTGAAGATCAGACCTCCTTCACTGGTCTGCAAAGACCACAGAATTACTGTTACACTTCAATTCATGCAAATTATGTAACATTTCATTCATAAAATTTTAGCTATGTAAGAAAATTTACATAAGAAACATAATAAGTTTTTAATTTATGCAAGTCCTTGTTATAAACAAATGTAACATCAAATATATCTTCACTACAAAAATTAATTTTCTTTCCAAAAGTATTTTTGTCTTATTTCAGGTAAGAAAATTTACTAAATTTACTGGGAGTTATGCTTAAAGCAAGAAAAATAAATATTTGCCTATGGGGTAAGGAAAATAAATCGGTTTTCCCTTTGAATCGATCATTGTCAAATAGATTTACTTGTTATAAAAATTAACTCAGCTTTGTTGGATTTCTCTGAAAACAAGACAAAATATCATCATAGTGGTAAAAAAAATATTTTGAGGAAAATTTACAGGAAAATAAAATAAAATACTTCCAAATATTTATTTTATTTTCTAGCAGTATAGGAATGTCTTTGTTCGCTGTCCTTTTCTCCATTCGGCCCATTTCGCGGCCGAAATGCTCGGTTCTCCCGATGGCCAGTCCGCCCCTGATCAGCCCCAAAGTATGTAGACCCACCGGGAAAATACCCGGTATTCCAGATTACCAGTCCAGCTTGTCCACTGTGTCTTCAGTGTCTCTGATGCCGGGAGTGCATGAAGTCTCTTGTTCACTTTTACAGCCAACAACAGAACACTTATGACGCTTATGAAGCTGAGACATTATTCTTCTCACTGTATTTGCTCCGGCGCAGAAAAAAAATGTCAGACTGTGTGTAGATCACTCAGGGCAGGATCTATGATAATAGGGTGGAGTCCGTCACCAGTCGTGGGCAAGGCCTGCTCTAATGTGACGTCACTTTAGAGCAGAAACGAAAACCGTTTATTTTGACACACTGTTTTTGATTAATAGAATTATAAGAAAGAGGAGCGGGATGACTTTTAACATTGTATGGTGGTTGTGTACACACACTGCCAACTCGCATTTATGTACAAACACCATGTAAAAGTGAATTTTGCATAATAGGTCCCCTTTAAAATTCGATTTTAACTCACAATTTTTTTTATGTGGTCTTTTTCATTCGGAACCCCTTTATATACAGTATAGGTGTAATATTATTTGTTGGCTGTACCCGTCTCCTCTCCTTCAGAACTGCTGCTTCTGCTGGGTGATTAAACCTGAACTTATGAACACCTCCTAAAGTTATCACCGCACCTTAGGGACAATAGAGATCCACAACAGAACATTAGGACATACTCACAATACAGTATAAACCAACATTAAACGGATATTTTGTATGTACAGGTCTATATAGGAAAAAAATGGGTGTAATGTGGTCTTTGTGTACATTGTATTTACCTTGTGTGAGTCTGCAGGGTGCAGTGACCTCTCTCTCACTGACCATGCAGATATTCCCCAGGACAGGCTTCAGAGTCACCACACCACTCTGATTCTCAATCTCACATGCCGAACCATCAGGCAGGACTGAGGGGTTGAGGAGGACAATCACTCACTGCTGTTCACTTCAAGCAATTGTTCTGCCATACAGGATTTAATCAAAGATGTTGAGATGAATATGAGATACCTATGTGGGGCTCTTCCAAATTCTCATCCTGAGGCCCGATTCTTGTCACCCCTTCCTACAGCATCAACAAAGAACAAACATTAAAAGGACTTAAATGAAAGCATTTACTACAACAACAGTGTTGGTCATGCACAAATTTTTTTTTCATAAAATGTATTTCTTCCATTTGCAGTTATCTCCAGTTTTGTTCACACCTCAAAACATTTTGTTATGAAGGATAAAACGCCTGCATGTATAAATCTAGGCACAGAATCATTCCCAGGTGGTTTTAGCTTTTAAAAGGAGGGAAAATGCTGAAACTGCAAAGTCTGGAAAATTTAATGGGCAATGAGAGCTAAACTCCTTGCACAGATTTACGTAAACACCGCTGAGGAACTCTCACTAAATGTACCACACAAACGCACAAAGGTAGGAAAGTGAAAAAGAGAGAGGAAAATGGATCAGAGAGAGCAAGATAACAAGACCAAAGATCGTCTTTACCTTCCTGTGAGAAGTATCTCAAGAGTTGTGCACATAGAACAAGAGTAGAAAAGACAAAGGAGAAATTAAGGGAGAATCTATCAAAGGGAAAGAAAAATGATTAGTTAAAAAACAGAAAGAGTAGAGGAATTTTTTAGAGAGCAGACTAGCTAAAGATGAAATGTCTGGAAAAAGCAATAGACCATAGTCAGATTAGATGCCAAAAGCAGTAGGGCGAGACAGTTAATAAAATATGCATTCCTCTTCACTGTATTACTGCCCGTAGAGATGAAAACAACTTTCTTCACAACTTGCTTTCAGTGCCCCTCTGTGGACATTATATACAGAAAAAAAAGAGCTCCATACCAAGGATCTCTAAAATATGGTCCATATGCACAACAACACTTATCGCTTTGGCCACAGGGGTCAGTGTTTTGAATTTCGGTAAAAACAGACAATTTTAGCTAAATAAATATCAACTTACTGTTTCCGATTTCACTGTGAGATCAGTTTAAAATATTACAGTGGACAAAAAACACAGGTTGTGAAAATTAGACGTGACCTAGGACCTTAAGATAAAAATTAAATAGACAAGTATGTCTATCCCTCACAGCCTCATTTCCACTCACATGAACTTAGATATGGCATCTACCATGACTAAAGTCTATAGCTGGATAAAGCTGAATTTCAAAGAGAACATGCTACAGATATGCCAGTACCTGAAGACGGTACATGGCGACCCCTGTGCTTAGGACGTCTGGCTCCAGAGCGATGAGGTGGGGCAGGAGGGAGTGGATAAGCACTCCAGCTCTGTCCTGATTTATGTCCACACTGTAGTGTTCTAGTAGGGCTTGCATATCATACCAACTGCCAGACGAGTCTTTAGTCAGCTGCTCCACCTGAAATGGATTGAAAATATGGGCTGTGCCAAAAAGCTCAAATATGCTGCCTTCAGAGGAAGTATACGAAGATGGCACAATATCCAATCTACTAAGACACCTTCATCTGGTTGGTTTTTGAAGACAGCATAGATGTCTCCTTCTCTGACTATGGTGTCGCACAATCTTTGCAGTATGGTGGTTGGTGGGAAGAATAAAAATGGTGTCTGATAGAGCGTTTGAAATTCAATTTTTTCACATAAATGTCCATTTTGTTTCCATTTTGTATTTCTTCCATTAATTACTTTATATAGGCATTGTAGTAATTACATATTTGCTTTGTTATGTGTAGGGCTTACTTGAATTTGTTCTAGATCATTAGACATGATGTTATGGTGCCTTGAAAGTCAGTCTAAAACCAGTTTCCTTAAGGCTAGCATATATTTCGTCTTGTGCGTGGTCGAGAGCTTCAGTCTTTCAAAGTATAATTTTTGACCTCAAACCCATGTGTATACTCTTTCATGCAGTCAGTGAGCACAGAAGCAGAAACTGGGCAAAAAGTAACTGACTGACTTGGCAGTGAGGTGGCAAGACAGCCATAGTATTAGATGGTGAAAAGTGGTACAATAATTTAGTATCCGACTAAATCTTTCAATTAGGTGAACTAACCTTCAGTTCATTCTGTAGGTCTATATCAGACAGGCTGCTTTCTCTCTCATCATTGAGCGATGGACTGGGGTTCCTCTGCTGTGAACACACACAGCTCTACATTGAACATCAAATGCATTCTGATTTACTTTTATTTTGTCACTTTGGACAGCATTTGGCTTTCAGATAAATATTAAGAAATGTTACATTTCGGCTTGTCGTTATGTGTTGTGTCAAGATTGTGACGTGTAAGTCATACCATTTCGAAGCTGAGCAGCATGCTCTTCAGACGATTGATTTCCTCGCGCAGTTCTCTGATCAGACTTACATTGGCGTCCTGAGTGGAACAAGTAAATGGTTTTATTTTATTTCTATTCTGTAGACGCACCACAGACTTTTCTTAAAAGCTGATGTTTTGACAAACTACAGATCCATCTGGACACACCTCATTGACTCTTGGCTTGTTGACAATGTTCCTGGCGTGAGCTGCATAGCGGAGGGTGCTCAGAGTCTCACTGTAGCTGCTGCTGGATGGTGAGACAGCTGGAGAACAATGAGAAGAATCTCAGAATCACTTCCCTGCTGAGCTGAGAATTTCCACGCTGGCCCAGCCTGGTTCTGGCTGGTCTAGTTAGCTGGTAAAGCTAGTCAACCGGCATAGTCCTTCTCATGATACTTTTGCTGGTTAACATAGTTTAGAAGCCTGCTAGGAATACCAGAAAACCAATATCCCAAGCTGGGGACCAGCAACCAAAACACAACATATGCTCCTGACCAACAATGCTGGTTTGACTTACTTGCAATCATGATGGTCTTGGAGTTGCCGCCCAGACTGTCTTTGAGGAGCCAGGTGAGGACGGAGTCTCTGTAGGGGATAAAGCAATGTCTGCGTCCACTGCCTGACAGTGAGCTGGACTGGCTGCCTACTGTGCTCCCTTCACCCTCACTGAGCACACTGTTAATGCTCTGACTGCTGCTGAACATCTGACAGTTCTGGGCTGGAGGTGGCAGCAGTAATTTAATTTAACAAGGAGTAAAACACATCAGACCGTTCTGGGCTGGAGGTGGCAGCAATAATTAAATTTAACAAGGGAAAAGATAAAGAGAATTTTACACATTCTTTAGAAAATATGAGTGGTGTTTGCCCATGCAAAACTTGCTGCTACTATGCCTATGCCTATATGACTGTTTAGCCAGAGACAGAGAATATTTATTAACATTAATGGGAGACATTGGAACATCCAATATGGCAGATGTAGGAAATGTCCAAAAGTCCGACCTTACAGATAAAAGAGCCAATCACCTTTCAGATATAGACAACGCCTGTCAGTCAACTCAAGAATATGCATGCGCATTAGCTTGACCAGCCTGAAAAAAGTTCGTTTTTTAGCATGATTTGAGCTAAATAAGCACAATTAATGAGCACCACTGTTTTCAGATTTCACTGCTGATTTGTAATATGTTCTTTGAGCATAATCATGACCAACTGGTTTGGAGATTTCAATCTATCATCATTCAAGTAGATATGAGCTGTAATTTTATGCTGTTTGTCTCCATAGACAATATGGCCACCTAATTGACTGACTTGCCTGGATGGGACTTCTATAATAACCACATTCCCACATAAAGTACTGTGTGCTTGGGAATGTGTTCATACCACTCATACTTAAAGAAAGTTTATTCTTCATCAAATATTATACATACAAAATACATCAGTACATACTCTGACTCTTGGTTATTGCATCACTAATAAGAGTAGAGAAGAAAAGTAAAGGCCAATGCTTACCAAGAGCAGAGATGACGATGCCAAGGGTGACGAGAGATTTGTTGATGTTGGCTCCCTCTGTTATTCTGTCTCTGCAGTAGTGCGGGTCTGCTCGCTCACTGACACAGCACAAAGGATGGATTTTCACTGTTCACCATTAAGCTGGCCTTTCAGTGATCAACCACTAGGGGGCAACTTGACCATGTATAATGGCTTCTCTTTTTCACAGTATATGTAATGTTGATTTAACTAAAAAAGACCAACCTGCCAGCCAGATCCACTAAATTGATCTTGCTCACAATTTCCGAAGGGAGGTTATTTTCTATAATAGCCTACAAAAAGTAAACACAATAGATAGGATTACAAAGGTGTGCGCATATAGTGACTGCTACAAGAATATTAGACACAGTATTCTTGGTGCTTTAGTCACACTTTAGGTAATTTGATAATCAAACAAGAAGTATCTGGAATAACCAGCCGCTACATAGAGCAAGATGCTTTAAACAGTCAACTAAACTAGCCTAATGCAGTTTGCAATGTCTAAAAACTAGGCAAAAGACAGACTGATGGTGCTATGGAGAGGACATGCAATTCAAACCTGTATGTATTGAATGGTAAAGATGGCATGCGATCGACTGCTAGCGTCATGGACATATGTAGCGGCTGTGATGCGGTTAGCAATGCCCTCCTCAAGCAGATCCACCACCTGTTTGTAATTGGTCACTACATGTTGAGAAAGACCTAGAAACAACATATAGGTACAGTATAATCATCATATTTTTTTCTGAGATATGAGTCACAAATACTCTTTTCCTTTTGGACAAAGAAACTTAAATTATGTAAACTGGATAAAATCAGGAAGAGATGATGTTTTTGACATTCCAAAAAGCACATAAAGGCATCATAAAAGTAATCCATACGACTCCAGTGTTTTAATCCATAGCTTCAGAAGTCAAGTCAAATTTATTTGTATTACGCATTTCACAACAGACTTTGTTTCAAAGCAGCTGTACATGAAATAATGCTATAACAGAAAAATTATTAACATAATGTCAATATTATTTATTTATATTTAGAACTAAACTAATATAGTGGAGTGTTTAAGTCCTTGAAGCCATCTCGAATTAACTGAGGAAATGTACGTAGCTGCACTGTCCTTTGATTTTGGCAGATGAAGGCTTTTTTTATTTAATTCATTTTCTATGTAGTTTAAGAGAGTTGTCCCTCCTTTGACCAAGTTGATATAGGTATCATTCAGTGAGGAGCATTGCAGTTCGGCTGGAAGCTTATAGCAGGTAATTTTGGTGAACTTCATCCTGAGTCCATGCTTCAGACAGTTGCTCATGAAGAATCCCATGTCTTAGAAGACTGAACTGAAGTCTGGCTGGCACATGCTGCAGTTGGTCATCATCACTCAGCAACACAGTGTGATATGAAGTGATATGATAGGTGTGGGTGAGAAACAGATCAATAGTTAAGTCCTTTTGTGCTAGAAATTCTTCTCCCTGCAAAGTAGGAGGCCGATATGCATGAAGAATGTGAATCCCCAAAAACATTAGAAGAATGTGAAAGTTAAAATTATAGTAAAAAAGGACATAAATGTTGATCTGTTTCTTACCCACACCTATCATATCCCTTCTGAAGACATTGATTTAACCACTGGAGACTTCTAGATTATTTTTATGCTGATTTATGTGATTTTTTGGAGTTTCAATATTTTGGCACCCATTCACTTGCATTATATTGGCCAAAGAGCTGAGAAATTATTCAAAAAATCTTCACTTGAGTTCAGCAGAAGAAAGAAAGCCATACACATCTGGGGTGGCATAAGGGTAAGTATATGATGAAAGAAATTTCATTTGTGAGTGAACTTCACTCAAAAGGAGGCACTTCAAGAGGAACGGACTTCTCATCTCCTGAAAATGACCCTTGGACCATTTAGTTGAAAGTAATTGCAAACATGGCTAAGAAACATGACTTTAGTTCTGAGAAAAGGTATGTTTGCAGATGTAATTTAGTTTGCTGTTTTATTATCTAATCTAATGCAATTACATTTTTGATTTACATATGTGTGATAGTCATCATGATCACTACTACTCCACTGGGCTCCAAGCAGCCACATGGCAGTGCGGTTGCTTCCTTTGCTGCACTGGGCTTTCTCCTAATACAAACAATGACTGGATGTTGGGAAGGATAGAGAAAGGGGGGGGGCTAAAAATATGGGTCATGGAGGGATAGAGGGCCAGAAACAGACCTACAAGCTGACCACCCTGGGCCCAAACCAGTATAGAGGGGCAGAAACAGACCTACAAGCTGACCACCCTGGGTCCAAACCAGGATAGAGGGCAGAAACAGACCTACAAGCTGACCACCCTCAGCCCAAACCAGGATAGAGGGGCAGAAACAGACCTACAAGCTGACCACCCTAAGCCCAAACCAGGATAGAGGGGCAGAAACAGACCTACAAGCAGATAACCCTCAGCACAAACCATGGTGGGAATTGGTTATCCGAGGTGGTTATGTGAGGTGAAATATATTAATTTAAGAGAATTCACTAGACTGAAAGTGTGATAGTTCACCCATAAATTATTTACTTACCCTCATGCTGTTTCAAACCTGTTTTACTTTCCTTCTATGGATTTAGACAGAATGTTAGACTCAGATACCATTCACTTTAATTGATCGAGGCTAACATTTTGCCTAACATCTCATGGTCTTCCACAAAAGAAAGTCATACGGTTTGGAACAACATGATTGGTGAGTGAATGATGATTTTTGGGTAAACCATACCTTTAAGTTTCTATTTGTGAACACTCACCCTGCACATATGGCCCTTTCTCTGGGTGTTCTCGAATTCTCAGGGGTGCTGGTTTATTCTGTTCCACACCTCTCAGCAGATCACGAACACGCTCATTGTAGATCTCTAAAAAACTGCAAAGAAAAACTAGGGTTTGTATTTGGTTTTGCTTACAGGCATGCTTATTTTTCAACATCCTGTCTAAAGAACTAGCTTGGTACTGTTGCGAAACAGATAGCAGGGCTCGACAAGGATTTTTTTTTTTTACTGACCCAATCGTGCCAGTGGTTCTTGCTCTGCCAACATTTTCATGTGCCCCAACACAACAAGCATACAATTTATTTTTAGCAATAAGCCAAACAGGGCCAAATGTCTCTATTGAACCCTCGAAAAATAAAACAAAAAAGAAGAAAAAAGGTTTCTATCTCACCTTATTTCAACTCTACAGCTCAGTCCATCTGCAACATCAACACCAGACCTAAAAAGCCCCTGAACAGATGGTAGAAAGGCTCAATCAATAATGTATCCATTTCTGAGAGTTTCTTTGGGCACTGTCATGTCCCAGGGTTCATTTTTATTAAAACAAGGTTAATATATATATATATATATATATATATTATTAAATTAAAATATTAAAACCAATTTAGAAACTTTATACCATACCTTAATTATTTATTTTGGTACTTTTCAAATGCCTTTTATGTAAAGATTTTTTTTGTTTTAGCCTGGTCACAGACTCAGACTTTCAGTGTTAATTTATGAAAAACCATTATAAAATTTCAAATCGTTACATGTTTAAAACTATGATCTAAACAAAGAGCGAAATAAAAATAAATCATTGTCAAACAATAAATATTGATAAAATTTATATACATTTTTCAAAAATTACTTAATTTCTGTCGCACCAAACAATTTTGCCCCCAATAAAGATGATTGTGATTATTGTGTGGTTTGAAGTAAACAAAGAAAAACGAAGTTAAATATCACTAATTTGCAGAATATTTTTATTGGGCTGTCATTTCCAGTCAATCATTTTGCCAAATTATGCAAAAAGTGTGAAAATAAAATGTAATTGTTTGTATTTAGGATACATTAAATGTTAGCGATTAAATTATCTTTAGCATGACAAAGTTGTCTGACATTTCTATCACTGTCATTGCCACCTTAAAATTCTATTAAACATGAAACAGAATTTAAAATGTGGCGGAAACGATAATGTGGTGGGAATTTTCTAAACTTTCAGAAAAAATACATAAAAAAACTTACATAAATCTATTGTGATGCACATACAAACACTGCTGGACATTGTGATTAGACAAATTAAATAAACTAGTCAGAGTGTTAATATGGTTTAACAAGCTAAAAGTGTCCTAAGTTCAAGAAACACCTTTCAGAGTGAAAAGAGGCAGAGCTTGTAACTCATTATTAAAACCAGTGACATACTTGACAGATCCTTGGAGTCAGCCCCATGGAATCCTGCACAGATAAGTACGACACAATATTTAGCTTGAAATAATGATTCCCCAATGTCACCAATGACTTACTTTAACTGATGGCACTGTTACTTACTGGAGTCCCCATCATGGTGTATGTTTTCCCTGAGCCCGTCTGTCCATATGCAAACAGACACACGTTATACCCCTCTGAAGCCCCAGACAGAACACACACACCCAGATCCTGAAACACCTAGAGGAGGAGAGGGACATACCTTTTAAACACTATTTGATTCTGGAAATTCAATCCTTTGTAAGAAAAGATTGTGATAATCTAATTAGTGGTGCATGCTAATGCAAGCATCACTATTATTATTGCTCAACAAACCCATAATGCTTAGTAGTAAACTTCGACATGTAACTTGTCCCGCACCATCTGTGCTATGGACATGTCCAAGGTTTGCATAATTAATCATTTTTCATCACCGACATCCTAAGATACTGTTTATCTTTTCACAGGCAAGCACTTAAAATATAGAATTTATGAATAATCATGAAATTACTAAGTTCAGGCATGAAACTTACACACTAAAAAAATTGATAAATACTCAATCAGCTCATATGGTGTAAGCTAATAGGTCCTTTGACATGTAATCGGGTTGCCAATCAACTTGAATCTCTCTCTTTGTCTAACATTTAAATTTGCTCGCTTTGCAAGTAAGCCAGTTCTGAAACCCTCCACCTCCCCAGCTCCAAATGTCTAGATCAGCTACATGAGGATTGTATTTATGTCTAATTGTGCAGCAGCATGTCCACATGCTAACTCAGTATGTCTGTGTATTTTCTAGTTGTAGCAAGTCTCCATACTTGCTCTGCAGATGAGTAGCAGAACTTCTCCGCCAATATCAATATCCTATTAATATGTCATACCTACATTAAAATGCTAAAGCTTTCAGAAAGCTGTCATGACTGAACAAATAATTTTTTAGATATTTTACTTTTGGATAAAAAGTAGTTTCAGTATTGCTCTTGGCAAAGATGGAGTGTAATATAAACACAGGTAAATGCCAGCACAGTGCTGAGATGAGCAACATTCTATAAAGGAGAATTTGTTAAGCCAACGGGCTTCAGTGTATTTTGCAGATAAACAGACTGAAGAGAGAAAGAGGAGGAAAGAAAGTAGCCCAAGTGGGGCTGGTGTAAAGGTAGACCACACCAGCACCTGAGCTGTAGTTCACTGAGTTGCAGTAGGTCTTAGTGTTTTCATTTCTCCTCTCCTTACAGTGAGAATGGCAGAAGTCTGATCTTCATATGCTGGGGGCTTTGGCAAACACACACACAGCACATTCTCTTCCTTCTAAACATACACCGATAGACTTCAAAGACCAGGCTCACTCACTCTCCATCAAGAACACACAATTATACATAATCAAAGATCATCTACATTCATGCTCACTTGAAAAACTCATTCAAAGAGCACAGAACAATGATCCGTTCAGTCATGAAACTCAACATGGTGCAGTTCATAGGTTCATTGACATGTAATCTGTCCTTGCATATCTGCTTATCTAGCATTTACAGTAACTTGCCACAGATGTTTGCAGGTAAGCCTGTTTCACTGCAAGGTGCTATGAGAGTTTTCTCCCTGAAACCCTCCTCCTCCCTAACACCACAGGTCTGGATCTGTTTAATGGTGATTGTATGTTTATGTTCTAGTAGTAGTAAGTCTTTGTACTTGTTGTGCCGCAGCAACGCAAGCAGATCTAGTCAGCCAAGACCAAACCTACCAACTTGTCATATCCATTATAACCCTTTCAATTTATTCAGAGAGTTATTACTGAAATAATTTAACCTGTCTGTCAGTTAAAAAATTATTATTGTATATGGCAGTCTGATTTCTCCAACATTTTTAGTATAAATCACCATAAATAGATAGATAAAATGGACACCGTTTACATTTCCAGGTTTGAAATGAAAGTAAACTATAGCAGGGTAAACTTCTGGTGTTGAATGGGTGACCGCAGCCATTATTTTTGTGTTCCCATCTGCCCAAACTGTCACTCAATCAGCAGCTGTTCTTGAAACACTATCGTATCATAATAATGCTATAAATTTACACTATGTAATTAAAAACTTGAAAACATAAATTTACACTGCTAAATAAAGCAGAAAAATGTCATCACAGTCTATGAAAAGGGTCCACTAGGGCTGAACGATTAAATCGAAATTGTGATATGACTCTTGCGATTTAGTTAAATAAATAGTCTGAACGTGCTGCCTGTTGTGCTGTACATATGTGCACAGCTGTTTTGTCTGTAGTGTATAGTGCTTTCTTAAATAAATATAAACATATTCAGTGTTTTACACGTATGTTTTCAGAGTGGTTCTGTTTGCAAAACACAAACTCTATCTATCTGATGCCCTCAATGACACATGTGCTCCAAGTTTGGTTTATTGTGCTAACGTGTGCTGAGTGCATTATATTTAAAGGAATATTCTGTGTTCAATGCAAGTTAACCTCAATCAACATTATTTGTGGCATAATATTTATTACCACAAATATTTACTGTATTTTGACTTGCCCCTACTTTTCTTAAAAAAAGCAAAAATCTTGAGTGAATGGTAGGGCTGAAACGATTAGTCAAAATTTGACAAAAATTTTCATGCAAGTTTTTTTTTTCTTAAATAGTCGTTTGATCTAATTTAATGTAACATGAGATCACTTTAAACTCTAGTGATGAGAGCAGCACGGCATCTCGCACCTGACTGAGGACATGAAGAATTACACATCTCACAGTCCAGAACCTTCCAAAACCTTCCAAACAGCTTCAGGTGATGTAGATTACAAATTATGAGGGAATTATAATGCAAAAATACAAAGTAAGTAATTACAGAAGCACTCTCGTTGTGGAATAAGTGGAGCCGGAGCTGCCACTCCGCTGAAGCAAAACTTGCATGTCGGGCATCTTTAAAGGAAACCCTGACATTGCATCTTAAATGAAGTTATATTTAATGCGTTATAGCTTTATTAAAGTTCAAATCTTTCGGAAGTAGATCATGTAAATAACTACAAACTCCGAAACTGGCATTTTTCTGTGCGGTCAGCGCCTCTTCTAGTTGCGCAAATGTCCCGATATAAGGAGGAGAGACTGAAACTGCACCCGGCTGATGCACACTCTGTCATGGGGACGCTCGTCCCTCGAGTGCGTATGCTTGCAGCAGTTAGATTATAATGTATTATATAACGATTACAAAGTATTGGCTCGTGACTTATTGAATCATAATATATGCGTCACTGTGCATTTCTTATCAAGAACAAAATTGGCAATACGCAGCTTTATTAATACCAGAGAGTTTGTTTTATTGTGAGTTAAAGATGGATTGAAGTGAACAGAAAGGTGAGAGAGGAAGTCTTCACCCCATTATATACTGCAAACAAAATATATTTTATATGCCTTTGTTTAGTGTAGAGGCCAGACCCTGAGACCGCAGCCTCGCCCACTGATGGCGGCATCATAAGCAGTATGAGAGGGGACGGAAAAGCGGCAAGCGCGTAGGCATCCGAGCAAGGCTAAAGGGTAATCCCACCGGACTGGCTCTTCCGACACTCCTGCTCTCCAATGTATGCTCAATGTATTAGACTCTGACATACTACACAATGTGAGATTGCTGTGTGTTTGTTTTTAACAAAATGTGGCTAAACAACAACATCCCGAACTCTGCCATTCAGATACACAGGCTAAACTGCTACCAAGCAGACAGAGACACAAAACTGTCTGGTAAGACTTGCGGAGGTGGCTTGTGTGTGTATATTAACAAAGAATGGTGTAACAATGCTGTGGTAGTCTCCAAACACTGTTTGTGAAGTGTCAACCCTTCGATCTGCCAAGGGAGCTCACAACCATTGTTATTGTGGTTGTGTATATCCCCCCATGTGCCGACACCAGGGATGCTCTTCGCGAAATGTACAGCTCTATCAGCGAGCAACAAACAATCAACCCCGGAGGGTTTGATTGTATCTGGTGACTTCAATCATGCAAAATTAAAAACAGTTTTGCCAAAGTTCTACCAACATGTGAACTTTGCAACAAGGGGGAACAACACATTGGACCTGGTTTGAACAACTGGTAAAAATGTATGCAAGTCTGTCCCCCACCCCCACCTCTGGTACTCACATCACACTAATGCCAATTCCAGTGTACAGACCACTTCTCATACTCGCTAAACCAGTTAAAAACAGATCCCAATATGGCCTGATGATGCTACCTCAGCACTTCAGGACTGCTTCCAGGACACACACTGGAACATGTTTAAGGAGGAAGCCACCTATGACAAATCACACAGACTACAAGAAAACATTGAAACAATGACTGCTTACATCAGGAAATGCATTGATGATGTGACAGTCACTAAGACCGTCACCATATGTGCAAACCAAAATCAATGGCTAACAGCAGAGGTCCGTGGGCTGCTGAAGACCCGAAATTATACATTGACAGCAGAGACGATTGGCATGTGCTTGTGGCAAGCCATTCAGACCATCGCTGACTACAAGGCCACGCTACAGGCTTGTGATGATGACATATCCCTCCCAGAAGCACTAAACCACTTGTACGCATGGTTTGAAGCACAGAATGACACACCTGTGCAGAAAACACCTACTGTACATCTCCCAGCAACCAGGTACTCTGCCTGTTCCAGCTGAGGTGAGGAAGACCATATCCTGACAACATACCTGGCCATGTACTGAGAGACTGTGCTGAACAGCTGACAGATGTCCTCAAAACCTCACTGAGCCAGGCAGTCGTCCCCATGTGTCTCAGGTCCACCACCATCATATCTGTACCAAAGAAGTCACTTGTGGCCTCCCTGAATGACTACCATCTCATACCACTGACCCCAATCATGATGATGTTTGAGAGTTTAGTCATGCATCACATCAATACCAGCCTCCCTAACACACTTGACCCATACTGTCTGCATACTGTCCAAACATTCTACGACTGATGCAATATCCTCCACCCCCCACCTGGCCCTGACCCACCTAGAACACAAAAACTCATATGTCAGAATTCTATTCATAGACTTCAGCTCAGCATTCAATACAATAATCACACAACAGCTCATCAATAAGCTAAACTTGCTGCACCTGAACACTCAGCATCACCCCCATATATGTTTTAATCCTGGGGCCTTGCAGGCTCTGTTGCTGTCTCTGTGTAGGTCTGAATATAGGCTAATTGAGATGCTGTCTACAGGGAGAACAGATCGGCATCTAGCTGTCCCTTCAGTGTGACTCACTATGACTAGCCTGAGTTTGATTTTTCAGCATGAAAAAAAACAAAATCGGTGAGGGAGCTTGTTAGAGTAGTCCAACTGAACTGACTCTCCACTGAACTCTGCTCACGTAAGGGACTTATCACGGTCACAGCACTATAGTGGGGATGTCTTTTTTATTTGCTCTTATTGTCACCACTGGACTTGCTCTCATAGAAGCTCTTAAACAGCTACATATCAGTGATTGGGGACAGTGGTGGTAAATTGAGACTGTAGAAATTACTGTGCATAACTTTAACCAGTAGGCTGTGCCAATCCTGCTATTTTCTTTACATTGTGGCTGGCTCCCAATTTGTACACTATCCATCCTATTGTATGCAAGATTAGGATTAGCGCATTTCAAATCCAAGTATGTTGAAAATTGTATGCCAAAAGTGCCCAAACTGTATACTAGTCCCAGTAGATTTCCACTATTAAGAAGCTTTGTTGGTTTTGGTTAAGATCCTTTTTTGTATATGTTTGTTTACTCACAATGGTGCATTTGTGTGCTTATCCTGGATGTCTCAACTGAGAGAAGAACATGAGATTACGTCCGTAACATGACAACGCGAATACGCGAATGGAGTGGTGGTGGTGTAGTGGGCTCAAGCACTGCACTGCTAAGCAGAAGATTGTTGGATCGATACCCACAGCCACCACAATTGTGTCCTTGAGTAAGTCACTTAACTCCAGGTTGCTACAGGGGGGATTGTTCCTGTAGTAAGGGCACTGTAAGTCGCTTTGGATAAAAGCGTCTGCCAAATGCATAAATGTAAATGTATACATCACACAAGGTTAGCAGTCTGCGCCCTCGTAAATGCACATACTGCTTCTGACCGAAAGCAATGGATTCTAGCTAAAAACTACTTAAATTCTGATCTTTTTCTCACCAAAAGCAATCGTTTCACTTTAGAAGACATTTAACCGCTGAAGTCATATGGATGGCATTTATGCTGACTGTCTGTGATATTTGGTGCTTCAAAAGGTCGGATCACCATCCACTTGCATATTAAGGACATACTGAGCGGAGATATTTTTCTATTTTTCTTCAAATGTTTTCTGCTGAAGGAAGAAATTCATACACACCTGGGATGGCATGAAGGTGAGTAAATGTTGAGAGAATTTGGATCTTTGGGTGAACTATCCCTTTAACAGAATCAAAATCATGGGTTCTGTTTTTTATTTATATATTTATTTTTTTATTATAGAACCGACTAAACAATACGCTAACAATGAGCTAACAAGGTAGCTGTTAGTCTACTGAAATTGTATACTTATCTGCCTTGATGGTAGGCAATGGGCCATTCCAACTCGGGTATCAAAGTTTTTTCTCCACATTCATATGCAACTTTTTTTGTTAAGTAGCACATGAAAGCAGCATTACTACATACTAAAAAATGTGTACTTTTCCCATTATCAGTGAAGTACATCTAGTGCGCAGTATAAGCATGCTTTCCAAAATGTGTTAATTTGGCAAGCGCTACATTACAATAGTGCTATCTATTGTTGTTGGCCTGATATTCCCCTATAGCAATGAAGGCATAAAAAATAGGCTCTCACTCAACGGCATTGACCATTTTCCAGGCTTTGGCTTACTACAATAAAGTAGGCAGCAGATGAAGTCAATGTTAGGTTTAGACTCTAAGTTCAAACTCTAGCTAAAATGGCGCCAATTAAGCACCTAACAACAAGTCCTGCAAGAATGAATACGGCAATCAACAGGAAATTAACGGCCTTCAAAGCTTAGGTGTGTGTATGCAATTATGTGTGTGGACATTGGAAACCTTTAACAAAAGCAAGTGATGTTTAATTTCCTTCATTTCCCTCCTCAAACCACAAACAAAAGCACTTATGGTCACAATGCAAGAGGAAAGCTGAATATAGAGTTGATTCTGGACAGGAAGTTGGCGGTGTAAACTTTGCGAGATGACGTCTTTTAATAACAAACAACATTATCAGCTTGATCAGTGAATGCTTAAAGGGATAGTTCACCCAAAAATCTAAATTCTGTCATTATTTACTTAATTGTTATACAAACCTCCAAACCTGTTTGACTTTCTTTCTTTTTTTAGACATTTTGAAGATTGTTTCCCATGCTCTTGCAATGACAATGAACAGGGACTAAAGATTTCAAGCTTCAAAAAGGAAACACAAAACCACCATACTGTATATCTTAAAAGTGGTGCATAATGCACTTGTGCGCTGTAGTCCAAGTCTTCTGAAGAAATACGATAGGTTTGTGTGAGCAACTGATCGAAGCTTACATCATTATTCACTGATAATCTTCCCATTCAGTGAGCTTTTAACCACTGCGACCTGATCATTAGGTCAATAAAATATAGAATAAAAACTGTATATGAACTCCACTCCGTTAAGAAGCTATTGGTGTGTAATACGCCCACTTTACAGTCTTAAGGTCTGTAATCAGTGTGTGGAGGGGAGAGGCTCTTTAATGTGGCCTTCTTAACAGCCACTCCTAAAAAAATCCTGGTTTCTTGTTAGATACCATGGGGAGTGCCAACTGAACCCGATCCAAGGAATGGGCTGTCCCAGACCACTGACAAATACGTCAGCTTCTCTTCTTGTTTTTATACAGAGAACAAAAATACTGAAACACATTGAAGTGAATTTATTCTACATCATACAGATAAAACTGGAATCTTATCTGATTCAATCGGATTACATTAGAACTTCACAGAATTTAAGCCACGGTTAATAACATGCACATGAGACTGCATTTGATAACATAATAGCAAACAAAGTGGTATTTATTTAAAAAAAGATAGTTAGCACAAGCACATTTTTAATGCAAAACATTTCACAAAAAAGAAAATTACTTTCTGGCTGTCAAATGTTTGAGGAACATGCCCATAGTTACTGTGGCGAAGTGCACCTGTGGTTACTCACCAACTTCATTCCCCTACTGAAAAATAAACTTGTGACCATTTGGTTAAATTAAAAGATTTATTTTATTAGTCCTAAAGTCCAGCATAATTTGTCTGCAACTCAGATTGATATTTTATAATATAATGCAATGAAATTCATATAACATTTGTAGACTCTATGTGGTGACATATTTTATAAGTGTAGCTTAAGTGTCCAAATACTTCAGGGCCACTGCATAATACTCAACAAATCATACAAATACAAAAAAACAACAACAACAAAAAAAAAACATAAAAAAAAGAAATGTGCAATGCACAACAATAAAGTGTGGGATGTGCCATGAATGTCACTTAACATGATCAAGGCCATGGAAATTATATTCATTCCTCATTGTTAGGATAGAAGTATATATAATATCTTGCACAATGATTTAGACAACTCCCATATTTTGGAAAACAATGGTCTGAATCACAATGTTGTATTTGAATTTCAAACCTGGAAATAAAAACAACTGCAGGGTCATTCCATATTAACTCATTCAGAGGTCTCCAGCTCAAAATATTAGTTTTTTATATATAAATTAATTTATTTTTAAACTAGCTTTGACACTAAACTAGCTTAATGCCATTTGACCAATATTTAGTTTTTGACCACTGAAAATTGTTCAAAATGGAATAATTTTTTTTTGATGGCAAACTGAGAACCCCATATCTCTTTAAAAATATAGGGCTTAAAACATAATGATACAAAAAGAAAAGTTTGTTCTGAATCAGAATCTAAAAGGATATTAAGATATTTTTAAATGTTCTAGAGTTACAGGCACTGCAGCTTTGGAAAAACAACGCAGACAAAGTGTTTTTTTCCCCATTTATGGGCTCACACCATTGACATTCTGGTGCCATTAAAACTCCACTGTGATAAGTTTCATGTTATGGGTCTGAGATCATGTTTTGAGCTTGATGTGAGTTTATGGAGAGCTGGGTTACAGTGGACACAAACAGAGGTTGGAGGAGGGGGCTGTGGGAGGAGAGAAAGACACGGAGCTCATTTCAGCTAGATGGTCATTCTTCATACTTTCATAGAAATTTATGGGTTGAATTTGCATGGGAGAGAAAGAGGTCAAGGGATTCCACAGGCTACACCGAGATGGCCTACAGCAAGAGAAAGAGAGCGAAAGAGACAGAGATTGCACTGAAGTTTTTAATTTTAAACAGGCATTCGAATTCACCAGCTGTTGCAGCAATTGGCCATTGGAGCAAAAAAAACAAAAACAATCAAGTCTTTCTCTTGCTCCTCCCACTCTAAAAAAGCTCTCCAAGCGCAGCTGCTCTTACATGGGTAAATGACTTCCACAGCCTGCAGTGCGATTTAAAGTCCATGCTGCAGTTATAGAAAGGTACATGTATTCTCTAGAGGAGCATGTCTCAATGAATTCTCTTTTTAAGGTAACAGTTCATCGAGAAATTTGTATTCTGTCATTAGTTATTCAACCTCATGTCGGTCTAGAGCTGGGCAATTTTTTCAAATAATTACAATGAATGTTTTTGATGTGATTTTTTTGTTTTTTCAATCGTGGAATCGAGAATTTGCATAAAATATTAGCAGACGCTGTAGTTAGATACACTGTCAATCCATCAATGTCTGAATATAAAATAGAAAAACAAATGTTCACAGCACCTGGTTTGATGCTGCCCTCAATCTGATTAGCTGTGTGGAAATATGTGTGGCTGCACAGTCCAACGTAACATATGTTAACAACACGGAGACCGATACAAAGCCTGTAATATTTCCAGTATGACTGTACAGTGTGATTGTAGGTAGACTTCATCCATTATGCATGTTTCCACCGGCTTAATCAAACAAGAACTATGTTCTGAGTAAGTTATGTATGTCATGAAACGCTGTGGTACATTTTCTGAGATGTCAACAGAAATGTACGTGTTTATGATAGTGTTAGAACATACGTGATGCTTCATATCAAATTATATAATCAATAGACTATAAATGGAATAATCATCCACATCTCCTTTTACCATGACGATTCAGATAAATCGCTAATTATTGTTTTGTTCTGTGACGTGTTTCAAATGTACTGCATTTATAGCCAACATTTAGGAAGCAAAGCAATCATTTTGAAAAACTGCGATATAATTTAATTTTGCTGCTCTGCTCCGCGTGTACCGCTAGAGGGTGCCACGTGCTCACAGCACTGACTGACGTCATTATTTTAAAGATGCATTCAGTAATTTGGGGCTAATTTTTAAGTTTAAGTTAAGTTTTACAAATTAACAATTGAATTGTGTTTTTTTTCATGAAGAGTGATCTGAATGGTGTACATTCACATGAGTTGAAGACTGTACTCATAATAGTTTTCAATAAAATGTGCTTTTATTATACACGGTGCTGGTCACCCCTTCAATGTGTTTCGCCATGTTGAAATGACATGGTCCACTGTGTTTTACTAAACGTCAAAGAAGAAAATCTTTGCGTTCATTGGCTGCTGTCTATGTAGATACTCGTGTCTATGCTTAGCACAATGTTGTTTGGTGATGCGAAGAGCAAAAAGAATACAATGGAACATACTTATTATCGTGCTTTTGAAGCAGAGACACCAGGATATTCAGTAGCTGTACTGTCTAAGAAGCGAAAATGTCAGAAGCAAGAAGACAGAAAGACTGGCAAAAAGTAGTGATGGTGATGTTGAATCTTTTTTGTTGGACAGGTAAGATATTATTAATTGGTCAGACCACTCTCTTAAATAGTATCAGTGGAATTTACAGAAATCTCATACAAGCTTCCCTTGACCTTTTTAAAATGACATGTGTAGTCAACATATGTTAGTAATGGAAAGTTGTGATTTTATTTTCTTTGTTATCACAGCTCTAGTAATGGGGGCCCATCTACCTCCACTTCTATGAAATGGCATACATCTTCATTCATTTAGTAGCTTGGCACAGCGATTGTTGTGGATTTTGAGTGAGCCATGATGTTGGTTTGCTTGGAAACAAAACAAGTTCTTCAAATACAGTTTTCATGGACATGCTATATTTGATAATCAAAAACAATTCTAGTCCTTCCTTTACCATGACATTCTATATCGCTAGATAATTAAGGTTTATTTCAAGCCAAGCAGTTCTCTAATAAAAGGTAACAACTGTCTTCAGAAATAACGTGAAATGTAGACAGTCTCCAAAGATTATTCATCCGTCCTTAACTGTAGAAGTTTGTTCACTTGAACTCTAACATTTGTTTTTAGGCAAAGCAATTATATTATATTTGTAATACATAACTTTAGAAATTACCTAAAACTCCAACTTTTTCCAGATGCAAATAAAATTCCAAAGCTGGCAGGACAGAACAGCGTCTAACAACACTGTCGGATTGGTACTTAAAATACACGAAGAAGAACAATGCTAACGCTAGCTGGAGAACTACTGAATGCCCCTTTAAACTGAGCTTTTTGCTTCTTGCGTTTTCAACGACACTGAAACAATCTGATATCTGGACTCTATCTGCAGGTGTTTATGGTTATACAGTACATATTTGTTATACAGATTTAATTGTTTGACATATCACCCAGCCCAATATCAGTCCACACTTTCTTTCTTCAAAATGTCTCCATCTGAGGGGGCCTGGTTAGCTCAGCAAGTAAAGAAGCTGACTACCACCCCTGGAGAAACAAGTTCAAATCCACGAACCATGGAGTCACGTTGGGTTAACCTCCTCATGGTTACTATAATGTGGCGTGAAGCCGCAGTAATGCGCTGATCAAGCAACGTGATTAGATGCGCAAATTGACGGTCTCAGATGGCAACCGAGATTCGTCCTCCGCCACCGGATTGAGGCGAGTCACTATGCCACCACAAGGACTTAGAACACACTGGGAATTGGGCATTCCAGGTGAGTAAAAGATAATAACATTTTCATGAATCCTGCTTGTTATGATAGCCTGTGTGTAAAGATGTTTTGTGTGCCTTTTCAGCATACGTCCAGAATGCCGCTGACACAGAAACACCGAGAGCAATTAAGTCGTCCACTGTATCCGAAAGGAAAAGAGGGAGGAGAGAGACAAAGTGATAAAGAGATAGGAGGGGAAAAACACAAGGCTGACTTCACTTGGAAAAGAAATCCAGCATTGTGCTTTAGCTCTGGACCAATGATGCACAATGACACTTTGAAAAATAATTAGCTAAAGCAGCTGTGCCTTTGGAAAGAGAGGGGCTGCAAGATACCCCATTACACTCTACCTTCATTTATGTTTTACTCGTGTCACTTTCTTAAGCCTATGTCATCTAAATGCAGATTTGCATATAGAATGTGATCCAACATGCCCTTACCTCACAGCAGTTCAACAGCTGTCTTGCATTACCCTTCTTTATCTATTCTGCTCCCAAACCTAATCCAACTCTTCACCAGACTCTCCTCTCCAGACATGGACATATTGCAGATAGGCATGTTCCTCTAGAGACAACCCCCAATCTTTAAGCCACAAGAGCAAACACATAGTATCTTCCCATATACACAGATGGAGACATAGGAAGGGGTGGCTGGCTCCTAAATGAAAGGAGAGGGGGAGAAGCCGGAGAGAAGAACTGGGGCTGGTTCCCCTCTGCTGAGGCATCTCTGGAGACCTCACAGGAAGGAGAGGCTCCAGTCTCATTCTGTTACTAGCAGCCACAGAGCATAGGAAGATTGAATTAAAGAGCCACATGTGAGAATTCATGAGACTCTGTGCTCTGAAAACCAATTGAACTGAATTGGACTGGAATGAGTGAGTTCAATCTAGGATGAAAACTGCACCCTGGCAGATTTAAATGAATAATAATATTTAATGAATTAAAACAAGATGATGAACAGAGCAAAGCAGTTTAGGCTATCTGTGATGTGGTCAGCATTTCCCTTACAAAACTTTAGATGATAACCATAGTTCCCACCAAATTAAAGTAGCTCCTACAATAAAACTGTTAACTTTTTATTAGTCACGACTGACATAAAAAAAATAAATGAAACAAAATGACAAAGATTATAAAAGCTTTTTGGGTGGTGTGCATGTGTTGCTCCTTTCAAAAATGGATACATTTAATGCACCAGAAAGGAATTGAATGCAGGGGTCTTGAGAGTTTTGAAAAGTTGAAATGTACCACCCTTAAAACATGATGCTCATGGCACGAGAAAAAGCAGCAAGATATTGGAAATGTTTCTTGGGGCAGTGTAAACTTGCATTCACACTTAGATGGAAATCCTAATTCCCTCAGCAGTATCAATATCTGAAATAACTATATATAGGCCAAGGTAAATTTTTTGTAAGTGCCATCATGCCATTGTGACGCAGTCTGATCTCACAGTGAAATCGAAAACAGTAGGTTGACTTTTCTTTAGCTAAAATCGGTCTGTTCTTACCAAAATTCAAAATTCCCAAGTGGCCAAAGTGGTAAGTGTTGCTACAAGTACGAGCTCCATTTTTTGGGTGTATTGTCCAAAGAGGGGCACCAAAAGCGAGTTGTGAAGTGAGTTGTAATGCAGTTAAGAGGAATGTATATTTATAAACTGTACCCCTAACCCAAACCCCAAACCTAACCAGTGGATTAAAAATGTAATGTTAGAAGGAAAACTGCAACCTCCGAATCACGTCAATGATTATGTGAACGCATTTGCTTCATGGTTTCAATGCTGGATCTGGACCCGGGTCTCCCATGCTGCTGACGTAACGCTCTTTCGGTTATGCCACAAGGAAATTTAGACAAGCTGGAGTCGACTAAAAAATGTCAACATAATATGGCCAATCCAAGGGTACTGGAATTCTCGGAAACAACGTGCAGACTTTGTGTGAGATCATGTTGTGTGTCGGACTCAGCTATATATTTTACGACTTTTCAATGCCTTTAAAGCTGAAGTGTGCAATTTATGCACCAAGATAATCATTGTATTCAAACAGATTCCTGCAAATTCCCCCCATCTTTCATTGGTAGTACAAAAAGATAGCACTATCCCAATGTTGGTCGAGTCAATGTTGCTGTGTCTAAATGAAATCAACCTGGCTTACTTATAGTTGACTGTATGTTAAGCTGGGATATGATAAATAATTTTACCCTCTAAAAATGACACATCAGCTTTAATAAGTACTTGGGTTTCTGTATGCTGCATAAACATTTAATTCCTAATTAACAATATTTCTGAGTGACTGACTGTGAGCTGATCACAGAGCACCATTTGATGCTGAGATTGTTTGGACTGGGCCTCCCTCCCACAGGACTCTAAAACGATGTCAGTCTCTCTGCCTGATTGGACCCGGCAGCAGGCCACCCAAAGAATGTGAGCACCAGGCTTCTGCTGTGAAGCTCTGACTTGGCAATATTGAAAGAAAGGAAGAGCGAAAAGAAATTGGTGTTGTACAGACGAGGTCATCGTCTCTGCGTAGGCAACCACAGATCAGGCTTTCATGAAATGAGGACAAAGACAGACTCTGAGGGGAACACCACGGCATGGCTTAGAGAAGATTCACTCACTGCCTATCTCTAAAAATGACAAAGGAGAGATACAGTTCATTTATTTAAACTCAGGCAACTGATTGTGTGTATGAGATCCATGCTTTTTTCTTATTCTGGAGATTGCGATGCCTTGGGATTTTTAGCAACAGTCTAACACTATGTCTAAACCAGGCGCAACACAGTAAAGTGACGTCCAACAAAACATTTTGTCAGTTGCTTGGTTTCTACAGAGACAGTATGAGGAGGAAATGATGGATCATTTGTAGAAAAATGTATGTCAATCGCATTGGCCACTTTGGTAACTGTAGGAATTGAAGGGCAACCCTTACATTAAAATTGTTTTCTTTTTGGTCTAGAACATGCATATTTGCACTAATTAGTGGGCCCACAAGATGGCAACACTCACCACTGAGCCATTGGTGTCAAGAAGATGTAATCACCGCTAAACATCAAGAGACGAAGGTAAAAACAACAACAGCAGAGATTAGCTCATCAAGAGCGCTTGTGTCAGGAGGTCAGGAGATACATGCATTTGTATAACTCAAGTCTGAAGGAATATAAAGACATAGCAGTCATAGCGTGCAAGTGCCAACCACCTGTGTATGCGCGCACAGTACATGGAGTATACTTTGCAAGGCTTCAAGTTCAACAGTTTGTATACGCTAAGCATTCGTGCCAAAACAGAAGTATACTTTTGGCTTAAGGTGGAAAAAAATGAAAAATACAATTTGTTTGGTCAGATTTTATTAACATACTGTATGTTAGCTACCTGAATTTAAGTTACCAGAAAAAGAATACATTGTTAACAAAAATAACAGGTTAATTATGTATAATGGGACTGCTTGGATGTAATGCTTAGGTTAAGCATTCATCTTTGCATTTGCGTACTTGCATAGGTTATGTTTCTGGCCTTAATCATCCAACCTTGCACAGTCACTGACATTCATATAAAATAAAGTAAAAATGCATATCATAGTTTATATAGGGAGATGATAATCACATCACAAAACAAATATGTAATATATATTCTGAGAAAGATTTTTATACTAATAATATATAATATTTTACTCAGACCTTTTCCTTCTGGTCAAAGGTTTTGACTGGGATATCATGCTACAGCCTCCACCCAGCATATCAGAGATGCACAAGCTTATCAGCGTGACATCAGCATCAGCACTGACACAGTAAACAAGCGTGAGAGTGGGAGCTCACCTCCTCTTGTGATGCGTAGTTGGGGGCTGATGGATCCACAGACCAGTAGCAGTAATCGAAGCCAAACTCCATCAGTTTCTCCCTGGAGTCAGCCAGACCCTCCAAATGCCCATCTGAACGTCCCTCCAACTACATAGAGAAAGCAAGAAAAGCAAGCAAGAAAGAAAGGGGGGGGGGGGGGTAAAGGGGATGGGGTTAACAGGATACACTAGATTTTCACATTCTCTGAAAATAGCGCTTGCCCATGCAAAAGTCACGATGATAGGGCGTTGTTATGCTGTTCCTAAGGTGCACTGAGTGGTCTTTAGTGTGTTACTTTGTTTAATATAAAGACTTAAGGATTACCATGCAGAAAACCCTAGCAACCACAAAGTTTGAATCTTAGAAAAACACGTCTCAAGATCAGTATTCGGAATTGATCAAAAGAGTGCATTCTCATCTTACGGTCAGGCTCCAAAAAGGGACAGGAACTCCAAACTGCCAGCAAATATATACAGAGTCCCTAACCTAAACCTTTCCCTTACCCCAACTGTGTGTGTGGAAGTATTGCCACTTATGGAGCTGGCCCAACATGCCTCTGGAATAGCCCCACCCTCTTCTGGATTTAATTCTCCCTCTTTTGGAGAACCCACCCCCATTTGGAGATCTCCGGGGGTGCTTCTTATTTCTGAAATTATGCATTCCCATTTTCTTTCTTTGCTTCGTTTCCTTGCTCCCTACTGTAGCTCCTCTTCGGAAATAAGGAAAGGTTGCAAGGAAAGGATATGAGGATGGAGGAATCAAAGCAAGACGGATTTGTAAAATGGAATGTCCTGCTCACTTAAGCATCACTTCAAAGCGCCGTCTTTGCATAGCTGCATTACCTCTGAGAGCTTGACGTTATGTTGTTGAAACTTGATTCATTGATATTTTCATAATAAAACCAAAAAAATTCAAGATGCACTGCTAAAGTATGTGACACTTATGGTTTATTTAAGCCAGGGGTTTTCAAAGTCATGGACAGTTAGCTAAATTTACAAGACCACACCCCCATTAGATGCCTCTCTCTGAGCGAGAGCAGGAAGATTTCATAGAGCAGCGTATATTTGACAGCACGTGCCCAGTTGAACGAGAGCCAAGGATATGCATGTGTTCACGACATTAACAGCATTATAAACCCATTCACTGTATATTAAGCTGGACTACGGTCTATTAAGCATATAATTTTCATTTACCTTCAGAGTACATTTTTATAGTATTTATGATTGTTTTGATTTCACTTGGTGAATTTATCATCAATTACTGCACCTCCCCTGACATGCTCTGGTGTCCCCCCTGGGGAGGTGCACCTCCCAGTTTGAAAACCGTGGATTTAAACCGTTGTATCAGATGTAAAGGGGGAGGAGAATTTATGGGTGCGTCAGGATGGAGTAGTGAGGACATGAGGATGCACAATAAAATGAGAAACACCCCAGGCTGCAGCTATACATACTTGGGTAAGCCCAAGGTTGGTTTGTTCTTCTCACAGCTGCGCGTTGCATATACAGCTGGAGTTTTCCTTACTGCCCCCTGCTGAAAAAAGACAGTACCCAAGCTTGAATTGCTCCAAAGTTAGAAATGTAAAAAAATTTTACGTGTTATTTTTATATAATGAATCACACTGAATTAACGCATTTAATCGACAGCCCTAATAAATAATCCTGAAATGTACTAAATGGTATATTTAAATATGTATATTATACATATTCAGGAACTGTATCTATAAATTAATCAGGGGCAGTAAATGAAAACTAAAACAACCAATACAAGTTTTTATGTTGAAACCTGGACTTCACAAGTGATACTGGTCGACACGCACTGGTAAGTGCAGCGTTTAGAGCGGTTTTGTGCTAAAGAGCAGCTAAGTCAGTTATTCAGATGACGTTCTCTAAGTGTAAATGTCAACATCATCATATATGTCTAAAAGATGGAAGTCTGGCATGCAAAACATGAGCTTATTGATGTAATCCATTTGGTCTGCCCCTTTATTCCAGCTGCTACTAATCAGAGGTTTCCGTAAATATTTAGTTTATTCGTGGAGTTACGTTTTTACTAAGTTTAATGGTGCAACGCTCAAATGTGTAGTGAGTGCCCCCTTTATGCCACAACTAGGCTAAGTTTTAGACTACACACAGGTTGGTGCAACTGGCTCCTGATTCAAAGATCCTGCTCAGATCCCTCCTTCAATGCAAGTCTATGGGACTTTTTTAATAGTACAACCCCCTCAATAAGACACACGATTTGAGGTATCATTCAGAAGTTATTCGCCAAAGTACAATAGTCAGGGTTAGGGTTTTGTTGAAATCCCTGAAACACAAATCACATAACTAGTCAATGGCGCCAGTGATATGTTTTCTGTTGGAATAATTGAAGACATCTTTGAAGATCACATTACACTATGTTCATTTTCCTCCCAGCCATGTTTTCAATTCAGCAATTTTCTTATCAAAAGTTGATAACCCTTCTATAACATGGATTCATACCCAGATTGAGTGTTGCTACAAACTCTATTGTGAAAAATTATTTCCCATTGAAAATCTATTTGGACTTTGGACAACATTGAATCTATTATTGCGAGACAACACCTTCATGAGCTCAGTTTTTCCACTAATAATGTTACACCACACAGATGCCAAGATCCAAGACCATGCGCCTGTAGCCTACGCCTGTGAAACACTTTAGTGCCCTCAAAAGCAACAATTAGGAAGCAGTTAGGCTGAGAGACAAATGACTTGAACATCGAAGTGTGGCCTGACTGTCAGCACAAAGTAATTACCTAGACGTCAGCAAACATACATTTACATCAGCGCTTTATTCGCCCAGTTAAACAGATCTTCATGGCACTGTATGTGCATGTGCAGGAGGGCAGTTAAAGGAGCGTGTAGAATCATGCCCGTCACACTGGTAATGTTATTTTCACGGCTCTTGTGTGCAATTATTCAGACAATGGCAATCCCGCAGCTGACTTAATGACCTAACGATATGGCCCACAGCTTCACTAATGAGCCCTAACACTACACTCATCCCTGTTACATTTAGGCTCAATAATAATACACAAAATGAGATTAGATAATCTGGCCATGCTCCAATAGGCCTTGTTTCCAGAAACATAAGCACTTTTTACGTGCTACATTAACTATACAATGAATTACTCATAAGCATTGTTACTTACATACACTGGCAGCCAAAAGTTTGGAATAATGAACAGATTTTGCTCTTATGGAAAGAAATGTGTACTTTTATTCACCAAAGTGGCATTCAAATTATCACAATGTATAGTCAGGACATTAATAATGTGAAAATTAACTATTAAAATGTGAAATAATGTTCAGAACTCTTAAACTACTTTAAAGAGTTCTCATCAAATAATCCTCCAAGTGCAGCAATGACAGCTTTGCAGATCCTTGACATTCTGTCAGTTTGTCCAGATACTCAGGTGACATTCAGGCCGCCAGTGTATGTAAACTTAAAAACATCTCACGCCACTTGCCTCTACCTCCACAAGTATAGAGTAGATTAAGTCATATGTAGTTACAGTATAACGATATTGGCAAAAGATTTTGCATTCGTTTTATACCTAAGTTCTACTTAAACGAATGGCAATTGTAAACAAATGGCAATGGTTTACGATTGGAAAAAGGCACTACCTAAATAAGTTACAATGTTCCTAAGTTAAAGTTAATACTTCTGCCATATCTCGGGTTCTCATTTACATGTTACCATCTTAAAGGAATATTTCGGGTTCAATACAAGTTAAGCTCAAATGACGGCATTTGCGGCATAATATTCATTACTACAAAAATGTATTTTGACTTCTTTTCCCTCATTTTCTCTAAAAAAAAAAAAGCAAAAATCGAGGTGACAGTGAGGCACTTACAATGGAAGCGAATGGGGCCAATTTTCTAACATTAAAGTACTCACTATTTTAAAAGTATTGCCACAAGTCATCAACAATATGCATTTAAACATGATTTTAGTCTGATAAAATCAGCTACTAACCTTTTCTGTGTAAAGTTATTGCAAATTTTACAACTTCGTTGACATGACAATGTATGTCAACAATCTCTAAAATCCTAAAATGACAGTAAAAATGACAATTTAAACTAATTTACAGCTCACATAACACATGAGTTTTAAGTCTATCTATTTTCTAAATGCATGTTATTGATCTTATTGTAAATTATTCATCCTTGCATATGTTTTATTTACTTATTTGACCTCGTAATCTTTAACCAAAATGTCATAACTCGATCTTCCAGTGAAACAACACACTTCTCTATGGTGACTTATGCAGGATTTCTCCAATCATTTAGTCCACTTAAACGCTGCACTTTTCTTATAAATACCACAACCTTGTGTAGAGTTGAACGAAGCGTCAATCGCAAGTTGGTGAAGATAGCAAAAGTGTATTCCGTCTGTTTTCCTTCAAAACTATCATTCCTTAACCCAGACTTCCTTGGTAACGGGTCAGCTGGCTTGAATTTCCATTTCAAATGGAGGAGGAATAACGGCAAATTCGCGGTTGTGTTTGAGACATTTCACGCCTGAATTGCTTAGGTGATCACTAATGAATACAATGCTTCGGATGCCTCTGGAGTTCCTTTATATTTTTTATCTTAGGATGCACAGCATGAGAAAGTGTTTTTTTCCTTTATATTTAGAGTATTGTGGTTAAAATATGGTTATCTTTTCCTCACTCGACTTCAACAGCTACAGCCTCTTCGTAGGCAAAGACTGCGATGTGCTTGTGCGTTTATGTTGTCATTTTGATCATAAATGTGCTGAGATCGCTGCTCAATTTCACCAATAACCAACTCTGGCTCGAGCAGCACAATGGTAGGGGTGTGTGTGTCCACTGCAAACTCGCATTTACATCTGCCTCCGTTCCGCTACACAACGCCCATATTTTCATAATCCAATCAAAAACCAATGGATATACTCAAATCTCAAAATCAAATCACATTTTTTTCTTTTTCGATAAGCTGTTTCACTCGGAAATATATCACAAGTAAACAACATTTAAGTCAGCACCAACTTCCGTTTCATGCCGATATTAATGTAGGTGCTTTTATAAAATTTGAAGTTTCACATATCTGCCTTTCAACCCTCCAAAAATGTACCAGAATCACTTCCACTGAAAGTGCCTCACTGTAACCTCGATTTTTGCTTTTTTGAAAGAAAAGGAGGGACAGGTCGAAATACATTTTTGTGGTAATCAACATTATGCCACAAATGCTGTCGAATGACCTTATCTTGTACTGAACCCAGAATATTCCTTTAAATTAGTTCCTGTCGAGTGGCAGTCTTCACACGGAGTTCAAGACTTTCATCAATCACAGTTAAACAGTTAAATCCTAGTACTCTGGTGTCAAAGAAAACAATGGTCAGGTCAGAGATTACTTATCCTCTAAAGCCTTTTAGAACTGTCCTACTTTCTATAAATAACTTCTCTCAGTGAGCAGGTCTTCATCTCTTTCTTTCCATCTCACTAAAGCTCACAGCAGGTGACCAGATGTGGCTCCTGCAATTTCATTAATCCATTAATCAAGTGCAGAGTGTAAGGGAGTATTTCCGGCTCCAGAGACAATCAAATACAAACCATGCGGATGGGGTGGGCGATAAAAGAATATATTCTAAAACAATTAAAATATATCACGATACACACATTTTTACAAATGGTTCAAAAACTACTCTCAACAAAATTGTGATTTAAACTAAAAAGTTTGCCTCCCCATTACACAAAAAATAGAAGTGCAAAACAGTCTGCGAGCATGGAAACTTCTACCTTTACATGTTGAGATGATGTTGTACCAAGTATAACAATTGTATTAATGTTACAAAAGTACAAGGACGTCAGGTAATACTTTACAATAAGGACCCGTTCGTTAACATTAACTAATGCATTTTTAAAATGTAAACACATTTGCATTGATTCTGTAGCAAACTCAACCATTATGCATTTCGTCGCATCTTCCAGTTTCACATTTTGGATAGTCTTCCATGGCATACTGAAACTACTAGATTAAAATTCATGGTTAAATTGGGATGTTATTTTATAAGTCACTCAATCTGACCAGATCTCAATCCATTTTTGACACCGCAGAACAAGCGCTAATAGGAAAGCTTGTCGTATATAGCAACAGTAACTACGAGGGGAGGTGCTTAGAAAAGTGGCAATTCGGTGGAACAGAGGACACTTCATAGCTGAACAGAAAGTGATTTGAACGCTCATGCGGAAGTGATACTACAAAATGAATACAGGTTGACAGATTTCTGCCACTTTGTTGTTTCGACTATTTTACCCCTTATGCAGTACCAGCACACACAACACAAGAGAATTTATTTATTTTTTTTACCTTTTTCTAACCAAATAAAATCAAACAGCATGGCATTTATTTGCCAAATGCTTCAAACCCATTCTAATTCAGATAGGGATACCGTATGCCTAGAACAGACTATAATAATCTGTATCAAAGGTTAGAAAAAAATATATAAAATTCGCTGAAATTTTTTTGCCCCGATCCTGGCTAATTCCTGACAGTGGTGCGTACAAACATTTTGGTCACGAAACTAACGTAAACATAACCCAGAAACAGTCAATCATCCCACCAGTCAGGTTTTGAGGCACTCATTTTAGTCACAAGAATGAGGTGTGGAATAACATACAGAAAAACTGTAAGCTAATGCCTACTACACACTACACGACTTTCAAAGAAGTCGGATAGTGGTACTATTCATATTACACAACTGTCTGTCTTGTCATATAAGTCGTAGCATTTTCAAATTACATGAAGGAATTGGCGACATGGGTGAACACATTACAAGACATTTCACTGTTGATGAATCCCCGAGGACTCTGCCTAGACTCCAAATCCCAACAGAGTACACGCGAGATGTGATGCGAGATACGAAAACAAATGCATGATCACGTTATGCGTTTCAGAATATGATGTGTATGTTTTTAATCGCCTAAAGGCATCATATATTTTATTGGTAAGTAGCTCATACTGAAAAATCAACCTATTTAGAAATTGGCAATTTCTCTCCAACTCTTCTCTCTCTTCACCCGGTCACGCTACAGTTCAGAAGAAACATCAAATCTGGTGCTCCTGCCAATGTTCCACTAATTTTTCCTTCATTGCTTCGGTCCAATGTGACTTTCTTGATATCGCAGCCATGCTAGTTGATGTTCTGTTGCAGATACATCAGGACTCCTCCCACTGAAACCTCCCGTGCCCCATTTCTTGCTCTCTCTCATTGGCTGTAGGTCAACACTGCAGTTGTATTCAGTCAAAAAACATTGCACATTGCGCGATTTAGAATCGCAGACGGGTCCAGATATTTAACTTTCTAGATATCTCGCTGACATCGGCGACGCGTTGGCGCTTCTCTCAGATCGCATCTTTGATAATTCATACATTGCAATTGTCGCTCACGGGAGCGAGCTCTGATTTGCCAACGATTTCAGGCTTTTGTCGGCGATCACCACAAAACTGTCGCAAAGTGATAATCGGGCTTAAAATCGTGTAGTGTGAACCCGGCATAAGTTTATCACTGTATTGCGTTTATCTGTTCGTTTAGGTATTTTTGGGGTTTCAATGTTTAAAGTGAAAAGTGCTAATGAAGTGCTGCTGCAGCTGCTACTTAAATGTGTTTATGCTATTCTTACTTGGCATAAATAAACAACAGTGTAATCCAGCCAGAAGATAATAATCATCACTGTAAACCCTGTCACTGAGAAACTCCGTGAGTAGCAATCTAACCCTGACACCACCTCCTCTTTGAACTCTTGCGGGTTCAAAGTACTATATTATTATAAGTACTGTGTACAATGCGTTTATAAAAACAGGTACTTTCTGAGACCACAAACATTTAAACTAAAGGATGTCTTAGATTTATCCATCATTGAATGTGGAAAAAAGTAAACAAAAGCAATACAAAATTAACTCACCTTCACATTTCGGACCCTAACCACTTTGTCCTCCACCTGTACAGCAACCCGTCCTCCATCCAGACTCTCCCTGCAGAAGGACAGATTAATACTATAGGCCATTTTGCATAACACTTCCAAATAAACATTTAGGTGCATGCTAATATTCTTGTTATAAACTAGTGCCTCATTAAATGATGATGAGTGTTAAAGCCTTCATCCTTTAACAGGGTAAAGGATCATTCAGTTTTGAAAGTGTAACATTTGGATATATAGGAATAGCATACAACATTCCTAGTCTCACTATTTCTGGAGTACACAGATGTATACATGGAATTTCAGTGTGATTATTAACCGAAAACAATATTAGCAATTATTTTTACATCTTTTTGTTGACTCATTATTTGATTGGACTGCCAAGAGTTAAGACATTTCACACAAATGGAATTAAAGTCCAGTTTTTTATATATACAGTTGAAGTCAGAAGTTTACATACACTTAGGTTGAAGTCATTAAAACAAATTTTTTAACCACTCAGATTTAATATTAGCAAACTATAGTTTTGGCAATTAGGACATCTAGTTTGTGCATGACACAAGTAATTCTTTCAACAATTGTTTACTGACCGATTGTGTCACTTTTAATTGACTATATCACAATTCCAGTAAGTCAGAAGTTTACATACACTAAGTTAACTGTGCCTTTAAGCAGCAAGGCAAATTCCAGAAAATGATGTCAAGCCTTTAGCCAATTAGCTTCTGATAGGAGGTGCACTGAATTGGAGATGTACCTGTGGATGTATTTTAAGGCCTACCTAAAATCAAAAGAAATCAGCCAAGACCTCAGAAAAAACTTGAGGGACTTGTGGACCTCCACAAGTCCAGTTCATCCTTGGGAGCAATTCCCAAAAGCGCGGAGGTACCACATTCTTAAACGTATAAACACCATGGGATCATGCAGCTATCATGCCGCTCAGGAAGGAGACGCATTCTGTCTCCTAGAGATGAATGTAGTTTGGTGTTGAAATGTGCAAATCAATCCCAGAACAGGAAAGGACCTTGTGAAGATGCTTGAGGAAACAGGTAGACAAGTATCTATATCCACAGTAAAACTTGTCCTATATTGACATAGCCTGAAAGGCTACTCAGCAAGGAAGAAACCACTGCTCCAAAACCACCATAAAAAAGCAAGATTATAGTTTGCAAGTGCAAATGGGACAAAGATCTTACTTTTTTGGAGAAATGTCCATTGGTCTAATGAAACAAATTTTTTTAATGTTTGGCCATAATGACCATCATTATCTTTGGAGGATAAAGGGTGAGGCTTGCAAGCCAAAGAACACCATCCCAACCGTGAAGCACGGGGGTGGCAGCATCATGTTGTGGGGGTGCTTTGCAGCAGGGGGGACTGGTGCAATTCACAAAATAGATGGCATCATGAGGAAGGAAAATTATGCAGATATATTGAAGCAACATCTCAAGACATCAGCCAGGAAGTTAAAACTTGGTTGCAAATGGGTCTTAAACCCCTCTCAGCTCAAACCAGTCTGGACATTCTCCATCGACCACCGACCGGTCTCATCAACAAGTTGTTTCCTTCCGCAGAACTGCTGCTCACTGGATGTTTTTTAGCGACATTCTGTGTAAACTCTAGAAACTGTTGAGTGTGAAAATCCCAGGAGATCAGCGGTTACAAAAATACTCAAACCAGCCCGTCTGGGACCAAAAATCATGTTATAATCGAAATAAATAAGATCAGATTTTTTTCCCCAGATCATGACCGATAGCAGCATGATTTTATGAATTGCACTGCTGCCACATGATTGGCTGATTATATAATCACATGAATAAGTTAGATGATGTACCAAAAAATGTGGTCACTGAGTGTATATGATATTGAATTATGGTCTGAGGACAGGTAGTTTTAGGATAATGTAGTTATAATTCTTATCAAGTAAAGAGAAATTGCGCATTTGTGTAAAGAACATTCTGTGATAATCTCTGACTAATTGTAGTGTAAAAGTCATTAAATTACAAATTAACGGCAGGAACACTGTTGTATAAATAATTTCATTCCTGACTCAAGAATACTTCACTCTTTCAACTCATTATCTTAAAGGAATATGCCATTTGACAATGTCAGAAAGTGCAAAAGAAGAAAATATCACATACTCCTTATGCACAAACTCAAACTAACAGATGCCTCTTAAAAGCGCATTATCTTCATTTGCACAATAGGGATGGAAAGCCATGAAGTTGTCCTTTGTGATGCACACTTCAGGGAGACTCAAGGCAAACTGCTAAGGCCAAGCCATTTCTATGGGCTTAGCACACGGACGCAGCTTTTTGTATCAACCTGGGTATGGGAGGAGTTTCTTTAGTTTCTCTTCCTCCTGCACAGCACCCACAGACTGTAGTAATTTGGCTAATGCTGGAGGGTGGGGCACTGGGCTCTCATGGGGCCACAATGTAGATCAGTGTTCCCCCCCAAAGGCTGTACTTAAAACTTGATGTAAAACACATGTGTCATATATCAAAACACAAGTAACATATATAATGTAATTCAGGAATGATACATTTAGGATATTTTAAAAACCACAATATCAGATATAAAGTTTGGGGTGGTGGGTTAAGAGCAATCAAGGAGATTTTGGAGATTTCAGTACATGTTTCAGGCATCAAACACTTTGATAATGAAAAAAAAAAACTCAAATTATGCATTGCTTATGCATTCTGTCTTTTAATTTTACTATGCACATGTAGCACCATAATAAATGCCAGAACTCAAATGTATTGGTAATGCACAACTAGTCACATCATAACTAAACTCATGCATTACAATGAATGAAATATGCACAAAGAGGTCAGACAATAGCTCTGCTTTTGTTTCAGCTCAAAAACACTTCAGCGCAGACATAGCAACAGTACCAACAACTTCAGGCTGTCTATGGACTACGTCTTGTGCTCTTTTGCAGTCAGTTTCATACAATATAAGACCATAAAAACGTGTCATACCTGGAGTTCAGGGGACGAACTCGAATCGCGACTTTCACGTTGGCCATTCGTTTGACACAGGACGGAGGGAAAGATGAAATGCAGTTCAACTGTTCGCTGTAGTTCATTAATTAAGTCCCTCCAGTGTGCTGAATTATGCCGACCAGAATGAGGAAATCTATCCGAAGTCTTTCTGGCCATGTTATTGATATCGTCTACTCTAGACAATCACGGGGCACATCGTGAAGCCGCGGTCGCAAGTCGAACTGCGCTGAAACTACCGGCTGTCTCTCCCGGAGGGGAGGTTACGAATCCAACTATGGTAAAGACTTTTACTCATGAATATTAATTATATTTTATGAGCTTCTCAGTTGTGCCCTCTTTTTTTACAGTCTATGGTTGTGCCTACTGATTGGCAGAAAGACTGGCGCGAGACTCCTACTTTGATTCATTAGGATTTATTCTGGTCATGACCTCTTTCATAAACTCAGCATTCGCCATAGTGATGTAGTAGGAAATTATACCCATGAAATCAAAGGCAGCGTCAGAAATTCCCATCAATTTATTTATTTATCCCCTTTTCTCCCAATTTCCTCTACTTTCCAAGTAACCACGGTTACTCGCCTCAATCCGGGTGGTGGTGGAAAAATCACATCTTATCACGTGACTCGTTGTGCGGCCCCGCGGAGACTCACAGCATGGAGACTCACACTACTCTGGATGATCCACACACAACTTATCATGTGCCCCATTGAGAGCGAGAACTACTAATCGCGATCACAAGGAGGTTACCCCATGTGACTCTACCCTCCCTAGCAACCAGACTAATTTGGTTGCTTAGGAGACCTAGCTGGATTCACTCAACACACCCTGGATTTGTATATGGGACTCCAGGGGTGATAGCCAGCATCAATACTTGATAAGATACACAGGCCCCCAGCAGCAACCGCTTTAAGATTCTGTGTAATATTAATTTTAATACAATTTTTTTTTTTAAAACTAACTTCAGCAACCCATGATGACAGATACAAAGTTGCAAAAAAGTATATTTTATTACATAGAGCAGTTTAAAATGAACTGATAATAACATTGTCCAACATGAACAAAGTCTATTACTAGTGCAAATTGGATGCTTTTAAACTCAACTTTCACATATATAAACACAGACTATGGGAAACACAAACAATAATCACAAACCAACAAACAAGCGGCAGTAAAGGCAACAATCAAATATTAGATAAGATCTTGGCCGAATTAAACACTTAAAACAAATAAATATATTGAGGTGGTGCAAATGACAGAGTGAAAGCATTGTGAGTAGAAAAAAGCAAAAGTCCCACTGAAATTTACCATCTAAATGTGTTTTAAAGATGGTTTAAAAACTATGAAGGCATGGTTTGCCAGCTTAGCGTTATTTTTTTAGTTACACTAACAATAAATCAGACTTTTTTTAATCATATATATATATATATATATATATATATATATATATATATATATATATGATTTCAACATTTCTTGTTAAAATATGCATCACTCCCAATTAGTGCAGTTGTTTTGGCGAGATGTGTGCTAACAGTTGGAAATTTTGGCTGCTGTGTCCCCCTTGTGGTCACTGAGAGACATGCAGTATGTCCCTATGGTTTGGCACTGAAGGCAATGGGAACTGGGTGGCCAGGGAGAGCTGCTGAAACTTCTCTACAGACTCCTACAAAAGAGAGAGAGAGAGAGAGAGAGAGAGAGAGAGAGAGAGAGAGAGAGAGAGAGAGAGAGAGAGAGAGAGAGAGAGAGAGAGAGAGAGAGAGTGCACCTATTATGGTTTTTAAACATGCCTAATTTTGTTTTAAAGCTCTCATACAATAGATCTATATGCGTCAACGGTCAAAAAACACTTTAACTAGCTCTTAATTTAAATTGCAGCATTAAGAATATTTAAGGGGGACAGGAAGTGATATGGCAGCTTGTCCGTATCTCTCCCACACCTGATTCTCCGCTTGTAGGTGAAGTCTCCATTCTCCATATAGTAAATCCGCTCTAGTGCCCATATTAGCCTTCCACCGATATATCGCTATCGGCGTGTATGTTTACCGATTTGCACAGATATGAAAACCTTTTTTCAGAACATATAATGCAGAAACAATGCTTTAGAATTGGTGTCATAATGTAGTAATGCATTCCAACTCCACTGTTTACAGAGATGTGCTGACAGTGATTCTGCAGACAGGGCGGAATTAAGTGGTGTGTTGTTAAGCGGTGTCTTCTCTGTAAGTTGCTAACTAGTTTGTGAAATACATACTGGAAAGTTAATAAACAATGGCCCCATAATTTTTCCTTTTTAATATAACTAATATAATGTTAAACTTGTCCCTGACAACCACGTCACTCATGTTTATCACATCTGTTTGCCAGCTATAGTTTGTCAGTGTAGTAAGTAATGTAGCAGATTGAAAGTTAAGCATCAGAGCATCTTTTTGCCGCTCAGCAGACAACTGTGCAGTGGTGGATTGTGTCTGTTGAGTGTTTATTTCACGCTACGCTGTTACCTAACTGGTGAGATGCAATGCTGGTCCATCTTTTACTCTCTATGACAACGAGCTCATAGCTAACTTGCTAACCACGGAGCTACTTTCATCCCTTGTCAGCTGAGTGGAAGGTAATGTGTAAACATGTATTCACTAAACTGTTTTGTTCAGGATTCATAGTTTGGTACACACTTGAAGCGAACAATTCCAATCGTTGCATTTATAAAATGTAATATTTAAAAGTCTGGTTTTCCACTGTTGAAAGTTTCCCCTGAACTTGTATAGCAGAATACAGTGTAACACTGCTGACGCTGTTTATCTCTTGACTCAGCAGGTGTAAATGTTTCTTGTTTTACAACCTGATGATAATTGACTGGCAGTATTAGAATAGTAAGCATTTGACTGATACTAAACAGTAATACTGATGTTTATTTAGCTATGCATTTTATTTTTATTTATTCTTTATTTAAAAGGTCAGCAATTGACTGATACTAAGCATACAGTACTGATGTTTATGAAGCTATTTATTGTATTTTTATATATTCTCTCAGTGTTCATTTGTTGACAATGTATAATAAATTTGTAATTATGCTCAATTTGTTGGCAATGTATAATAATAATAATGTCAAATGTTCTTTGATAAAAATATTTGTTTAGCAGCCTGCCGAGTACCTTTGCAGTCATATCGTTGCAAAATCGTTAAACAATCCACATAGAAAAGGGCTGTTCTCATGCCAGCCCAAAAATTATATTATAACTATATTGGCCACCATATCGGTAATCTGTGAATTTTCCCCCTCTAAAATCGGTATCGGTCTCAAAAAACCCATATCGGTCGGCTCTAATCCGCTCCCAAGTTTATTATGCCCGGGACATGTCTAACATGCATTGCTCCACACAATCAGTTTCTGTGGTAGGATGTGCTGTCTAGCGTGTAATTCCTGGAAATTTCTATTTGCCAATTTTACCCACAGGAAGTGGGGAAAAACATTAGTGAATTTTCAGAAAGTGGAAAAATAAAAGCTAGATACTGGATTAAATGCACAAATTTATGTTAAAAAGTCAACTATTAATTGCAGAAATTAACATGTTAATTTTCCCAGGCCTAATTATTAACTAACGAATATTAAATAATGTTAATCAGTCCAATAACGCATAAATTACCTCTGGCCAAGATAACGCTGACAACTTCGGCCAGTGGGAGCCTACTTCCTCCTCTCTCAGAAGACCAGTTTCTATAAGCCGTCTTATCAGAAACAGGTAGTCAGTCCTCTGTAAAATTAAATTAGATAACTGTTTATCAACAACTGCACACTGGATTTTAAAGTACAACTGCAGTGTTCTACCACTAGTCTTCATCAATGCTGTTTACCTCACTGTCTGTGGCCCTGAAAATGGCAGTGAAAGTGTGTTCACTGAGGAGGAGATGCAAAGGTACAGCTGGAGTGGGAGTCCGACACCACAGAGGCAAAAACTTCGCCAGAAGAGCAGATCTCTTGTTCCTCTCGGCTGAGGACACCAGTGGCAGCTCTCCAGACACTGAACACACATATAGACACAATAAGACATCAATCATATCCAGTACTGATTTTAAAATGTTCTTAAATTTCCCTTAATTGCTCTCTCACCAATTTTGCAGGCCAGCTGGACAGTACAACGCAACAGCATCTGCTCGACTACAGGCAAAAGGAGCTAGAAACCACCAAACATAGAGAAGGGTGTGAGACAGACAGTACAAAATATTAAAACTACCAACAATGATGAACGGCCTATATCAAACTTTTTGATGCCAAGGACCCATGCAAGGGACTACCTGTGTGAGAATAGTAGTAAACATGATATTATAAAGACTTAATTTTTGCAAAAATATTTAATTGCCATTGTGCTAAAGTCAAAATATATTATTAAAATTTAATCTGGAAAATATTCACTTCTAAAATTGACAGTGTATCTTCCTTGCTGAAGTGATGTTATTCTTATGATGTAACGTGTAAACCTGAGGAGAATCATTACCAATTAAAAATAAATAAAATAAATATATATATATATATATATATATATATATATATATATATATATACACACACACACACACACAGAGAGAGACAGTTGAAGTCAGAAGTTTACATACACCTTAGCCAAATACATTTAAACTCAGTTTTTAAACAATTCCAGACATTTAATCGTGGAAAACATTCCCTTTATTAGGATCACTACTTTATTTTAAGAATCTGAAATGTCAGGGGGCTTGGGTAGCTCAGCGAGTACTGACGCTGACTACCACCCCTGGAGTCATGAGTTTGAATTCAGGGTGTGCTGAGTGACTCCAACCAGGTCTCCTAAGCAACCAAATTGGCCCAGTTGCTAGGGAGGGTAGAGTCACATGGGGTAACCTCCTCGTGATTGCTACAATGTGGTTCTCGCACTCAGTGGAGAGTTGTGCTAAGCCTCTGTTATTTCTGTTTATTTCTTACTATGGCAGTCAATACAATATAATAATCATGATTAATCTAATAATTTCAAAATGAAACAGTAATAATTTAAATTATGTCAACATTTGCACCAGAGTTTGAAAAGCACTGGTCTACATAACTTTATATGATTATTGATGTGTTAATGATCAGTAACAGGAGGTGGTGTATGGTGGGGGTTTGAATACTTTTCTGCATCCAAGTGTCTGTTCCACTTTGTCCAGTAGGGACTCAATTTGATGTGCAGTGAAGACTTCTTCACCAGACCTGGGTCCAACAGCAACACTTAGAACCTCCTGAAACATCATAAACACTTTATTTCTTAAATATGCCATGCAATTTCTCATTATATGAACATTAACTAAAATTTTGCAGCAGTATAGAGCAAACCTACATTAAAGGTTCTATATGTAATATTTTTACTGTACTAAATCATAAAATTACCATGGAATTCAGCAAACAAATTGGATCAGAGATAACAGATTCCACCTGACCTAAAAAGCCTCACCATTCATCTAAATACCACCATGACTAGAGGCGTAGTAAAACAAGGATGAATATTAGAGATGCCTTTGGAAGATGGAGACAGCTTAAAGCCCAGAAATCCTTTAGAACGGATACCGAGTTGGCTAATTTGAGTGTCAACATGCATGAGCTTCAAGTCTGGGGCGGGGCAGACAACTCTCCAATATTTTGAATTTGGACTGCAGTACCCATTTCAAACGTTTGTTGTCAATCTTACATATAGCACCTTTAAATACATGTTTATCAGCATCTTGACACGGTCACATTCACAAAATATAAAGTCGGAGCTATCAGAAGTAAAACAATTTTGTTTTTCAGGTGTAATTACGAGACAAATTCATAATTATAAGAAATAAAAGTCAGAATTCAGGGATTGTAGTCCACAAATATGTGTGGAATTGTGGAATGTAAATTCGTCATAGCAAAATAACACAAGATCTTACTTTTTTCGACTTTAAAGGAATAGTTCACCCAATAATGATATATTTATTTTATATGAAATTATATTGCATTTCATTGCAATTGTATTAGTCCATAATATTTGGGTGATAACAGATAAAAATATAACTCCTTTTTCACTATAAATATTAACATCAGCAGTCTCCTCGGCAATGATGATATTAAGTTTGATTACATGTAGTGCTATCTAGCTTCCTGTGCATCCGTCAAGCCCTAGAGTGTGTAATCATGCTTGAAATCATAATAGTCCCTATAAGCTGCAATGGCAAGATGTTTAGTAAAGGTATAAACCCTGTTTCCACCTGGTATTATTAAGATATGTTTTTGTTGATCGCATCACATGTGGTCAGTGCTAAATACTGGTCTAAACAGGGTCTACAATGTTTTGTGATCTGATCACAAAAACCACATTCGTATATGGTCAAAAACGCATCACAGGGGATGACTTAAAGGTGTATGCAGTGATGTGTCTCACCTGACCACATGTGATTGGATCAGCCGTGACGCATCTTAATGCCAGGTGGAAACAAGGTCTTAGAGTTATATTTAGGACCGTTCTTCCCAAATCGATTGGATTGCTTAAGGAGACATGGATTAAACCACTTTTTTTTTGGATTATCTTTATGCTGTCTTTTGTCATTTTTAGAACTCAAAAGTTTGGTCACCATTCACTTGCATTGTATTGACAAACAGACATCATATCTCCATTAAAATATCTTCGTTTGTGTTCCATGGAAGACAGTCTTCTGAGATTGAGATGGCATAAGGGTTAGAAAATTATTATTTTGGAGTGAACAATCCCTTTAACAACCTGATGAAAACAGATATGTGGTGGACTCCTAAGAGGCAGTATCTCTTGGGGTAACCTCCTCATGTTTGCAATTAATTGTTCTCTAGGCTTTTCCTCCGGCACCTGGATTGAGGCGAGTAACCGCACCACCACGAGTAAGTAGTGGGAATTATGGGCATTCATTCTTTTCTCAGCTCTTTAAAACTGACTATGCTGTAATATGCATTAGCAACTAACCCGATTCCCAATAAGCAATAAATCACCTTAATTTCAATCATGACTTCTGATCCCAGGGGGACTTTATGGGTACAGTCTGAAGGGCAATAGGACCCAGCGCTGAGCCCTGCGACACTTCTCTGGACCTGCTGATTTTTGCTTGTTCTCTCGCCCTCTTCAGCTTCCAAACTGGAGGAGGGGGGTACGCTCTTCATCACCCTCTCAAAAGCACTCTTCCACTCCCTCTTTAGCAGCACTGAGTGAGATATTTTAACAAGAATATTTCCGATCATGACTATAAACACTACTTGATAAAGTCTAAATGAAGCATTTTTAATTTCTCTGTCACTTAGATTGTGCTTCATTACTTGTGATGTTGGAGGACAGCCAGCTGCAGGCCTTTTCTGTGGCCAAACGAGTGGTGATTCTCTCAGCTGTGGTCAGCACCTAAACCACACCACAAAATATTAATTATATCACAACGTAAATTGTTTATTTCTAAAATTAAACATGAAAAATTACAAACAAGAAAGAAGTGCATGACTGTACAACAACTTTCCATCCAAGACAACACAATATAGCAGTTCTGAAGCATATCTCAATTTTTCTACAGGGTATTGACTGATTAATTGATGAATAATGACACTACTCACAGTAGGAGAGGTTTCCAGAGGAAGAAGAACTCTGACAGCTCCAGGCGCATTCTCACTGCAGAACCTATCATGAGAGGATGTGTTAAAATGCAAATGAGTCCAAAACACATCCTTCTTCATGATATTGATACATAGGCAACAAAAAAAGAGAGAAAAGAGCTACTGACCTGGTGGCTCTCTCCAGAGCTTGCATGCCTGCATCACTGAGCTGAGCGCAGATAGAATCGTTTAGCTTGGCAGTGTTGACACCTTCCAAACCGAAACTATCTTTTAGAGTTTTCTCTCCACCCTGCACAAGCTCCAACACAAGCGTAGCCCTGACACACACAGAGTTTGGAGAATATGAAATAATGAACAGCAAAATTCTAAATTCACTAACATGGACGAACATGGATAAAAGCCAAGGCCAAGAAAATCATGGGAGACTGACTTGATGTGTTTGACACAGTTGGAACCCACTCTTTCAGCTACAAACTCTACAGTGCGTCTGAGAGAGGGGGGCTGGTTGTGAAAGAAGGCCTGTTCCAGATCCACCTACATATGGAAAAACATGGACATACACATGGATGACATGCTCTCAATTCCTGGACAGGTGAATAAATGGAAGACTTTTGCTGGCAGTGTACCTGTAATTTCTGCTGTGAGCGGGTTGTGGATGGTCCCCTCGGCTCTGCAGATGTGGGGGTGATCTTGCGGATGAGGCCTCCACTCTTGGATGTGCTTCCAGCCACAAAAGCAACAAGAAGTTTACGAAACTCCCCTGGCAACAGAATGGAGAAGAGAGACCTCCATCAACACTCTCGACTGAGAATCTATTTCAAACAAAGCTTTGTGAAATGTGTAATTTAGAGGCATGCAAATATTTCTGGACACTTTTCCCTCACCTAAATAAGGGCAGCAAGTGTAGAGAAGCTGCTGGTCAACCAGTGGGATGGTGTCCTGAAAAGTTAAAATATGCAGTTTTAGATACATACCCAACTCTGGAAAAAGACAAAAAGTTAAACACTTTTTTTTCCTCTGTGAATGAAAAAGCTAATCATATCCTTAGCATGAGATCTTATTATGAACTTAATATCAATATTTACAAATTGTACTTGGTAAATGTTATAATTGTAATGGTGATCCACTAACCAGCCCTTGCACACTAGCATTATTCTCCAGTTTGTCAGTTTCTTCAATTAGATCTGTACTGAAAAAGAGATCTTCAGGGAAAACTGGGATCTGAAAGAGAGAGAATGCAAGAAAGACACAATTTGCATTTTTTTTGTAAATTTATTCATCTAGAAGTGTTTGTTTTTAAACACGTCTCACCTGAAAAAGCCAGCCCAGCATCGCCACCATGAGCAACTGGTTCATATAACACAACTCTCCTTCTCGGCCCAATACCATCCTCCTAAAACACAAGCGCGCACACACACAAAGTAACAAACAAACAGCACAATTACACTGATTAGTTCAGTTATATAAATAATATAAATGTACCAAATAGTGCGATGACATGATTTGCAACGTGTTTAGTAAAAATATTCATGTTGGTATATTGCTGTTTATTACAATGTATGGTTATGTTGACGCATGTACATAAAAAATATTTGGTATCATTTTTAAGGCAGATGCTATTTGCACCCTTAATTAAATACTATCATACAGTACAGGGGCATCACTGCAACATGTTTATTCCTACATAGCTACCCCTAAACCTAACCATACAAAAATTAACCATGGTTTCACTACAGTAAATAGTATCACCATGATACAATCATAGTAACCACAAAATTAAACATGATTACTATATTAACACCATATTACTGTAGTAACACCATGGTTAAATGCATTAAAACTATGGTTTCCGCCAAAAAACATAGTTTATAGTAAAACCATGGATAATTTTACTCTGATCAAACCTCTCTCAGCTCCCCCAGTGTCACCAAATCAGTGTGAGGAAATCAACCTTCAAATTCATTTTTTTGTTATTACAAGTAGTATTAAAGGACATTTTAAGAGTGGAGACAGGAAACAGGATGGGAAAAAGTGGAACAAAAAGGCATAATCGAAACTGGGTCTTCACTACAGCAACACTAGGGGCGCAATTTATCTTCAATTTCGGTGTTTCCACCAGACTATTGGAATGCAATTAGTAACGCTGTGTGGCAGGTGATATTTTAAATATAATTTTCCTTGTTTATATAGTAAAACATTAAATGCTTTTTTATTAGATTTTTTTTGACTGTATTGTACATCTTGAATGGACAATCTAATCACTTTTCAAAACTATTTCAGAGAAAAAAAATAAACTAAAGAAATATACTGAATATCTGTTAAAACTGAATTATTTTTAGCTATTGTCCAGCCCTAGCGTGCAATAAACTTACTTGTAGATGTGGAGCAGCAGGCACAAGGCGGTACTGTAACAAGGCAGAAATGGGCCAGTGTAGTCCAGCATAGACAGGAACTCCACCAACCAGGGTACCGTCAAAACAGTGCATCTTCTGTGCACAGAACTCCTCAACACCGTACACACATCCAGCACTGGAGAACTCTAGAGTTTCATTCACACATGAAACTAATTTGGACAAATTTGTGACTTGTAAGCACAGAATTCTTTGCCTTCAAACAATGTTTATAGTACCTTACTACGCAGAATGATTGCAGCATCCTGAATATCTTTAGATGGAGCCTCAGGGGTCTGGTAAGGCAGGAAGGAGATGAAACCCAGAAACTTAGCCAGCAGCCGAGCCGTAAGGAGCACAGTGGAGAAATGCTGCTTCTCGTCCTGACACAAAGAGAACCCCCGCAAAAATTGTGTTGTTTTAAACCCATTTATAGTCCCTGGTTACTTTGGATAATTTTGGTTTATTTTGCTCTCTACTCCAACCTGTTGCTCCATGTCTCCATCGCCAGTCTCTTCTCCCTGTGCTGGGCTGGCATCTAGGCAGAGGATTGACACCTCATCTAGCTTCAGCAGCTGCTGACACAGACCGTCTTTCAGGTGCTGGTTTAGCTGGCAGCTGATACAAAGAGAACAGGAATTAGAGCCAGCACAATGACATCATGAAAACTATTCCTTTGAAACAACAAGCAGTTCTCTTCATGCAGACGGTCTCACCAGCTGGCTAGCCGAAGGAAGTCTTTAAAGAACTCCTGATGTCCAGGGAAGGACGGTGGAGGGCAAGGACCAATGAGTCCCTGTGGCTGGACCAGACGCTGCTGCAGTCGCTTCAGACGGCCTAAGCTGTCTGCTCCCAGCATGCTCAGCAGGTCGGCATCAGGGGCATCATTGGAAAAGCCCAGCTGACAAGGACCCTTACACATCTGGAGAAAGAGAGAGTGCATACATGATGGTAAGAAAGAGAATAAGAGGAAATGAGAGAAAATGTGAAATGTAATCAACCATTCTGGCTCACCTGGATCAGCTGCTTCTGGAAGAGTCTGGCAAAGTGAGAATGGTTTCCTGCTGCAGTGAGCTGACTCACCATTATCCTGTGATCAGATTTCAGTCAACACACTCATTCTAAACTGACGTAGCATTGTTCCATTAAGTACAATTTAATTTGTTAATCAAAGTTTTGTGCACCAAAACAGTGAATATCATTTTAGAATAAAACTGGACAGATTTCTATGTAAACTGCCTCTGTTATGCTTGGGTAATCTCTTCACATCACAAATTGTAGAATACCTATTGATGTGCAAAAAATAAACATATTTTTTAATGCCATATCAGCATCAAAGTCTATTTACAAGTCAAGAATGTGGTGAAACCAATAAAGAAATACATAAAGCAAATAAATAAAAATATTTAAAGTATAAACAAACCAAACAAATAATTTTCATACATAATAAAAACCTATGGGGCTCAATTATCGTGACCGTGCTAGGCAAAGCACAACAACCGTGCACAACAAATTCTCATGAAAGCGCAAATTCTAAGCGCAGTTTCCGCGATAGCACAAAGCACAAGTGGGCGTGGGTGGGAGTGTTAGTGCTATCGGTGGGAGTATGTGCACAAACTATGGGTGTCTTGTATGTTAATGAAGTGGCACAAAGTGCAATTAATCATTTTCCTGAGAAATGGGTCATTGCGCTAAGATGTTTCAGACCACGTCTGTTTTCAGCGTTAATTCAGTTTCTGCATTTGCAGTTTGGAGATTCCACCAGCAGGTGCTAATTAAATTTAAGTCTAAACTCTAAAGAGATTTTTTGGTGTTTCAATAAATTATTTAATTTTGAAAGCAAATCGACCGGTAGATCGATGTGAAGTGTGTGCAAAAATCCAATACTACTAGTGCATGCTATACAATCAGTGGTAATACTAGCCATGATTTGTGTCACTTTATCAATATGATTAATAATACTTACATTCTCTATAATTTAACAGCCTACATTCAAATTTTCCATGAGTGTAAAAGGTCAAAGAAATATGCCTGACATTCAACAAGGATGCAGTTAATGCACAATAAACAAAATCCATATTTCTATTCTTCTAATGCAGTGCATACATCCCATTTACACTACCAACTTATGACTGTGCCATCTTTGTTTATATTGCTGGTGCTTGACAGGGAATGGTCTATATAGTAGAAAGCTGACCTCAGAAGAACCTCAGACTTAAATTGCACTTGATCCAGCCCATTAGCGCTTCACGTGCGCAATTTCAACAAACCCACTTGTACCTACACTTGCAAGAAATATCAAACTTCATGGCCATGCCCATTGACTTGCGCTTAGCACTAGCACTCTTAAAATAGGGCCCTATATCTCAAAACATAGTCGACAAATGTATTTGTCTTCTTAATGTAGTCATGTCTCTGTTGTCAATACCATGACTATTTTTGAACACACCAATTTTGCAAATTAGTCTTTATATATAGGCTGGGGCATTTGGCATTTACAGTATGTCTACAAAGTATAGCCAACTCTTTGATTTTAAAAGAGCAGGTAAAATCCTGTAGAAATTAATGTTACATTTATATAGTGCTTTTCTGACATTACACTCAAAGCGCTCTACAGAGTGAACAGGGGACTCTCCTCAACCACCACCAGTGTGCAGCATCCACCTGGATGATGTGACGACAGCAATGGTGCCTAGTACACTCACCACACACCAGCTGTTGATGAAGAGGAGAGAGTGGAGTGACAGAGCCAATTAAAGGATGGGGATCATTAGGAGGCCATGATTGATAAGGACCAATGGGGTCATTTGGCCAGGAGTTACATCCCAACTCATTTCGAGAAGTGTCCTGGGATTTTTAATGACCACAGAGAGTCAGCACCTTGGTTTAACGTCTCATCCAAAGGATGGTGCCTTTTTACAGTATAGTGTCCCCATTACTACACTGGGGCATTAGGACCTACACAGACCGCAGGTTGAGCACCCCCTGCAGGACTCCCTAATACCTCTTCCAGGTGCAACCTTAGTTTTCCCAGGAGGTCTCGCATCCAGGTACTGACCAGACTCAGCCCTGCTTAGCTTCAGTAGGCAACCAGTCTTGAACTACAGGGAGATATGGCTGGACATATATACATGTATGTCCCTTTTAATATTATAAAGAAACCTCACCTGACTCTATTGCCTAATGCAGCCTCAAAATCCCAGCCAGGCTCTTTATGAGAGTCCTCCCATTCCCTGAGCAGCTCGTAGAACACATCCCTAAAACAGTAGTGAAAAACACACCATGAATCATCTAATTTCAGCCAACAGAACTAATCAATGCCCTAAAAAACATCACATATTTCACATCTCTCTCATACAGAAGACAACCATAGAAACAAGTCTTGTTATACCTCTGTTTCTTGAAGATGTGGAAGGCCCTGTCACTGGTGAAGTTGGAGCGGTTGTCTGTGGCGGGCTGGAATGAGACTGAATGAATGAACAAAGGAGGAGTTGGCTGCACCTGACGAATTGAGGAAATTATTCAGAATGGAGCTTTCAAAGACAATCAATGAGAAAGTTTGTTTTTGGGTGCTTTTCAATGAATGAATACCTTGGCTGTGCAGTTGTCTTGAGCTTGTGCCAGGCGATCTCTGAGGCCTGGGGAGAAAGCTGCCAGTCTCTCGTTCTCAGACAGAAGCCGTAGAGTGCATTTGTCCAAGTGTGACAGCAACCTGATTGAACAGAGGACCGAGTCAGGCACTCTGTGATTGATAACAGGCAGCAAGCAGTAATGATATATCGTCAAACTCACTCAAACTGATTCTCCAGGACTCTCACAGCAAAATACACACAGTTGTGCACATTTCCCAGGTAAGCCCTCTCCAGCACATCTACAAAAACAGAAATGAACAGAAGTGGGGAAAAAATGAGATCCATTCTCTTAAATATTAAAAAAACTGCCATATCTTAAGACAATTCATTTTAAATATCAGTCTTTTGATATTTATTCACTTCTGAAACAGTAAAGACATGTTTAATGATTCAACTTTGTGGTAGGGTGGAGCTGGGTCGTGATTCCACACACCCGGCCCCTAATCAGGCTAATCAAAGAGAGGGATAAAGGCCGACTGGAAGCTGTAGTGCGAGAGATAGAAATTTACGGAAAGCTGTCTGACACCTTTGTGTAAAGCGATTAACGGAAAGGAGGAGGCGAGAACTGGCTTGAGAATTTAAATAATATTTGAATGAAGAACTTAACCAAAAAGACAAACACACAAAGTTGTCGGACAGCTGTCCGGAAATCTCGCTCTCTCTGTCGCAGTGCAGCTTCCAGTCGGCCTTTATCCCTCTCTGAGGCTTGATTAGCCTGATTAGGGGCCGGGTGTGCGGAATCACTACCCGGACCCGCCCACCACCCGGTCACAATCTTCTTTACAAATTGTGATTCCATAAAAACAGCAAGAATCTGCATCTCTGCTTCCTGCTGAGCAAGTGCCAGTATTTTTTTTTATTGTTTGTCTCGGCTCTTTTTCCCATGTATGTACTTTAAGACATTACTGAACATTTTACCAGAGTTGTGAACTTGCAGTCTGAATTAAATATGATTGAGAAATGATATGTATATAGACTCTGTACTGCACAATAGAACAATTAGATGCACGCAAATAACAAACAGACAGTGAGAACAGTGCAATCCGATTCACAAATGGATGACTCTTGAAGAGTCAGTTCTTTTAATGAATCACTCAAAAAGACTCAAATTCAGTACTACTTAAATACATTAGTTTGAATCAACAAACTATTTACAATATGTAAGAGTTAAAAAAAAAAAAACCTTAAAGCATTAAATAAACATGTAAATGGGCATGTGATCAAGCTCACCTGGACTGTTTTTACACACACTGGCTGCCTCCTCAGCAGATTCAGAGACAGACACACCACGAGATGTCAAGAGCTGCAGCACAAAGAACAGCTCTAGGAATACACACGGAACCAGGTTCTCTAGAGCCAAAACACATTCACAATCATTACAACATAAACCTAAATATTCATGTATGCTTATGTAAAGGAGTATTTCCTTGACATTGTTCTTGTAAGTCTGTTTAAGATATTGCTTTAAATTTGATGTCCCAACTGATTCAGTAATAAGTCTGAATTATTTATTGATAATAAGCTAACTGGGTCATGAATCATAACAATGCTAAATACAGTTATTTTTCCATCATCGAATTTCCGAAACAAACCTAATCACATATTCCACAGTGTAAAATTAATTTGGCTATATACAGCACCCTCTGCAGGTAATTCACCTGAAATGCAGGTACAATACAATTCAGATAACAGGTCTAGCTCTGCAGATTGTGTGACTTTGTCAGGGTCAGGGCAAGGTGCTTGGGTGTCAGGGGTCACTTTCAACCCTTGTCCAACTGTTTTGGTTGGGGTGCAGATAATTGTGGTGGCTTTCTGTGGAGAGCTCGTCTGCTGGGCAAGTTTAGACCTAGAGAAGATGAGAGGGGAACAGAGGTGATTAAAGCAGTAAGCAAATGGATGGTTGACATTATATGTGAAGCTGTGTGATATGCTGCACTTCATAACAGTGTTATTATAGTTATCGAAACCTAAAATAAAAACTAAAAACATTTTTTGTTAACTAAAATAAAAATGTAAATAATTTGAAGAAAAAAATAATTAAATAAAATTTAATAACTCCAAAACTAACAAAACTAAAAATGATCTCGAGTTCATTTCTTGGCACTTATAATTATGATCCAAACACACATAACCTGACATTATACCCTTGAAGAATGCTTAGGATGTCTTCTACCTCAGACAAAAGCAAAAATTAAGAAATGATTAATACTGAGAAGTAAAGGGTGTGCTGAGTGACTCCAGTCAGGTCTCCTAAGCAACCAAATTGGCCCAGTTGCTAGGGAGGGTAGTCACATGGGGTAACCTCCTTGTGATCGCTACAATTAGTTTCTCGCTCTCAGCAGGGCGCGGGGCGAGTTGTGCGTGGATGCCGCAGAGATTAAAAAGCACATAAATGCAACATAATGTAGTTCTTAAGTGGTTTAATTCATGTCTTCTGAAGAAATCGAATCAGTTTTGGGAGACTGACCAAAATTTTTAAAAATATTTTTCACTATACATTTTCCAAATGCAATCTACAGAAACGATCGCTAATGAGACTGCTGATGTTATGATTTATAGTAAAAAAAAGGATGCTACATTTATGTGCTTTTAGGAGCTTCAAGATTTTGTACCATGATGACTTGCATTGTATAGAACTACAGAGCTGAGATATTCTTCTAAACATCTTAATTTGTGTTCTGCAGAAGAAAGAAAGTCATACACGTTTGGATGGCATGAGGGTGATTCAAGAATTATAATTTTTAGGTGAACCATCCCTTTAATTGTTTACTTCCCAAAGACTAGTTAAGAAATTATGTATTATCATCTAAGGAAATTCATATGGATAGAATGAGGATCAAGTTTAAATGCCCTGTCACTTTACCCATATTCACCCTTTTATAAAATTTGCAACATTTATAATCCAAATTAAACATGATAATACAAATAGATTCATGTAACAACAAGACTGCCCTGAGAAATGGAATGTTAGACATTTTTAAATGATACCAGTTAATGGACAGTCAAAGACTGGGAAAAACATAGCCTGGTATGATGAATCTTAATTTCTGATGAGATACACAGATGGTAGGTCCACTGCAGACTCTGCTTTCTGTTCTTGGCTGACAGAAGTGGAACCCAACGTGGTCTACAGCAGCAGAAGATATATATATATATATATATACAGTGAGGAAAATAAGTATTTGAACACCCTGCTATTTTGCAAGTTCTCCCACTTAGAAATCATGGAGGGGTCTGAAATTATCATCGTAGGTGCATGTCCACTGTGAGAGACATAATCTAAAAAACAAAATCCAGAAATCACAATATATGATTTTTTTAACTATTTATTTGTATGATACAGCTGCAAATAAGTATTTGAACACCTGTCTATCAGCTAGAATTCTGACCCTCAATGACCTGTTAGTCTGCCTTTAAAATGTCCACCTCCACTCCATTTATTATCCTAAATTAGATGCACCTGTTTGAGGTCGTTAGCTGCATAGACACCTGTCCACCCCATACAATCAGTAAGAATCCAACTACTAACATGGCCAAGACCAAAGAGCTGTCCAAAGACACTAGAGACAAAATTGTACACCTCCACAAGGCTGGAAAGGGCTACGGGGAAATTGCCAAGCAGCTTGGTGAAAAAAGGTCCACTGTTGGAGCAATCATTAGAAAATGGAAGAAGCTAAACATGACTGTCAGTCTCCCTCGGACTGAGGCTCCATGCAAGATCTCACCTCGTGGGGTCTCAATGATCCTAAGAAAGGTGAGAAATCAGCCCAGAACTACACGGGAGGAGCTGGTCAATGACCTGAAAAGAGCTGGGACCACCGTTTCCAAGGTTACTGTTGGTAATACACTAAGACGTCATGGTTTGAAATCATGCATGGCACGGAAGGTTCCCCTGCTTAAACCAGCACATGTCAAGGCCCGTCTTAAGTTTGCCAATGACCATTTGGATGATCCAGAGGAGTCATGGGAGAAAGTCATGTGGTCAGATGAGACCAAAATAGAACTTTTTGGTCATAATTCCACTAAACGTGTTTGGAGGAAGAAGAATGATGAGTACCATCCCAAGAACACCATCCCTACTGTGAAGCATGGGGGTGGTAGCATCATGCTTTGGGGGTGTTTTTCTGCACATGGGACAGGGCGACTGCACTGTATAAAGGAGAGGATGAACGGGGCCATGTATTGCGAGATTTTGGGGAACAACCTCCTTCCCTCAGTTAGAGCATTGAAGATGGGTCGAGGCTGGGTCTTCCAACATGACAATGACCCGAAGCACACAGCCAGGATAACCAAGGAGTGGCTCTGTAAGAAGCATATCAAGGTTCTGGCGTGGCCTAGCCAGTCTCCAGACCTAAACCCAATAGAGAATCTTTGGAGGGAGCTCAAACTCCGTGTTTCTCAGCGACAGCCCAGAAACCTGACTGATCTAGAGAAGATCTGTGTGGAGGAGTGGGCCAAAATCCCTCCTGCAGTGTGTGCAAACCTGGTGAAAAACTACAGGAAACGTTTGACCTCTGTAATTGCAAACAAAAGCTACTGTACCAAATATTAACATTGATTTTCTCAGGTGTTCAAATACTTATTTGCAGCTGTATCATACAAATAAATAGTTAAAAAAAATCATACATTGTGATTTCTGGATTTTTTTTTTTTAGATTATGTCTCTCACAGTGGACATGCACCTACGATGACAATTTCAGACCCCTCCATGATTTCTAAGTGGGAGAACTTGCAAAATAGCAGGGTGTTCAAATACTTATTTTCCTCACTGTATATATAGGGGTGGGTGATATACCGGCAAACATGATTAAACTGGTAGAAATTTGGAAACGGGTATACATTTTGGATTATCCTCTGTATCGCGGTTACGCAAAACTGCTACCACATGCACGTAATGTTCACGTCATTCTCTTCACATAACACGTATGTGGTACACATTCTGTCAGTGAAGTGGAGGAAGGTGGAGTGGCTTTATTGGAGACTGAGAGAATTGAAGAAAAAGGGCTTTTCAGGTACTGACCAAGTAAATACAAGACTAATCTCGCATTCTGAATATGCTTCTCATCAGGCGCACGCAGCTGTGTTCACATCCAGTGATTATACAGCAGGCTTCAAGATTGGGCTCCATTGACACTTGCGCTAACCATCCCAGTTTCTCTCTATCGCATATATATGTGTATATGCGACATAAACTTCAAATCTTGCATGACCCATTTTTTTTAATACCCTTTCTCTCCCAATTTGGAACGCCCAATTCCCACTACTTAGTAGGTCCTCATGGTGGCGCGGTTACTCTCCTCAATCTGTCTGGCGGACAAGTCTCAGTTGCCTCCGCTTCTAAGACGCCAATCCGCGCATCTTATCACGTGACTCGTAGTGCGACACCGCAGAGACTCACAGCATGTGGAGGCTCATGCTACTCTCCACAATCCATGCACAACTTACCACACACCCCACTGAGAGCGAGAACAACTAATCGTGACCACGAGGAGGTTACCCCATGTGACTCTACCCTCCCTAGCAACCGGGCCAATTTGGTTGCTTAGGAGACCTGGCTGGAGTCGCTCAGCACACCCTGGATTTGAACTTGCATTACCAGGGTTGGTAACCAGCGTCAATACGCACAGAGCTACCCAGGCACCAAATGAATTGCTTGAACCATTTGGATTCTACTGAGTTTTTTTACATTAAAGCACTATGGAGTAAGTCAAACATCTCAAACAATAAGAGAGCCCGACACTCTAACAAACACTGTTGAGGAAAACCACTAAAACTATGTGTCATGCGCCAACAATTCAGTGGAGGTTTAAATTCATTTTCACAACCCCAATCTACCTTTCTCTCCTGAGCAGCTCTCTCTCTTCCTGCAGACTATGGGGACTTTCACAGTTCACTTGGGCTCCAGCAGTCTCTGGAATGACAGGGGGGCTGACAGGTAAGCTGAGCGGGGTGGATGTGAAGCAGCTCTTGGGTTTAGAGTTAGGCCGCTCCGCACTCACTGGGGTTGGGTTTATTCTCCGGGATGGTTTGCATTGTCTAGAAAATATGTAGGAATGTACAAATTGGTAATTCTCATTACACTGAAAATATTTTGCATTTGCTTGACATTTCCAAACAATTATTTGAGCAATTATTTCCAGGTTTTTGTGCTTTCTGGATTATAGAGGTTGCTAAGTATTAAAAAGCCTTTATCATTGTCACACATTATATATACACACATACAGTTGCATATACAGTAGAAGATAAAATTATTAGACCCCTTTGAAATATTTAGTTATTTTTCAAATAATTCCCAAGTGCCGTTTAATGGAGCAAAGGATTTTTTCAACATAGCATTTCTAAACATAATAGTTTATTTAGGCAACTTCGAGTGTTTAATACAAATAGAAACAAAATTATAACCAAGAATAAAAAAAAATCTACAAGTCAAAATGATTAGCCCTCTAATGGTAATAGTCAATAGTGTATTTTGCTTGATAACAGCCTTTAGTTGTTTGTTGTAATTCTCAACAAGTTTTAGGCATTTCTCCTGAGTCGCCGCAGCCCATTCCTCCTTAGCAAATCTCTCAAGCTCCTCCAGATTTGTTGGTCTCCTGGCATGGACTCTATTCTTCAGTGTGGCCCACAGATTTTCTATGGGATTCAAGTCTGGGCTTTGTGCAGGCCAGTCAAGGACGTTCACTTTGCTCGTTTGGAGGTAGTTCTTCACCAGAAGTGAGGTATGCTTTGGGTCGTTATCATGCTGGAAGACAAAATGTCGACCCAAACCAAGTTTTGTTCCAAATTGCCTGAGGTTGTCTTTCAAAATCTTCTCGTAGTTTTCCTTTTTCAGGATTCCTTCGACCCTGATGAGATTCCCAGTTCCAGACGCACTGAAACATCCCCACAGCATTATACTCCCACCACCATGTTTCACTGTGGGAGCGGTGTTCTTTGGGTTGAGCGCCTCTCCCTTCTTTCTCCAAACATAAGCAACATCTCTATGGCCAAAGAGCTCTAGTTTTGTCTCATCTGACCAAAGGACATGTTTCCAGTATGCATCATTTTTCTCTAGGTTGTCCTTGGCAAACTTCAGTCTAGCTTGGAGGTGTCTCTTCTTCAGAAGTGGAGTTTTTCTTGGTCTGCAACCTCACAGTCCATTCCTGTGCAGGGCTCTAGTGACTCTTCATTGAGACATCAATCCCAGACTTGGCTAAATCATTCACTAGTGTCTTGGCAGTTCTTCTTGGGTCTTTAGAAACCTCTCTCACCAGTTTTCTTTCCAAGGTTTTGGAAATATTTCGCTTCCTGCCTCTGCCAGTCTTGGTCTTCACTGTGTGGGTCTCTTCAAACTTCTTAATAATACTTCTCACGGCAGTTCTTGAAACAAATTTCTTTTGTCTTTGCCAATATGACAGTTTTATATTACTTCACTAGTTGTTTTGCAAGATACTAATCCTCAGTTTGAAGTGGAATTGAAAGGCTTGGGGAATTAATTTGATTAATTAGGCAAGTTAGGTTAATTAGGCAAGTCATTGGATAACAGTGGTTAGTTCCGTAGCCAATCAAACAGATCATTTCTTAAGGAGGGCAGTTTTTTTTTTTTTTTAATAATTATTTTATTACAGGCAAATTTAAATAAATAAGGCTTTCTCCAGAGGAAAAATATAATAAGAAATACTGAGTTAAAATCCCCTTGCTCTGATAAACATCACTTGGGAAATATTTGAAAATGAATTGAAAATGTCATAGGGGGGCTAATCATTTTGTCTTCAACTGTATACAGTGAAATACTTTACACATATCCCAGCTAAGCTGGGGTCAGCCATGATATGGCACCACTGGAGCAGAAGGTCCTTGCTCAAGGGCCCAACAGTGGCATCTTGGCGGTGTTGGGGCTTGAACCCCCGACTTTCTGATCAGTAACCCAGAGCCTTAACCGCTGAGCCTGACATACAAAAGAATCTTACATACACTGTAAAATTCACAAACTGACATTAACTGTAGAAAACTCCACAACTTTTGTAACTTGTTTTATTTAATTTCTATGATTTTCTCAGGTTTCCATGACCATGTGAACCCTGGACATGCCTGCGGTCTGAATAAATGCTGCTTCATATTCTCAAGCTCCTAAACTTAACACCTTTAACACAACAACACTAGAATATTAAAAACCTGTGCAAAGCTGAAATGTATCAACACTCACACTGGTGAAGCCTGTGCAGCACCCACTGGAGGAAAGTCTTCCAAATTGTTAAAGTTAAGCTGCACTTGTGTGGGTGGTGACACTTGTTCAATCCTCCCCATGCCTCTACTCCTCCTGCCACCTCCATCCCAACGACCTACATCATCCGACATGGGACCACGACTCCCTGCCTGTCTGCTGGGTGCACATCCCCCAAACCCCCCATTCTTCTTGCGACCCTTGTGCTGCTGTGCGGAGGGGCTGGGCTGGGTCTCTGGTGGTGACATCATGAAGTCGCCGAGACTGTGACGCTGGGCGGAGCGTCGCTCCGAGGTTGTGCTCCGGGGAGCAGGGCTCCAGACGGAGCTAAAAGAGGGGCTGCTCAGGGCGCTGACACCACCTAAACACTGAGAGCCAGTGAAAGGGGCCTCCTGCTCATTCCTCCTAGCCACAGGGGACACGGATGGAGCAGGAGAGAAGAGCTGGACACGGCTGGCACTCCGCAGACCCTGGACAGGTGTGGATTTGTTGCCTCTTCGCTCAAAGGAACCCTGAGTCCGGACAGATCTGGAAGTGCTGGGGGTCTTGGCAGGTGTGGTGGGGCCATGGGTCAGTGTGTGACTGCTCTGGTCCCGCAAAAAATTCAACAGGTAAGGCACGAATTCCTGTCTCCCAACCTTTACAGAGAGGTCTAGAGATTCACAAGCCTGCCAAGACAAAAACAAACATCTACCTTCTTAAATACGTGGTATGATTATATAATTAATTATTTATAACTAGTTGGTTCATTGCAATGAACTTTAAAAATGAGAACAGCAAATTAAAAAAAATAAAACATTAAAGTAGTGAAAGCAACTATATATTATATCATATTTTTCTATATTTATAGTTATTTGAATAATAGTCACAACTTTATTATGAAAACAACAACAACAAAAGAAATCCATACTGAAATTCGAGTATTATAAAAAGAAAATTATTAATAATTAATTAATTGTATAATTAATTAATAATTAATTATACAACATATAGCATTATACTATGCATGTTTTTTTTTGTTTGTTTTTTTTTACCAAAACAATGTACTTATTTTTAACAATGTATAAAACTTTACGAACCAAGTATTGTTTATGACAGTGTTTTTCCTTATTACTTGAGGTTCTGTCTGGTTTTAATAGCCGTCTAAACTTAAACCTTAAATCTAACTCACAAACAAAACTGTAAATAAGCAAAAATAAAATAATGTGACTCGTAATGTGTGCGTACTGTTGCTAACGTAGCTTTCCATTAGCGGCCCAGGTTCAGAAAAACAACATTCGCTCTCTCCGCCACACAACGACAGTGACACTCACAGCATTAGACATAAAATACTGCGCGGTGCGATGATAGTGAAATGCAAACACTTACATGTTGTCCTCTGAGCCAGAGCAAGACCTTGCTGAACTCAACTTTATCCTGCAGTAACGATTCCAAAAGAGCCGCCATTCTGTCCTGAGCAACATGAGAGTGACGTTTCTCTAGTCCGCATGGGGATTGGCTGAACAGTGATGCGCGCATGCGCTGTAACGACAACTAGCTCTGTGTTTCAATCAGCTCCCTAGCACCCTATGTAGTGAACCAGTATATTGTGAACACGAATACGGGCACTGGAGAAGATGTTCATCTACTGAACATTGGCACACTTATACATTTTGCATTCCCTCGCAAACTTCTCTCTGTCTTATGCACTCGGATGTACGTCACTGCTAATGTTGCGCGAGTGTTCACTACTGGCAGAAGACATGCTATAGGTTTAACTGGAACACCCTAAACCCTTGATCACTTGGAGCATGTTGAAGGCAGATGTCAATTTGTGGAATTATTTAGTGATTTTTGCACCTGAGAAAACAATGTTTTCAGAGATTGATTTCAGAGGCTTATGTATAAATCTCATATGTTTAATTTTTTTTTTCCATTACAATGAATCAAAGGATCAATCAAGATTTACACAAATGAAAATGTTAGCATAGCAGTGAACACATAGGCTATAAATGTGTGATAAACAGTTTAAGGTAGCTGCAATTATTATGCTGTTAAATCTCAATATAACTTTTCTAAACTGCTTAATTGACCTTAATTGATCGCTCAGTGAACGAAGTGTAACAGACTTCCAAAATGGCAGCATTTGAAATAGATCGCAGCAACAGAGAGCAACAATGGTCCATGGTTCTCTTATAAGTTAAATTCTTTCCTGTTTATATTTGATACATTTAATTAAAACATGTTCAACAGTTTCCATTACCTGGCATGTATCACATAAACCTGTGTTATGTTTGCCCATGATGTAAAATGTTGCATTAAGTTTAGTATGACACATTCTTAAGCGTGTGAGCAGGACATGTTTCTCTCCATTAGTAATTTGACCTTGCCTTACATTGCTTTGTATTCCATGGAAATCTCTTCCAGCCGGACAAGTATCCCAGTACTTCTGCCATTAGTAATAGTAATTTTCTAAAATCAGATGTTTCCCTTCCTCCTTAAATTCACTTTTAAGCTTATATTATTTATCTTAAGTGCTTCCTTAGACATTTTATCAGATTTTTCGTTTCCTTGCACCCCCACATGTGCTGGTACCCATGTAAAGATTCCAATCTACCTTAATCTATTTAAACTGACCAATGTTTCTGACAATATATAATTTCTACATGTTTGAAATGATTGAAGGCTTAATAGTGATGCTATTGAGTCCGAAAAATAACGACCTTATCTGGCAACACTTCCTTGACCCAAGCAAGTGTCATTTGAATAGCAACCAACTCTGCAGTGTACACTTATGTCCCATCCGTTAACCTCCCAAAGTGTCAGATTTTAAACTCTGGTACATAATATGCTGCACCTGTTCGTCCAATGTTAGGGTTTCTTGAGCCATCAGTGTACACTGAAAGAAATGCATAATGGGCGGTTCTAATATGTTCCGGTGTTACAGATTTTATATTATTTCCACTCGCTCCTTTTTGAATGTATTCATGTAATTTAAAGTCAACTTTATGTTCACTGAATAATCATCGGGGGGGCTCGGGTTATTGTAACAGTTGTTACAAATATTCTTGAATCTCTTTTCTTCTGCCCACTCCTTAGCTTTCCATGCAAATCCTGATCCTCTTGAATTTATTGTTTCCCAACTCACTTCTAATACTTTCCTTGCCAGATGTTCTTTCTTATGACACTGTAAATTTAACCAATATACTGTACCATAGATCATTTTTGACTCCGTATAATGGCATTTATGACAGCTCTACCTGCATTGCTGCTACTGGTGTTGTTTTAATGGCTCCTGTAATACAACTTAATGCTCTGGCTTGTATAATATCCAGTTTCTTGAGCAAAAAATGTGATTCAGACCCAAACACAATGCATCCATAATCTAATACCGAGTGAAGAAGTGCTTAGTATATTTCCACCAATGACTGTTTGTCTGCACCCCACTCTAGTCCCGCTACATATCTCAATAGGTTCAGCACTTTATTATAGACTTTATAGACTTCTTTTCTATATATTCAATATTAATTTTCCACGTTAGTTTACTATCCATCCATAATCTTAAATATTTGAATATTTGAATGTAAAGCAGTTCAATGGAAAGGAAGAGGCGAGAACCGGCTTGACGATATAAATAATATTTTAATGAAAAACTTAACACAAAAGACACAAACACACACACGACGGACATGTCCGTAAACGATCTCTCTCTCCTGCACCATCCTCCGCAGTTGGCCCTTATCCCTCTCAGAGGCTTGATTAGCCTAATAAGGGACCGCGTGTGTAGACTCCGCCCTATGACAGGGAACTGCCCAGTAACGGCTTTCCAGCCGGCATCTTCCAGCGGCCCAAACAGGGCATTAAGTATTTGGGCATTTTATTCCCAGCAAATTTGTGTGATTTAGTTAATAGATTTAATTTTGACCCTTTAATAAAAGGTTTTCGAACGATGTGGGCAGGTGGGCTTCATTACATTTATCTATGATTGTGATGGTTGATGTAATTCAAATGAATTGTTTCCCAAAATTCAACTACCTACTACAGTCTCTCCCTGTAGATGTCTCCCTTTCTTATTTCAAGCAATTTTATAGCATAGCAAAGTCCTTTATTTGGAATGTTAAACGTCCCATATTACATTTCATTAAGCTGCAGAGTCTGATTGACAAAGGTGGACAGGCCATCTCAAGATTTAGTTTTACTATTATTCATTCGATCTCAGACATTTGGCTCATTGGTTGCTTCCACCTGAGAGAGCCCCTCTCTGGTTTGGTATTGAACAAGAAGTTCTTGTCCCTATTTTGGCATTGCAAAGCCTTTATATCAAACTAACCGGAGAAGTTAAATTGCACCCTGTTATCTCGCATTTACACTCGGTATGGACAAAAGTGTCCATTTGTTAATGTTTAATTCGGACATTTATTTAAATATTGCCTCGAGTATATGGCTGAACCCCAAATTATGTATTAATAAGTCCCCTTTCTGCTGGTCAGAGTGGATTGTGAGGGAGGTTAATATACGCTCAGTGACCATGAGAGTGTTGAAATTCTTTGAAAATATGGTTCAACATTTTGGGATTCCCGGATCTCAGTTCTTTAGGCATTTACAGCTGCACCACCTGCTCTGTACTATTTTTGAGAGTTGCATACACATACCCCTAAAGCGGCAGATACTCTGGAAGTGGTGATTACTGCTTTTGGAAAATGTCATGAGGCATCAGTGTATTACTCCTTGTTAATTCAGAGTCTGGGAAATGGAGCTTCAACTTCTCTTAAGAGATTATGAGAGAACAATTTAGGCTTGGAATTGGAGGAGGGAGTGTGGACTAGGATTCTAAAAATGTAAGATTTTACATTGAGTCTATAGGATGAGCTCTAGATTGTATAGGCTTGGTCTGGCGATGCCAATCAGAAGACAGGGACTTAACCCATGGGACTTTGGGGATGTGCTAAGATCCAAGAATTTAGGTTGAGGGACCAGAGCTTTATGTGCAATGTAATTTTCATTTTGCCCCAGACTCTGTATTTTGGGCGATTGGAGCAGTCATTAATATAGGGAATAAATACTTAAGAAATTGGGTCCTTGCCAATGTCATAGTTGGTAGACAGATCATTCTGAGGGTATGGAGGTTGGCTGGTGCGCCCTTCATTTCGGAAGTGGTGCACGGATGGGCAGGGTGGCGTCGTTTGAGGAGACGTCGGATAGAAGGCTAGGCAACATGGTTTTGTTTGACAAGAAACGGGACAGCTATTTAGCCTTTTTAGTAGGCTCTCGGGGAGGGGAAGCGGAGAGAGACATGTAGTTTTGAATGTACAGGTTGCCACCTTATAGTTTTTTGTTTTTGATGGTATACTTTTTATGTTTTTTTTTTTATGTTTCTAAATATTTTCGGTTTATTTATTGTCTATTGTGTGTCATTGTCAATTAACAATTTGATTCCGTACATTCTGTCATGCCTATTTAATTTGCTGTTTTGAATCAATAAAAACTGTTAATAACAAATAATATTCCATATTCCATATCATGCCATAGGCTGATTTGCTATCAGTTTTGAGTTTTGATTTTGTTATTACCACCAGTACCCCTTTCCTGGCTAGTGCCTTTTTTAACTTTGTTATCCAGCCTTACATGTGCATCCAGAGTAGAGCGACCAGACTGAAAACCATACTGGTATGGTGCTGTTAGTCCTCTGCTTTCTACAATATGGACCAGCGTGTGTATTACACGCTTTGGCGTGATACCAGGTTGCAACATAATAAAACATATTTGCAATCATTCTTTCCTTCATTTTACAGACGTTAGATGTAAGGGCAATAGTATATCGTAGACTCTATAACATCAATGTATGTGACAGATCTTCAGAATAAAAGTCACATTTTTTTTTATTGTGTATAACATATTTTTTCAAGAGAAAATATGTTTTATAACAAATGTATACAGATTTTAATATGTTCTGAAAACAGTTTTTTAAACATGCTTGTGCACTTAGCAATGTACTGCCACACACTGAAGTGTGCTAAAATGTAAAATTTCATTTTCATTTTTTTTTTTCATTTTCACCTAGAGGTGTGGATGCAGCACCATTCAAACACACTATGTTTCAGTTATAGATACCATTTAAAAACAAATCAGTAATCACAGTAAACCATGATTAATTTAATCCATGTGCAAAAGTGTCCAACAACAGGGTGGTTTCTGAGAATAAGTGAGTATTTTGGCTGCTCATGTGGTTCCAGCATGGCAGCCTCCATGAGGACCCTCTCTATGTAGAAGAAGGCAGCTTTTTTAAGGTTACAAATATGAATGGATTCTTCATCTCGTGAGAGTGTTCATGATTTTATACATAGCCTAAGTTTTGAGGTGTGAAACTTTTTGAATAAAAAATAAAAATAAAATACTGAGTGCACCTTTTAGGTAATAACAAAGTCTTTCTAGCAAGTCAGTCCATGACCATCTTTGGAATGCTCCCGGGAGACTATTTCCAGTCATGCCAGTGCAGCTCCTTGAACGGGGAAAACAATAATCTCAAAAACAGTTGGTCAAGATTACGATCAAAGAACATATTTCAAATCAAATTCAAATTTTCCCAGCTTGTATAGCTAATGCGCATGCGCTTAGCGAGTTGATTGGCAGGCATTGTCTGTACCTTAAAGGTGATTGGCTCTTTTACCTGTTAGGTGGGACTTCCTTTCTACATTTGTTGACTGTTGGGTGCTAGAGCTCCCACTCTGCTAAAAAAACTCTGGTGGTAATAATCGCAGGTTACCACTTTTAACTGTGTATGTATTCTCTGCTATCTTTACAGACAAGAGAACAACATTGAAAACCATGAATAATAATGATTGGCCTAAGGGACATTGTCTATATAAAATTCAAAGTAGCATGCCAAGGGAGAGGATGGGTCTGCAGCAGTGTTTTTAGTGTATGGATGTAAACTGAATAGTGAATGTTCTACTTGTTTGCATTGTCCATGTTCCCTCCCACGGGTGTGCTTACTTTACCTCTCTTTGTATGTCTGTTTGCAGACAACTTCTTATCAAGCTTTTTGGAAAAAAAGCAGACATTTTGTCTGCAATATTACATAGAAAGCTATCTATAACTGTGTGGGCAGTTTACAATAAGTAATTTCTAAGTACATTGGGAGTGCCCTGTAAGTGAACTAGGTGTACCAGGAATGTACTCGAAATTAATTGTTAGGAATATTGTATTAGGAACATAATAGAAGTGCAGGTAACAGGTCTTTGCTTGTCCAATTGATGCTTTCCTGCCCACTTAAGAAATTGTAAATCTGCTCTTTTCTCTCACAGCCAAAGAGCCTAGGGCATCCTCTGCCAACCACTAGAGTGTGTTCAAATAATGCACTATATGAGGTCACATAACCAACACACAATAGAGTGGAAAAAGTGCTTGGAGGTCAATAAATGTGTTCTGACCCAGTTTACTTATATTACTATACATTACAACATTTTCCACAAATACTACAACAATAATGAGCTGTCATTATTAAAAGTAATAATTAATAATATTTCCAGTTAATATTTACAATAATCATATATACAACAGTTAGTTCCGGTCCTCGAATCTGATTGGACGAGAGACGTTCCATGAGCACTGATGGTCTGACACCATCAGCACTCAGACGCTTCACTGTGTGTGTGTATCACACCGCTTGTGTTCGTGCTGATCTAAACTAAAGTGTAAGAACTTTCATATGTGTTATGAGACATCTGTTTATTTTTATTTTTTTACATTACATATGTTAGCCAGCAGGTGGTGGCAACAGATCATGTTTGTGTGTAATATGAGCCAGTTAGGTGAGGTGAAGTGAATCCATGTCAGCCATTTACATACAACAGCTCTTGCTTGTGTTACTACTACTAAAGCTAGGAAATAGCTTTAAACAGCTTCAAACTAATAACTTCAACATTATATAACAGCTGAGAGACACAACAGACTGATTAATTACACAATGGGTGCTGTTTAAAATGGCAGAGGACATTGCGGTTTCTATAGTAAATGACACTTGCTACCGTGAAATAATGAGAAATACCCCCGTTTGGACGCTAATTTTCCACTGAGAATCTGATCTTTAGAAAGCTGACAGCATCTCTGCTTGGGAGTGGCAACAGGTGATCACACAGGCTCCGTCTCTCTCTCTCTATCTCTCTCTCGCTCTCTCTCTCTCTCTCTCTCTCACACACACACACACACACACACACACACACACACACACACACACACACACACACACACATCCATCCTTGTTTATCCAATAATTTGTTAGAAACAGCACAAGTGATGATACTATTTCTGAAGTAACATTTTTTATTACTAATGAAGGCTTGGATGCATCATTTGTTTTAAACCAGCAGCGGCAGATTCTGATCCGTCACATAAGAAAGTAGTTCCATGCACAAATGCGTTTTTATTACCGTACTTGATTTTTACAATTTTGTAAAAATGTACTTGTTCATTGAGCTGTTGTATATAAGCAATATCACACTAGCAATCATGCTATATGGCCCTAAAGCAGTGCTGATGTAGGCCATATCACACTCTTGCGATATTGTTTATATATATATATATATATATATATATATATATATATATATATATATATATATATATATATATATATATATATATATAAATACATGCAAAATGAATATGATAAATACATTTGTTTTAGCCTATGTAATACAATAGTTATAATATTATAAAACATTTTTCACATTATAATAATAAAAATGTATGGGTCTCTTAATTAACGCTAATCAAAATATATTAGTTGTTTTACCCATAATATATGAAAATCAATTTAATTCGGATTTATTTGGGCCCACCAGACAAAACAAGAAATAGTTAATGTACAAGGGGTTTGAGTGACAGCCGGGCGGTCCAATAGAACATAAGTATTTATCCTGTCAGTTTAAGTGGGCGTGTTCAGAGGCTCGGCGTGTGTGGATCTCTGAATTTCTGCTGTAGTAGCGTACATACTGCCCTGGTGCCCTTCCCACGAGAATGCGGTAATTGTCATTTAAATTATCTTCCCAAAAGTTGCTTTATAGCAACACCTCCACGTTTTTAATCCTGTTTTGATTAGCGCCATTGGATTATTTTGCATTATTTTCGCGCCGCGAGCAGAGGAGAGAGTGCACGCGAGTAATGCCGTCTACGATGGAGGGCTCGTCGGGGGAAGGTGACCTGTTTACCGTGAAACACGAGCTCAGAAACGGTAAATAAACGCCGGACAGTCAATTCTGCGCTTTTATTTGAGAAACAACGCTCCCGTTTGCTCTATTTATAGTGTTTTCATTGTGGCATAATAGAGCAGCAATTTAATTTTGAATTTTTAGCTGGATTAAAAGCATAAAGAAGTGACAGTAAATCGATATTAGTATAGTGTTAAGTTAGGGTTAGTATGGGCCTGGGTTATTTTGGGATTGGTGGGTGTTTTGCATATCCAAGTTCATGATTAATTTCAAAATAACAAAAGCACCATTTCAGTGCATGTCTTCTTTTAAAATGACAAAGAAATATACATCAATGCAAAATGATAAACGGACTAATTGCTTCAATATGTGTCGGTGGCTTCATTAGTTGCCCAGTCATGACATGGCCTTGAGTCCAAAGAAACCTAATTAATGAGGCCAATTATATCTCTAGGGCCCTGATGAAAGGGTCTCTTTATAGCAGATCAACCTACAAGTTCAGTGCTTGTCACTTATTTGTCTTTGTAAACCTGGTATCTATGATTAGTAACTATTAATTAAGCATTCATTATGCAGTCCTGACACAGATGAGCTGTCTCTGGTGGTCTATTTGACTTACTGTATTACATCACATTAGACCTGTTTTACACTCTGGGTTTAGGAGCATGGAAGTGAAGTAGGAAGGAAGTTGGTTTGCAAGGTAAACTTTGACAGATCAAATGGCAGATCAAAGCTAATATTATTTTCACTTACCCATTCGCTCCAAGAGCAAAAGAAAAAAATGTCCGTCAGATGGGAGAAGATGCCAAATTTACCGTCACTCTGTGGTAATTAATTTTTTTTAACTAATTCCAGTGTAATATAACACAAAATATAACAAAAATGGCTAATGTAAAAAAGTTTGCTAGATTTATGCCGCTAAATAAGGTAGAAAAGCGTCATCACAGTTTGTGAAAAAGGTCTACAGGTTTCATGTAGTAGTGATTGACCAATATATCGGCCAGGGCATATCGGCATAAAATGGCCAATATCTGGCGATTTTGAGATTAGCTGCTCGTAACTGTGCTAGTTTGTTTGATTAACAAGTAGTCATTCTGCCTAGTTACAGACAGCATTGTCGATGGATAACACAAATGTTATTTTTGATTAAAGTTTTGATTAAATATAAGTTCAAATAAGTGTTAATTTAATTTCTGCAATTATGGGTAAAAAAATTATTGCAGAATTATTAGTCTTATTAGAAGTAATAAGTTTTATTAAACTATACTCTGTATGTTGGCACTATTTGGGCAGTCAGTTGCTCTATTCATTACTTAAAGAGATAGTTCACCCAAAAATGTATATTCTCTCATCATTTACTCACCCTCACGCATCCCAGATGTGTATGACTTTCTTTCTTCGGCAGAACACAAATTATGATTTTTAGAATATTTCAGCTCTGTAGGTCCATACTATGTAAATGAATGGGTGCCAAAATGTTGATGCTTCATAAAGCACAGATAGGCATCATAAAAGTAATCCATATGACTCCAGTATTTTAATCCATATCTTCATAAGAGATATTACAGGTGTGGGTGAGAAATAGGTCAATATTTATGTCCGTTTTTGCTTGAAATTCTTCTCCTTGCCCAGTAGGGGGCGATATGCATGAAGAATGTGAATCACCAAATGCACAATAAGAAGAATGTGAAAGTGATCTGTTGCTCACCCACACCAAGAAGATCTCCCAAAAATGAAAATCCTCTCATCATTTACTCACCCTCATGCCATTCCAGATGTGTATGAAGTTTTCTCTCCTGCTGAACACAAAAAAAGATTTTTAGAAGGAAATCTCAGCTCTGTAGGTCCATACATTGCTTATCAACAGGGTCTAAAACTTTGAAGGCCAGATAGCACAAAAAGGCATCATAAAAGTAACCCATAAGACTCCAGTGCTTAAATCCAAGTCTTCAGAAGTGATGTGGTAGGTGCGGGTGAGAAATAGATCAAAATTTCAGGCCTTTTTTACTGTAAATGTCCACTTTCACCAGCCCTCCTAAGTGCTCTCTTCTGTCCTAAGAGTTCTTCTTTTGCTTTTGGTGATTTGTGCATATCGCCATCTACTGCTGAGGGATGAGAATTAATTGTATAAAATTCCTTAAATATTGATCTGTTTCTCACCCACACTTATATTACTTCTGAAGACATGATTTACCCACGTTTATGCTGTTGTTATGTGCTTTTTGGATCCTCAAAGTTCTGGTCAGCATTCACTTACATTGTGTGGACCTACAGAGCTGAGATTTTTTTTAAAAAATCTTCATCTGTGTTCTGCAGAAGAAAGAAAAGCAAACACATCTGGGATGGCATAACGGGAAGTAAATGATGACAGAAATGTGTTCTGCAGAAGAAAGAAAGTCATTCACAGTACACACCTGGGATGGCATGAGGGTGAGCAAATGATGAGAGAATAAAAATGTTGTGGCTTACTATTGCGTTGACAGTATTGGCAAAGTAAAAATCTCATACTAGTCGATCACTGTTTTTTTTTTTAAATCAGTTATCCAGGCCCAGATATAAGACTCTCTAGTGCTGTATAATTAGATATAAAGTAGCAGAACCTCTGTTGCTCTATTATTAATGCAGGTTAATGAGGATGATCAGTTTACAGGCATTTCATTTTTTTTGTCTTGTTATGATTAACAAAGTAAGTAACTTTAGAGTGCATGTTTAATGACTAGGTGGCGTCACCTGATATCACTAATGTTCACCTGAGAATGAAAAATAAAACCTTATGGTCCCAAATTCTCTCCATTAATTCCTCCTGAACTTTAGTGGAGCGAGTCAGGGTCAGAGTCAGGGAGCCTATTAATAAACACTGTAGTTCCCAGGGGCCCCTCTTTGCTGGTTGCAAGGTGTGTTGTGCAAGTGAGGTCCTCCATCTACTTAAGACTAAGTATGTTACTCAATATCCAATCAGAGGATGTGGTTACGAGAGATGCTCTTCTTTTTAAAATCTGATATTTTGAAAAGAGTGAGAAGATTAGAGGGGACATGGTGAGCAGTTTTGCACAAGATGCAATGCTGTTACGAGTGAGGGTAACAGCAGGAATGTGTTCACCTCACTGGGCACGCTCATTGGCATCTACTGCATACAACAAGTGACCTTGCTTTAGGCAACACACTAGCGTGTAAATATATACCACACACATGCTCATGCTGTGAGCTTTCATGAAGGCAATTTTATTCCCCCAATAAATTATTTCATCAGGCATTTTGTTTCTTTGCAGATTTCTGCAGAATATAAACGCTTTCATGAAGTTCAACACATTCCCTGCTCTTTGCATGTTCATTTATTAAATATTAGGGCAATTTAGATGCTTTAAGCTATCAGATAGTGTGTAAAAATCTCAGCTCTGTTTAACATATTTGACTTTATTTAAATCTGCCTTCCATAAAAAAATGCAACAAGTCTGCAGATTCTGTCCGGCCCTGTTTATAAGCTGCAGTACATACAGTATTTACACAACAGCTGCAGGCTCATCTAGAGGTTAGCCATTTTTAACATTATGTTTCCTTCATCAGAGATTTGAGAATTAAATGAGCCTAAATCGAAGCTCTCAATGCTGATCAAGTTTTACATCGCTTTAAGGCAGGTTTTTTTCAAGGGTGTCAAAGTACTGAATCTTTGTTTTTGAATCTTTTCCACAGCCAATCTGACGGGTCACGTTGAGCGTGTGGGCATCGAGAACTTTGAGCTGTTGAAAGTGCTGGGAACAGGAGGTTAGCAATAGTTAAAATTCCTGATCTCTGTATTCTGTCTTTATCTTTAGTCCTACACCACTAACACATTGTTGTTCTCCTGCGGGCAGCTTACGGCAAGGTCTTCCTGGTGCGCAAAGTGAGCGGTCATGATTCTAGCAAACTGTACGCAATGAAGGTGCTGAAAAAAGCCACTATTGTGCAGAAGGCGAAGACAGCGGAGCACACACGCACCGAGAGACAGGTCCTCGAGCATATCAGGCAGTCCCCTTTCCTTGTTACACTCCACTATGCCTTCCAGACAGACACCAAGCTGCATCTCATTTTAGGTATGCTGTTTCTCTCTCTCTCTCTTACTCTGGGATGGATTGCAAAAATCAAATTTGAGTTTTAAAGAGTGCAAGCTAGAGAACTAGAATTATTTCTGATCTAGTTTGAATGCTTACTAGCAATGGTCACATTTACATGCACTGAAGTAAACGGTTTATTCCAGGGTTTTTGCAGAAAGTGGCATTCTGAAATGCCATGTAAACAAGAACGCTGATCTAAAAAGAAAGCCATTTAACACACCAGGGTTTCTCCCGGAGAACACTGCTGATGTGGTCATGTAAATGCATAAACGGCGTTCTTACAGGTTTTTGAAGAGTGCGCATGTGTGTGAACAGACTGCATCATTAAATTCATAGAGCTATGTTATGTCAGTGAGAAAATTTAAAAAGCACATACACTATAAAATATACCCATTTATATAAATTAATTTAAAATATCGACTGACCCTTACATCCGTGTATATGCACGAGTACTACGGGGGAATCCCAGAGTTTTACGTAAAAGAGTTTTACGATTTGATATTTTTTTTATTTCTTTATTTTTCCTAACCATACAAAAATGTGAGACACTGTATGTCACCCTTTTATATCAAATGCTTCAATTTAATTAATCATTAATCTGAATAATCAGGTCTCATATTTCATGTAATTGTGTATAACTAAGCCTAGAAATAAAATATTAAGAAATATATATTTATTAATATTTTATTACATGGCTGCAATAATACACAGATTAATTCAGTCTGCATCCTTTTTTTTAATTAATTTTGTTATAAATTTTGTGCTTAGACCTATACATGTTTGACCCTGATTACTAGTATCAACACTAAACAAAGTCTTATGATAATGAAAGACGGATGCCACTACAGGAACTCTTGGTTTCTGTGGTTTCGCTTGGACGCGATTGTGTCAGTGTCAGCATCAAAGCAGGATTTCGTAGTAACTGCAAAATACCATATGTGTAACCAGTTAAAATGTTGTTTTAAAAACCTTATTTTGCAGACTATGTGAATGGAGGGGAGCTCTTCACGCACTTGGTCCAAAGGGTTCGCTTTAAAGAGCAAGAGGTTACCTTGTACAGTGGGGAGATTGTACTTGCACTGGAGCACTTGCATAAGGTAAAAAGTGGTATGCTTATTTTCACTCAAAGCCCTCCATTTCCTTTACAATTTTACTGCACAGCATCTGATTTGAGAGAATAGTGATAGTAGTTCCTTCTTTTGCTTACTTCTCCACTCTCTTGCCTACTCGGGTCAATATCGCTCCCAGCTAACAAGGGTAGGCCGAATATATCTGCAGCATTTCAAATTTCTCAAAGGCTTTGTTTACAGAAAAGGGAAGAGAAGTGTTTTTAAAGCATGTTTGTTCTGTGAATTGCTGCCATTATTCATTGGGAAGAGAGATGCCCAGGTGGCGGTGCGGTGTTTGTAGAAAGGACATTTACGGCATTGATTTAAAGATATACAGTACATTGATTTGGTTGGGTCTCATTTTTTGTCGTGACCTATTATGTTATCAGTTACTATTTATTAAAATCACTGTAAATTTTCCAGGTGAATGGCAGCATTGTACAGCTGCAGACAAGCGGAAGTTTTAATCCAACTAGCAGAACAAATAATTTTGGCTAGGACAAAAGTATTAAAGAAAACAAGGTGGTTAATGATGATAACAAGGTGGAAAATACCTGGTCCCACATCTAAACATAGATGCTTTCACATCTATGTTTGTTTTTCAGCTGGGAGTCGTCTACCGAGACCTGAAACTCGAGAACATACTTCTTGATTCAAACGGTCACATCGTGCTGACGGATTTTGGCCTTAGCAAGGAATTTCATGAGGTGAGTCAGTCTGCACACCAAGGTCTTCTTCTACTTATATATATATATATATATATATACACACACAAGCTAACTTAAACTTTCATGTTTTTTACTAATGTCAGACTTCAACTTTCCTAGACTTTTGTGTTGAGACAAATGTTGAATCTGTACTAAGAGTTGATGTCTGGGTTTCTCATCCTTAGTCTATGAGAGGCGCATTGTTTTCTAACGAATGATTGTTTACATCGACCACCCTACATCCTGCAAATGCATGTCCTGGCGTGTCCTACCCTGCAAGGGATGTTCTATTTGGCTCATTTCAGTAGTTCACAATGTACCTCCAACAATCCCATGGATAAAATTACACTGCAAGGCTGTTTTCTCAATGTCGTAAATAGTTATCATGCATTTTCTGACCATGTTCTTTGTTCTGAAAGCTTCAGATTATATTAGATCGTTTGGTTTTCTCAATTTGACCTTTGCTTCACCAGTTAACAACCCATTTAAGCCAGAGTTTTATTTTTACAAGTGTTGTTTGAGAATACGCCTCTATCTATTAAGACTTTATAGCATGCATATAAACCGGCACACGTAAAACAAGTCAATTCATAATCTGCAGAAATATGCAGATTATGAGAAGCATAAAAATGAAAGGAATTAATAAATGCACATAGGAACTTTAATTCTAAAAGCCATGTGCTTGTATCAGTATTCAAACACATGGCGAGAATGTTAAACGCTCTGAGGATTTTAAAGGAGATTGTACCAGATGTTTTCATGTAATTCATTCTATAAATATACCGCATAATTTCAGAAAGCAGTTTTGCCCAATTTAGAAAGCACAGATGGTTGTCTTAGCCACAATGGCATCTAAGTGCAGTAATTAATCAATCTAGAATGAAAAATCGAGATTAGATGCATAGGAAGTTTACGTTAATTTTATTTGAAACGTTTATTATTTGAAAGACTGTGTTGCAATTGTATTGTCGCTAGGGAACACGGCCTGTGTAACGGTAATACACAAAGTCATGTAAATTGTTCATTTATCTGGGAAAGGTTATAAGTGATTTTGACATTGGGGCGGCTGTGGCTCAGGTGGTAGAGCGGGTTAGCCACTAATAGCAGGGTTGGCGGTTCGATTCCTGGCCCACATGACTCCACATGCCGAAGTGTCCTTGGGCAAGACACTAAACACCAAGTTGCTCCCAATGGCAGGTTACAAAAGCACTAAGTGCAGACCATTTACCATTTAAGTGAAACACACGTCTATGTTTTTGCTACTTACCCCTATTTTGCTGTGCATGGAAAGACTTAATAATTTCAATATGTAAACACGGTTTTCTGTTTTTGTGTTTTTTTTTTATTCACTTTATCACAGTTCACGGGACAATGCTCCCGGGTTTTCCGATATTAATAAAAATAGTGTCATATTCTATTAATATGTAAAATATGTATAAAATGGTAGCTTAATATAAAAATATATATTTTTATTGTTTAAATTATAAAAAATATAAGTATGAAAAATTATATTATAATTTATATTATATTAAATGATACTTTAAATAAAAACTTATAATTTATTGTTATATATTATATATTATAAACAGTATATATAATTTTACATATTGTAAATAATAATTATTATTCATAAATTAGTTTTACCAAACACATTAAACCAATATTTTTGTTTGTAGTGATCCAAATAAAATAGCTGGGACATACCAGTATTAATCATAATTTTGAGTCTTGTTCCTAAACACATTATTTTGAATTTTCCACAGTAGTGGAATATTAATTTATATTCGCACATGTCCAAACAAAAGTGTTTCTGGGTTCTGTGAGGCAGAGACATTTGTGGAAAGCCAAAACACAGTTTTTGGTGTGAGAAATAGTTCTATTTAAAAAAAAAAATGTTGCATTAAAAATAATAAATGAATACAGATGGGCAAAAACATAGATATGTATAAAAATAATGTGCATGTAAACGTGGTCATTCATCAGAGTTTCTGAACTACAGCTCTGTCTTGTAGGTAGAGAGGACTTATTCCATCTGTGGCACTATTGAGTATATGGCACCTGAGATCGTAGCAGGAGGAGAGTCAGGACATGACAAGGTAGAGTGTACCTCTCTCATCCATCCCTTCACAACAATATTTCATTTGATCAAGTTTAATGTATATATAATGGTAATTCAGTTATCTTTTACATGGCCTGTTATAGATGTGCACAGATTATAAATATGTATGTATTCATATATTGTAAATAACCTTTAGAATGTGAAAAGTGCTGTTGAGAATAAAGTACCAGCATGTTGTTCTAATGTATTCATGTAGGCGGTGGACTGGTGGAGTATGGGAGTTCTAATGTATGAGCTGTTGAACGGAGGTTCTCCTTTCACTGTAGACGGCGATGAGAACTCTCACTCTGACATTGCCGAGTAAAGACCTACACACACACATACTGCGCTTTGTGCTCTGTAATATGATGAACACCAGTTCTGTTTTCATTATCTACAGGACAGGTCCATCTTGTTTTGAAATAGGGATGAGTTAAGCAAGATTGCAACATCCCTTTTTACAAATTTAATTCACTTAAGCATTTTTAACCCTTGTTATTGTCATTACAATTAAAAAATGTAAACGTGTTTACTTTTAGATTCATTCTCTATTTCTCTGTCCAATAGGAGAATTATGAAGAAAGATCCCCCGTTCTCCAAGGACATGGGACCCATGGCCAAAGACATTGTACAGCGACTGCTAATTAAAGACCCAAAGAAGAGGCTGGGCTCGGGGGCCTCAGGGGCACAGGATGTGAAAAGTCATCCCTTTTATCAGGCAAGAGAAACATGAATCATCCTGACATGAAAAAGCCTCAATTCCCTTAAATTCATCTTAGAAGAACACATTTATTTTTCTGTCATTTGATTTACAATTGCTTCTTCAGATACATTTAGGCTTGGAGTTACTGACAGCAAACATGTTTAATTTGTGTTGTTTCAGAAAATGAACTGGGAGGATCTAGCTGCTAAGAAAGTTCCAGCACCTTTTAAGCCTGTAATTCGCGATGAGCTGGATGTGAGCAACTTTGCGGAGGAGTTTACAGAGATGGACCCAACATACTCACCAGCTGCACTCCCCAACAACTGTGACCGCATCTTTCAGGTGACGGGTGGAAGTGTTTGGCTATATTGTCTTCTATCTTCTCACCTTTAAAGGGATAGTTCACCCAAAAATGAAAGTTCTTTCATCATTTATGTCATCTCAGATGTCAATGACTTTCTTCTACTGAACACAAGCAAAGATTTTTAGAAGAATATTTCAGCTCTGTTGAGCCATTTAATGCAAGTGAATGGTGGCCAGAACTTTGAAGCTCCAAAAAGCACATAAAAGCAGCGTAAAATAAATCCATATGACTCCAGTGGTTGAATCCATATCTTCAGAAGTGATATGATAGGCTTGGGTGAGAAACAGATCAATATTCAAGTCCTTTTTTACTATAAATGTGTTCAGCAGAATGTTGGATGGCTGGAGGGTGAGTAAATGATGAGAGAATTTAAATTTATGGGGAAATTATCCCTTTAAAGTAATTTTAAACTAAATCAATATTTTCATGTTCCTTTATTCATTTGAACAGGAGACCATGTAATAAGTGGGATAATGTACATTATTCTTTTACACATGGCATAATACAGTTTAATTCTAGCAAATTGCTGAAAATTGCTGAAATAAATACATCTTTCACACAATATTATAAAGCATATTTGAAAACAATGTCCAAACCAAAGTTTATATTCATAGTGCACCTTAATATAAAACACGTTTGATATCTGTGGCATGAATTAATTTATGCACATGAGTGGACATTTGACGATGGGCTGCATAATTGTTCAGTTAACCCTCCGTTATCTGTAAGCAGGAAGTACCAAAGTGGATATGGGCAATTCAGCTTTTATAATGATCACTTATGCAGTGTGAGCCTGGTATTCAGATGAATTAGAGAGCTGTTTCGAGATGTAATTATGGTGATATGGAGATGAATTCAAGCATCAGATGTGAATGACTATTTTTGATGCGGCTTGATCCATAGTGTTGCCTATAGCATGATGCCAGCTGAAATGGGTGGCTTCGAAAGAGATAGTGTCTATGATTGCCTTCTGAATCCTTCAGTCTGGCAGATCAATGGCGCTATTTAACTGCTCTGTTGTGGAATAAAAGGTCGGCGTCTGCAAGAACAACCATGTCTGGCTCAATTACTCCTTCAACCTTTGATTACCAACTTCATCTTGGCTTTTCTAAGCGTTTGCCTTTCATGTGCGCTGGAATTTTGATCCTTCGTAATTCTCGGGCAGTACAAATGCAGAGACGTCTGCAGTGATAACTTTCGAATTGCCCCCACTCCCCCTCGCCCCCTTCAACACACACGCACACAAGCACACACATAGATGCATATAAATGGAGCCACCCCCTCAAACTCCTCATAAACTGAAATTAAGCTGCATTAGAGGACTGCGATAATTTGAAAAGGGCAATCAAATACCTTGGCTTAGCAATTAAAAGCATTTCAACCATTCATCTCATCATCCTTCCGTCCAGCCATTCTCGCATCCAGCCAGCCACTCCTCAGCCCATGTAGCACACACAGCTGCAGTCTGGCCGTGTAAGTGGGGCATGGGCTGGTGGAGGCTTTATTTAGATGGGACTTGGCTAACCGGTTCACATGATGCAGGCACTACAAACAATGTGACTAGAGTCCCAATGCAAGGAGGACATGCATTAAAGAATTTTAATGTGACGTTCACACAGCAGCAGAATACTGCTGTCAGTCTTGTTTTTGAGTCCTAAACACAGTTATCTTCACGCACAGTTTGGTTTTAAATGAGATTGACTACCATGTTCTATAACCAAACTTTTGTGGTCTGACCCAAAAAGAAATAAAAAAGCATTCAAAGTCGCTGTCACTTTGAGCATTTCCTCTGCATTATTTCCCTCGTCCTGCTGTCTGTGAGTGTGTTTATAGATGTTTGTATCTGCAGGGCTATTCCTTCATGGCTCCCTCCATCCTGTTTAAGAGGAATGCAGTAATGGACGATCCAGCTCAGCTCTGTGGTGGGTCAGAGAGGCCAGGTTCTGTTGCTGTTGCCCGAAGCGTTATGATGAAGGTCAGTTTTCATATTGCTTTATTTCAAAATATAGCAACATTATAGCTGAAGTGTGTAATTTGTTAAAGAAATAGTTTACCCAAAAATGTAAACGATCTCATCACATACTTACATCACATAGGCCATCCCAGACTTGTATGACTTTATTTTTTCTGCTGAACACCAACAAAGAGTTTTTGAAGAATATCCCAGCTCTACAATATTTCCATACATTGCTACAGTATTTCCATACAGTGAATGGTGGCCAGAACTGTGAAGCTCCAAAAAGCACATAAAGGCAGCATAAAAGTAATCCATATGACTCCAGTTAAATCCATGTCTTCAGAAAGGATACAATAGGTGTGGGTGAAAAACAGGTCAATATTTAGGCCAGTTTTTACTATTAATCTCCACTTTCACTTTCATTTCACATTCTTTTTTATAATTTTTTTTTATATGGCGATTCACATTCTTCTTGCATATCGCCACCTACAGTACTAGTTGGGGCTATTCAAAGATAGAGATTTATTGTAAAAAAGGACTTAAATATTTTCGTATGGATTGCTTTTATGCTGCCTTTATGCACTTTTTGGAGCTTCAAAGTTCACCATTTAATTGCATTGTATGGACTTACAGAGCTGAGATATTCTTCTAAATATCTTCATCTGTGTTCTGCAGAAGAAAGAAAAGCAAACACATCTGGGATGGCATAAGGGTGTGTAAACGATGACAGAAATTTTAATTTTTTGGGAGAAATGCTCATTTAAACAATATAAAAATTTCTTCAAGCAGGTTTGAATGTGAAAAGACTTTCCCCAAAAAGTGTTAACAGTATGGCTCTGTGGCACTATCAAAATGTTGATCTATTTGTTTGAGAATCTCAACCAGCCTGCCCCGGCAAGCTAGGCTCAACCAAAGGTGTCAACCAAACCTGTTTGAAAACAATAATAGGTTTTGCAATTCTATTTAGTAATGCAAGTGGCACAGAAATGACACACTTTAAGGCTTTCGGATTTAAGGACAGTATCTCCATTTCCTCAAGTTAATGCAAGTGCTTGCAAGGCAGCAAAAGATTACTTTTGTCTATGGGATGGATTTCAAAGACACTTATTCATTAATCTTACAGTTCAATCAATAGCCTTTAGTTTTAAAGGGATATTTCACCCAAAAAAGACAATTCTCTCGTTATTTACTGAACATCATGATAACCCAGGTGTGTATGACTTTCTTTCTTCAGCAGAACAGTATTTTTTCTATATAACAGAAAAATAGAAAAATATCTCCTCTCAATATGTTCTTAAAATGCAAGAGAATGGAGATTTCTCTTTTGAAGTTAAAAAAAAATCACAGACAGTCAGCATAAATGTCATCCATACGATCCATTTAAACCACTCAATGAGGACTTTAAGACATCATTGACATGACAGCATCCTTTTCTGTTACAGCATAATTTTCTGTAAAACTGCTTTGAAAATATTGTGAAAAGCACTATACAAATAAAAATAACTTTGTGTTGTTGCCTGATTTACTGAATTCCTAAAGTAGTGCAGACGTGTGAATAAGCGGGACAATTCATTTTTAGTAAATTTCCCCCAGAATGTTCCAAAAAAAGTCTCATGCAGAAATTTTGATGTTTATGACATCACAGCCATGAGCACATTAATATGTGACATGCCACATTTATTAATTGGCATTTGCTCAGTATTCTGGAAATGAAAAGGGTTCCTGCAAGGCCCATTTGCGTTGCGCATGAGCAATAGACATGAGAAATTGTGCTGATATCTAATTAAAAAAATATATAATTTAACAAAGGGAATAAACAAGCCTTTTTCTTGTTTTTGACAATTTCTTTTGAAATAAAAAACAAGCACTCTTAGTATTATTTGAAACAAAGAAACGAATGACTGCAGTGTACATGGATCTTTAAGTACTGTTAGTCAGTAGAAGTCAACCAGTGTTCCCTTAACCTCTGATCTTCTGACAATCAGGACTCTCCATTCTACATGAACTATGAGATGGACCTGAGGGAGAACGCTCTGGGTGAGGGAAGCTTCTCCATCTGTAGACAGTGTACTCACAAAAAGAGCGGACAGAAATACGCTGTGAAGATCGTCAGTAAAAGGTATCAGCTAATCAGGAATGCAACCTGCCAAAAGACTCTTTTCAAAGTCTAAGGCAAAGGTTTACTCACTGGTGCAAAGGTAGTGAAGAAGAAGAAAAATCTATGTCATATATTTGTTATATTGTATGTACAGAAGTTATTATATGCACGTAATAATAATAATAACAATGCAAAAAATACTGTGTCATGTATTAATGTCCAGTGGAGCAGCAGTATACATATAAATAGTGCAAGAGTCACAGTACATAAGTTGTCTGTGAATGACCAAAGGCACATTGAACGTGCCAGAATGATTGCGCAAAAAACAGCATTAACTGTCCATGAGAATGCATGTGCTTTTTAATGTACTCAGAGTTTATTTGAATCAAATAATGCTCATCCATGTGATTTGAAGTTCTCATGTTTTTCTTTTTCTTGAAGAATGGAGGCACAAACACAGAAGGAGATTGCTGCTCTCAAACTGTGTGAAGGACACCCCAACATAGTCAAGCTACATGAGATCTACCATGACCAGGTATGACTGTATTCACTGCTGTCTAAGACTGTGTTTGTATGTTTGATTAACACTGTGAAACTTAGAGCTGCTCTGTTCAAATCAAAGCTTCATTTAGTCACAGATCTGGGCTACCCTGAATAAGGTTAAAACCTCTTTGTCCTCGCACCTGCCCCACCTGCCCCATCAATAAACTGCCCTCTTATTTTTCATTGTATACAAGTCCTTATCAGATGCAGCCTTAAAGAAGGTTAAAACTAACTGCAGAAACAGCATTCTAGTTGTTTATCTTAAAGACAACATGAAAAATGGCCATATTTATTTCTGGAATAAATGTCTCTGGTCTTATTTTTTCTTATTCGAAAGAAAAAAGGTTGTTTCTTTCATCAAAATGTAATACATTTCTCCAGCTCTGAAACAACATAACTGCTGTTGTGATTAAGGCTGTGCAGGAAAAGCAATATTAACCAATAACATATCATATCATATCATATCATATCATACCTTAATACATCTCCATTTAGTTGCTGACTCCATACGTCTCTGTTCTACATTATTACAGTTTCACAGTTATAGTCTCATTATGGAAGTTAAATGCATTTCATGTTGTCTTTAATGTAGATTAACTAACATTATGATTGATTGATTGATTGATTGATTGAGTGAGTGATTGATGTTTCTGGGCTGTTTATTAAGCTGTAAAACTTCTCATATGAGTGTGTGTCAGACAGCTTGATCCAACGTCCTATTCATTAGTGTGATAAGCTGGAGTCAGTTGGACTCCTCTTTAGATTTGAAAAAGTGTGTGTGTATGTGTGTGTGCATGCACAATTGCCAAGAGGAGGTTATAAACCCCCACCCACAGTACCCAGTGCCGTGCCCCAGATGAAGAGCAGAGCCGCTCTGCCCGGTCAGGGTCTTTGTTCCTCAATGCCAGAGGAATGAGATAATGAGAGATATTAGCTTGCTCTTGTTCATTTGCCTCTCTTTTTTCTCTCATGCGCACACACACACACACACACACACACACACACGCACACACATGCACACTCTTACACTCATTTCTGCCTCATCTCGCCCACATGTGCCATGCAAACACTTATTCCGCTGTTCACTTATTCACACATATTCAGTGCATAATGACATGGAAGCCCATTTATAAAATCATCTTAAATCTAAGCCTTTGCCAAAAGATTTTTTCCTGCCTTTCCTGAGTTCAAAGGCAAAATTACCCCTGACTGTCTGTCTTTACAGCGGTACCAGGGGAGATGGCTTTGCACTGTATAATGGCAAATCTGCTATTTTGCTTTGTGCAATTGTGATTATATACTGTTCCATGAGGTTGGCTTGAGCTCACTCATTTTATATTTGGTCTTTTGCCTCTTTTATTAAACAGTTAGATAGTAGAATGTGACAAAAAACAGGGAGAGAGAGAGGGGAAATGGGATCAGGCCGTGTCACAGGCTGAACTCGTTCCTGCATGATCAGCACCAAGGCGCAAAGTTTCTTGATCATATACGCTAACCCAGACCTGTGGCCGGATTCAAGAAAAACACAAAAGATCTTAGGATAAATTATAAGAAGTTGGTAAGAACATTTCTAAGTGCAATTCCTGACAAATTTTTAAGAAGATAAGAACAGTTTCTTAAGAATAAAAAGATAGGCTTTGACACTTGCTTTGACAAAATTTGATGTAAGAAAATACGAATTGTTGCGTGTTTCCATCCACTACATAATGCACATTATCATGAGGGAGCCGCTTTGTCAGTATGGAGCAGCTGAATGACCTCTCCCTACTTTGGGGACAGTTTTATTTGCAAGATTGAAGCAAGTATCTAATCTTATTAAATGCATCCACGAGACACCGCAGAATAAGTGTAATATCTGTCTCCACATACCTGGGAGCGCCCACAATCAAATCTGTTCTGGCGGGTTGTGAGGACCCACTTTATTGTTCAGCTGTGGGTTAAACACTTCTGAATGACAAACGCTATGTTCAAAGAATTGTGTGCCAAGGTCGGACCTTTCTGTGGGCTAATCACATCAAGCTATCGCACACTCATAACGCATGCACGAATGGTCAAAACATGTAATCGTAATAAACTATTTCAATCACCTTAATGCACATTTTAACTAACGCGAAACACTAGAAAATCCAACTCCTCCTAGCACATTAAATAAGCAAATTTAGAAAGTTTGTTTGCATAACAAGTGTTTCCATTCAGGATTTCTTATGTTGAATGGAAACCCACCTATTGTCTGATCATACTAGCCTGCTCATGGAGTTGCCTTGTCTCATAGCCAACAGCAAATTCAAAACTTCAACACTGATAAATCATAAAGATAAATGTATCTGTTAACCTTTTTTAAGTAGCAAGCACCTCGCAATATTTTATTTATGTAAAGTGTGAAACGTGTTAGTTTAACGACACCACCCGTCATAGCTGAATTTACTTCGGTAACCATTTACTGGTAACCATTGGATAACTTAATCTGACATATAAGAAAAGAAAAAATACTACTAGACTAAGAGGTTCTTGTTGAGGAAATTACTGCAATGAAAACATTCTCCTTGGGAAGCTTGATAATTCTATTACGTCAGAAACTAAGAGACAGGTTACAGGCAAATGGGAAAGGGTTGCAGAGGCTGTCACCACTGTGGCCAACTCCGATAGGGATGTGGATAGGGGGTGATAAAGAAAGTCTTAGCTTTCTAACATTATAATGAATATGTTTCTATGAACTCTAAAGATCACAGAGAGAGCACGCTATACAGCGCAACCGTTTGAATTAGCATGATTGGTCACCGCATTAAAAAGCTTAAAAGCAACCATTATTGTATGATTTTGGTGAAAACATTTACATGGTTTACAAGCTGAAAATAAAAATAACATAAAACACAAAACAGTCTGTAACAGAGATCTCAGGATGGGCAAGGAGGAGGCGGGAACCGGGTGGACAATCAATATAAACTTTTAATGGTACAACTAAACTTAAACATAACATAAAGTGCTTTACAGCAAAACAAACAGAAGACGCACACAGACACACAGCACGTGCCTCTCTCTCTCTCACTGATGTCTCCGACTCCCCTTTATCTCTCTCTCTCCCGCTGATTAGGTGACTCAGCGCTGGCTGTGCACCCTCATGGACTGGCCACGCCCTCCTCTTCGTCACACAGTCAAAAACGTCTAAAATCCCATTTCTATGCAAACAGCGCATTATGACTTCTCAACATGATAGAATGCGTTGCATTTGAAACAACACAGTAAATTCATCAATGTGATAGAAAAAACTTAAGAAGCATTCAAATTCTCAAAACTGTTTTTTTTTAAATCATCATAAATGACATCTTAATGTTAGGATAACATCACAGTTGTCTTAAATCCTAAAAGGAAAGATAACTGTGATGTTATCCTAACATTAAGATGTCATTTATGATGATTTAAAAAAAAAAAGTTTTGAGAATTTGAATGCTTCTTAAGTTTTTTCTTAAGAACAATCTTTTTTGTGTGTGTGTGTGGATTTTCTCCCCTTTTCTCCCCAATTTGGAATGCCCAGTTCCCAATGCACTCTAAGTCCTTGTGGTGGCAAAGTGACTTCTCAATCCGGATGGCAGATGATGAATCTCAGTTGCCTCCGCGTCTGAAACCATCAATATGTGCATTTTATCACGTGGCTTGTTGAGCGTGTTAACGTGGAGACCTAGTGCTTCTGGAGGCTTCACGCTTTTCACCGCGGCATCCAGCCACAACTCACCATGTGACTCTTCATTCCCTAGCAACCTGGCCAATTGGTTGCTTAGAAAGCCTGATTGGAGTCACTCAGCACGCCCTGGATTTGAACATGTGACTCCTGGTGTGGTAGTCAGTGTCTTTACTTGCTGAGCTACCCAGGCCCTTAATACAAAAAATTCTTAACTTTTTTCTTAAGTTAGAAATTAAAAAGAAAATGGAAGTTAAGAAGAATTTTCCTCTTAAGAACATTTTGTGAATCTGGCCCTTGTTCAACAGGAGGCCTGTGGACCAAACCTGGCCTGTTTTAAATTTTAGTGGCCCACGTGTGGTTAGCAGTTAATTAGCCTTAAAAAATTACATTTTGTTTATTGAGCTCAATTTGTATTGAACCCTAAACATTCCTTTAAGAGTGTTTCATGAATCCAGCCTCTGGTGATGGCTAAACAAAGTTATAAATGTAATAGGGAATAGTTGTTTTGTGGATCCTCCTGCTATGTAAACCTATTTGCCAGTGTCATTTATGGCTAATAGCATAACTGCCATCAATCTGATTTAGTGTTTCTGTTATGAACCAATTTTAGAAGCACTTTTGGGTTGATTTTGTATTTGTGATTTTTTGTTCTATATGCTTGTGTAGTTGCACACATATCTAGTTCTGGAACTCCTGCGAGGTGGAGAGCTGCTGGAGAGAATCAGGAGGAAGCAGTACTTCAGTGAGACGGAGGCTAGCCGCATCTTGCGCAGACTAGTGTCTGCTGTCAGCCACATGCATGATGTGGGCGTAGTGCACAGGGACCTCAAACCAGAGGTACAGGATTCTCCGACACAATCACTGTTATTAACACAGATGACTCAACCCGCATATCACAGCACTTTATATTTACATTTGTCTCTTGAGCGAGGGACACCAAAGGACAGGTTGGGCAAAACTTTACATAGTATTAAGGCTTCAGAATGGAACATTTATTGCTGAAGGTCTTGCTTAATTAAAAGGAAATTTATACAAGAAGCTTTAGCCTTGTTAAAGGTGAAATATGGAATTTTGGAAAAAATTATGATCTGCCATTGGCTGGACAAACAAATAGTTGCACCCCAAACTCATGCCATTTTATGCACCATTGTTGCTACTATATCATTTGGGGTGCGGTTTCCCAAAATCATAGTTTTAATTTGCAAACAGCATATTTGAATGGTTTGAACTAAAGCTCTCCATCTGTAGTTAGATGGATTGTTTCTTGTTACTTTATGATGTCATCGTCATATGACTTTGCTTAAGCTTCCATATCTTTCTGTAAGACACGTCTACCATTTGAAAGCATACCTGTTCTCCATACACCTATGAAGGGATAGAGGGAACACTTAAATCATAACAACTTTCAGAAAGATTTAGCATGTTAATGTGGGTATGGCATATTTATAAGATATTAGCCTTGGTGGACAGAATCTGATACATTGCTGTAGACAAGTAGGAGACTTGCTACTGCTAGGAAATACACAGACATACTGAGGTTAGCATGAGTACATACTGTTGCATAGTTAGACAAAACACAAGACATGCTGCATTGAGCATGTATGAACATGCTGCTGCACAAGTAGACATTGCAGACAGTCACCATGTAGCAGATCTAGACATGTGGATCTGGTGTGGAGGTGGGTATTCGGATAAATATCTCTCCTTGTATGCAAACTGAGATATTTAAATGTTACATAGAGACACAAGTTGACTGGCTTCCCGATTACATGTCAAAGGAACAATCAGCTTACACCAAGTGAGCTAATGCATCTCTTTTTTTTCTTCTTAGAATTTGATCTTCACTGATGACACTGAGAGTTCTGAGATAAAAATCATTGACTTTGGCTTTGCAAGGCTCAAACCTCCTGACAATCAGCTCCTGAAGACCCCCTGCTTTACTCTTCAGTACGCCGCCCCTGAGATTCTCAAGTATGATGGCTATGATGAGTCCTGCGACCTCTGGAGTTTAGGGGTCATATTGGTAAGTGCTTGCTGAGCGTGCCATTGTGTAAGGTGTGGAAACTTGGAGGGGTATAACTGGCATTTTAAACTTCTTGACAGTTCTGTGCTGGGAAGTATTGATGGGGTACATATGCACATACTGAAAATGACTTGTTAATGAAGTTCCTGCTTATGTAGAGCATTTCAAAGCTTTACTTCTAAGATTCCATCTCATTTAGAATGCTGCCCCTGAAGGTAGATGCCTATGTAGACAGTAAAATAACAAGAGTTTGGAACAGAGCTGTTTTGTTCTCAAACTGCTTTTATTGAAGAGGGAATGGGTCATGTACTTAGTGTGAGCCACACCGCTCAGTGCTATGGGTCACATTGAAGTATACTTTGAATTGTGTAATTTGAAGGAATATTTGGCTGCTTTATACCATTTCTGCATAAATTATTCAGTTTGAATCAACACGAAGTTTCCATCCTATTCATTTCACATATTTTACTCACAAATTCTGTATAGGAGTCTGTGTACTGCTGTTTTTTTACACTTATTCAGTTGTATACCAACAAAACAAACAAACTGGCCTGCCCCCATTTCCAAAAAGCTTAGCACTACAGATTGGAGTCATCTCAGCTACCCTTAAGCAGAAGTGTTCGGCCAGTTCACCAGACCTTCATTGAGAGAATGATGAGAGGAAATAGAGAGAGGATGCCTGAAGGTGATGTCCATTTGCAGAGTATTTTTTTTTGGGTCAGTTTCTGCCTCACTCTGGGAGCAGGACCTCGCTGTGGCCCCCTGGGGGAAATGTAGAATAGCGCAGCAGACAGAGCTTGATGTGATGATCTGTGACAGGCTGCAAGCTGAGAGGCCCTGAAGCCCCGCACAGCAAGTAGTGAGGCCACAGAACTGAAAGAGAGAAGTGCTGTGTAGTTTTTTCCGCTGTACTCATTCTTTATTTAGCTTTCGTTTGCTAACTTTTTTTTTACTTTTTCTTTCTTGAACAAATTTATATATTTAAAACTAAATACGAAAACAAGTCGCAAGAAAACTAGAATTTTTAATGCAATAAGGTATTGTAAAATCTCACCGTTACCATTAGTTTGGATCAGTGATAAGAAATGCAATTTTTTATGAGTTAATATACTGTAAGTATAGTGTATATTGAGAGAATAAAAATGGTCCTATTATAGAACCTTGGGGCACATCATATTTGAAATGTAAGTATTGTTGGTCTATATTGCTGATTCATGTTTTAAGTTGCTGTTGTGTGCTGTTGCAGTACACCATGCTGTCCGGCCAGGTCCCATTTCAGTGTCAGGAGAAGAGTCTAACACACACCAGTGCAGAGGAGATCATGAGGAAGATCAAAAAGGGAGACTTTTCTTTCGAAGGTGAAGCTTGGAGGAATGTATCCAGTCAGGCCAAGGATCTGATACAAGGTGGGACACAGCTGCAGATGTTTAGAGGGCATTTTGTGGTGGAATAAATTTGTTAGATCTATATATGTGATTGTATGTGGCCTGCTCATTTTACAGAGTTGTTGACGGTGGACCCTGTCAAGCGGATAAAGATGTGTGGTCTGCGTTATAATGCCTGGCTGCAGGACGACAGCCAGCTTTCCTCCAACCCTCTTATGACCCCTGACATCCTGGGCTCTTCCACCGCTTCAGTGCACACATGTGTCAAAGCCACCTTTAATGTAAGTGAGAGATAACTGCAAAAAATATTCTTCTCATTATTGTAATACAACAATAAATAAATAATAATAATATATGTATTAGTTAAATTGTAAAAAAATGTATGTGTTATGGTAGTATTTGTTAAACTGCCGTTAAAACATGTCAAGAGCATATCTAGGTAATTTTTCACCTCGATAAATGAAAGAAATATTAAATTTTGCTAAATTTAATAAATGGTCTTTATTAAAATATTTAAAATAATAATAATATAATTATATATACACTGTACAGATTTTGCTCTTATGGAAAGGAAATTGGTACTTTTATTCACCAAAGTGGCATTCAGCTGATCACAATATATAGTCAGGACATTACTGATGTAAAAATTACTATTAAAATTTGAAAAAAAAATTTTAAACTTCTTAAACTACTTCAAAGAGTTGTCATCAAAAAATCCTCCAACTGCAGCAATGACAGCTTTGCAGATCCTTGGCGTACTAGCTAATAGTTTGTCCAGATACTCAGGTGACATTTCACCCCACACTTCCTGTAGCACTTGCCATAGATGTGGCTGTCTTGTCGGGCACTTCTCACGCACCTTACAGTCTAGCTGATCCCACAAAAGCTCAATGGGGTTAAGATCCACAACACTATTTTCCAGTTATCTGTTGTCCAATGCCTGTGTTTCTTTGCCCACTCTAATCTTTTCTTTTTGTTTGTCTGTTTCAAAAGTGTGTTTTCTTTTAAATTCATAAGGCATGCAGCCCTGAGTTTTCTCTTTAAGCAGGTAGAATTCAATGAAGCTGTCAGCTGAGGACATGTGAGGTGTCTATTTCTCAAACTAGAGACTCTGATGTACTTATCCTCTAGATTAGTTGTACATCTGACCTTCCACATCTCTTTCGGTTCTTGTTAAAGCCAGTTGTTCTCTGTCTTTGAAGACTGTAGTGTACAACTTTGCATGAAATCTTCAGTCAGATCCTTCATTCCTCAAAACAATGGTTGACTGAGTTTCTAGAGAAAGCCGTTTCTTTTTTTAACATTTTGAAACCTAATATTGACCTTAAGACATGCCAGTGTATTGCATACTGTGGAAACTCAAAAACAAACACAAAGACAATGTTAAGCTTTATTTAATGAACCAAATAGCTTTCAGCAGTGTTTGATATAATGGCAAGTGATTTTCTAGTACCAAATTAGCAATTTAGCATGATTACTCAAGGATAAGGTGTTGGAGTGATGGCTGCTGGAAATGGAGCATGTTTAGATTTTATAAAAAAAAATAAAAATTCAAATAGTGATGGTGCTGTTTTTTACATCAGTAATGTCCTCACTATACTTTGTGATCAGTTGAATGCTACTTTGGTGAATAAAAGTACAAATTTCCTTCCGAAACAGCAAAATCTGTACATTATTTCAAACCTTTGGCCACCAGTGTATATATATATATATATATATATATATATATATTGTAAAAATATGTTATGGTAGGATTGTTGAACTCAGTTAAAACCTGTCAAGAGCATATCCAGGTCATATTTCACCTATATATATATATATATATATATATATATATATATATATATATATATATATATATATATATATATATATATATAAATTATTTTTTAAATAATAAATAAATAAAAGTCTATTTTAGAAACATTGTAATGTTTTGCAATATGACATTTTTTTCATTTTAAAGCACATTTCCCCCTAAATTCTCATTACCATAATGCAAAATATATTTTTCTAATTTATTAAATAATATTATTAAATAGTAAACAATTTGTTTTTATAGTATTTGAAGAACTGCCATAGAAACTTGTCAAGGGCATATCCAGGTCCAAAAATAAAAGAAATATGATAAAAAAAATAAAAAAAATTTAATTTATATGGCAGTATTTTTTAACTGCCGTTTATTTATGCTAATTTAAGTAAAACAAAAGTATTACAGTACGTTTTTTTAAATGCGAATCACGATTGAGATTTGGGTTTAGTGTATAGAATATTGAGAATATTGGGTTTTTACAGAAAAGCTAACAAATACAGAAAAATAGGCTTCGTTTTCTGAATGCAAAATGTAATTTCTTAACCTTCTTTATTTGATTTTATTTTGGAATTAAATACCTGTACTTGTTTTTGTGAACTGCATCTGACTAGATACACAGTAGATTGGAGTAAACATTCGATTCGAATGTGTAGATTTGTTGTGTAATACTCCGTCAGGTGATCTCTTCCCCAGGCCTTTAATAAGTGTAAGAGGGAGGGCTTCCGACTCCAGACGGTGGACAAGGCTCCACTAGCCAAACGCAGAAAGATGAAGAAGACCAGCACCAGCACAGAGACCCACAGCAGCTCCAGTGAGAGCACACACTCCTCCTCCTCTTTTTCACAGTCTCAGGATAAGACTCCACCAAGTGGAGAGATGGCTATCATACCCCAGGTCTCTGTGAGCACACCTCTGACTCTAGGCCCAGACGATGAGCCCTCTCAGAGCCAACCCCAACCTGCCTTCACCTTCACAGAGTGAACCTGTATGAGAATCAGACAGCAGGGTGGGACACACCTCTCCCACCATTCCTTTCTTTCTCCTTCATGCTCTGCCAAGGCCACATAACTCCATACTTAGCATGTGGGGAAAGTGACACCAACCCAAATCCATTGCTAGCAATAGATGCGGAGTGCACTGAAGACCGGGCTAGTGATCTGTCCTCAACAGGCTCAAGTCCTGCATGGCCAAACATCGCTGCATCCTGTCCTGTGTCTCAAACAGGAGAAAGAACTTTGAGGAGCATTAAAACCTTAAACTGACTAGGAGAAAAGTCAGCTTTTGCAATGTCCTGTCCAACCAAGCACTTTGCTCCATGCAAAAATATCAAAGAAAGGAATATGTACTGTATTCTTAAAGAATATAAATACAATTTATTTAAGTTGAGATGTATTGTGTATACAGACTTTTCTCATATGGTACTGTATATCAGATTATACCAGTTTGTCAGATGCAACAACTTCACTTGTGCATTTGTCAAGTATCTTAACTTCAGTCCTTGACTTCTTCCACAAGATTTCACTGAAGTAGCAACAAATAGCTTTTAAGGAGTTCAAGCATTTCATTCAGTCAACAATTTGTTACCCTTGGAAAGGTGTAAAAGACTATAGTTTGTTTTGTATTTTCGTGCCATTTGAATTTCCGTTGAGATCCTTTATTCAGGTTTATTTATTTATTTTTAGCTTGAACTCATTTAAAAAACGTTGAAGAGAAAGCTACTCGCTAAATGAGGGAACGTCAATTGCTTCTAGTTAGACATTGTTGTCTTGGACTCTGCTATGAGATTTTGTCACTCTAGATTTAATATCCGTGAGTTTGAATCAAGCTGTAGATGTTTCAACTCAATGTCCTCAAAGCTTATTGGAACTCTTTATTGCTTTATGAAACATAACCAGACTTTGAAATGACTACAGGCCAACTTTTAGTCCCGTATCAAGAGAAATACCAGCTAAAAGACGTCTGTGGCTTCCTGTCTGGTTTACCATGTAGTGTTGTTTTGGCCCCGTGTAGATGGTTGATGCTTTGAGGCAGGCTGTGGTAGAGACTGTGGCGTCTAAAATGATGCGCTTGCATGTTTTTCCTCTTCGCATCCTCCATTTCACAAGCACTTGAGCTGATTATGTGGTTGTCAGTGTTTGTGCATTTAGTTAGTAATTTCTAACCGACCGTTTCAGTGGCATTTCACAGTTGAAAAGGGAATCATTTTATCTCTGGCCTAAAGGACCATCTGTATTATCTGTGACGTGATGGCATTCGTATTTTCACAAGCACTACAAATTTGTACTTGAAGGCACTTGAACTCTACGTTGCTATGCAAATGTTACTTTCTTCCTTTAGTATGACTTTTACGGTTCTTTTTGTATCCTTTAAGTACCTTTTTATGCATTACAAAAAGTATATAAAAACAGTGCCTGCAGAGAGCAAACATAACTGCCATCTTTAGGGGCAGTCTTAGACTCCACCCTCTAAATAATCATGCATTCCACTTCCTGTGCACTAAGATGGCATATCACATATCACATCCATGACCTATTTAATACAGATAAACCGATTATTGGTATAACCGATATTTTTGCAGATATGCACACTTTTCTACTTAATTGATTCTTTATCTTTAGCGGTTCTTCATTCGTGGGTTTCATTTCTTTCTTTCTTCCATGGAATGTAAAATTTGATGTTTGGTATAATGTTAGCCTCAGTCACCATTTACTTTCATTGTATGAAAAAAAAGAGGCGATGAAAGAGAATGGTGACTGAGGCTAACATCTTTTGTGTTCTACGGAAGAAGGAAAGTCATAAGGTTTTGATGGGTGAGTAAATGATCACAGAATTGTATTTTTGGGTGTACTATCCCTTTAATATTTAAAAACAATCATGCATTCATGCTTCAGATGCTACAGAAATGCGTGACTCGTAGCATTTGAAGCTAAATTATTATTATTAAAGATAAAATATTCACAATGCATGTTATGTTTTTATTGTTATAGTCTAATAGGTAATGGGTCAAAAAGCAGAAATAAAACAATAGTAAAAAATGATTCTGCATATCGGTTATCAAGCACTTAGACAAAAAATAGTTTGGTCATACATTATTGATTAAAACAACCTCTACTTTGAAATGCTGAGGGCTGGATTTTGACACCGCAGGCGGGTGCACACGTCATGCACTCAAACACATAAACTGGTGCTTCTGCCCACTTGAAACCGGGCAAAGGACAAGAGCAATAAGACCAGCAGGAGCTCGGCTCACTTTCATGCGTCTAAAAGTTGCTACGTTCTGCCTCTTCTCCATCACTGTTTTCCCTCTCATTACTGCCACCTCTTTTCTTTGGGTTTATTAATAGAACAGGAACAAGGGGAGGGCAGAGAGTCCTAGATTAAACTCTCCTGGGAGAGAAGATGATTTGCTGTGGTGCAGTTTGTCCTAGAGTGAGTTCGTCCTTAAGGTTTCCCTGTTCCAATTGCTTGACTATTTAAATGAGAGAGAGAACAACATGGAACTTGTTTTACAGCCCGATAAGATTTTTTTAGAGGTTTATTCGTCTTGTTTTAGCTGTTACGAGATTAAAGGCCATGTGGGTTTTTCTTAATTCAGTTTACCATTTGTAGAAATGTAGCGAGCATGTCATAAGCATACGGGCCCTTAAACTGAATGTGCTGCTTTGATCTGCACTCTCCATTTTTGTTGCCCTATTTTAGTGCTCTTGGTGGCTTGTAAATTGTGCTGTCTGGATTTGAACGGTAACTGAGGGGCCCTGCATGCCAGTATCTATGATAACTCCGGGTGTGGGCAGCTTCAACTCCACCTTGTTTTTGAAGGGGTTATGAGATTGAAAATGGAGAGTCGAGGTAATGCCTGGATGTAAATTATGTCAGGGTGTTGTGGATTTGTTTCGACTGCATGGAAACTAGTTTCTGTTCTTGAGATCTTTAGTTGAATTGCCTTGTTCTAGAGGTGATGTAAAGCTACTGTAAAACTTTGAAAAGCAAAACTGTGGTCAGACTGATTTAAATTGCCACAGAGTAAAGTCAAATAAAATGCTATATTCTTATTTCACTCCCAAATCAATAGAAAAAATGAAGTATACTTTATAAGTATCATAAAATGGATAGAATTGGACCATTAAGATTTTACGTGAGATTATTTTCATGACAATTAAGCACATGTTCCCCATTTTTACCCCCCATTTTTACCCATTTGGATATTGTATTTCTTGTTCTTCTTATTTCTTATTTTTTTGCTTTCTATTATATAGTACAGACTTATTTTCCTTTATTGTTTCTTATTATTTTCTTATTAGTTATTTATTTTATTACAATGATTAATGTAATTATGTTTTCATACAGACATTTTTGTACTTTTTAATAGTTGTTTATTATATTATTTGCTGAATGCATCCTTCATATTCTTTTTGGTACATTTAATTTCTTATTTCTTTGTTTTGATTTTGAGGTAAAATATCATCCTCATTACGGCTGACTGAACATTAATTACAGGACAGAAATGAATAGAATTAACTGTACAAAATCATCACAGTAATTGAAGTTTTGGCTAACATGGTCAAACAACTGATCTCATTTCATGGTTTGTTGACATTGGCATGAAGCTTTTATTCCAAAATATGGAAATTGCATTAAATGACAGGTATTTATTTACCTTAGCAGTTGAAATGTGGAAACCTTAAACAGTTCCACATTTGAAATGGATTAGGTCAAATCAATGCAGATTACTTTTATTTAAGTGTCTCCCACTCCAACGCTCCACTTTTATATCTGTTTGAGAGTATCTGTCTCCTCTGATGTCTTGGAGATCACTGTTGCCCCAAAAGTGAGCTAGTGTCTTCCCTCTGTGAACCTTAAAAACCCCATAAAGATGTTTTATAAATATTATAGATATATCCTTCTTATTTCATTTGACCAAAGTCATGATTTGTAGCAGTGAAACTTGATGCAAAATCTTACAACCTATGCCAAGCTTGAATTTTCTGGTCTTTCTGTTAGGCTCTTGCCAAAAAGTTATTATCAATGATATTGCGCTTCCTCCTTCCAGCATTTACTGCTGTGGAACACACTTTCCTCTCTGTTTTAACACTCTTTCATGTAATTTTGTTTGTTATAATGGTTGCGGGAACAATCACTCATTCTCAAAACTAGCACTCCAGCCCAAACCTTTCCATATCTATCACTGTGACCCCTGTTCAGATTGTGAAAGAAAGGGGCAACATTGAAAACGCATGCAATCCTGTTGTTTAGGTAGTGCAGCTGCCAATAAAATGAGTTTGGTCTCCAGTTCTAATGATATGTTTTCCTCTAAGTGTGCGATCAAGGGCTGCCACCGAGGGGCACTGTTCACATAGATTTGGGTAGCCTGTTTGCGTTGATGGTCATTTTACACAGACATGGGACCTGAATGGCTTATCAGAGTTTTCATTCTGGGCTAGAGTTCCTCTTGCATTAATTTATTTAAATTGAATTATTATTAGACCATAATGCTTAAAAGCACCAAAATAATGTCATGTTTATAGTAATAATTCTATAAACAATAATGATTTATAATATATGTGTGTATATATATATATATTTAGTAAGCGCCAATATACTCTTACCGCACAGTATGACACTGAACACTGTTTATGTACCCAGTGCTTTGTTTTAAAATGATATTCTATTGAAAGAAAAGGACACATTATACATGAAGATTTTCATATTTTCATAAATTAGAATTGATTGGTTGCATTATTCTTTGTGTTAGGATACAGACGACAAATGGAGTGTCTCGCATGGGTGCTGTAGTCTCAGATGAGTTGAATCAACTCCGTGTGAGGGAGTGTGTGCTCCTTTTTTTGAGAAAATATGTTTGAGGTGGTTATCAAAAATAAGGGCTTTAAAGTTTTGAGTACACATCGTATTGAACCAGAGTAATATCATTTAAATTGTCCACGGTGGAATAAAACTTCTAAATTCCCAAAGTGTATGTGTCAGTGTTCTGCAATGGTGAGCTTGGACCCTTTTAGTGAAAAATAACTAAATAAAAATGTGGAAGTTTGTACTGTTATCATGTAAAAACACAAATTAAAAAAATACAAAATCTGCACATTTACAGTTATCTGTTTACACTTAGTAGAGGTGCAATGCAAATGAGGAGGGGAACAACAAACGAATTATTATATTTTATTTTCTACTATTTATTTATTTTTATTATTCTCCTAATCTGTTATCTGTGATTGTATTTATTTATATAGTTATTTATTTTCAGAAATGTGACCTGAAAATACACGTCTAAATATCACGTCTAAAGTCTGTTTACTCTTTTCTATTACTCCTTTTTATTCCATTACTTTTCTTTTTTTTCTGAGAATAGGAACAAAAGGATCAAGTTTGTCCATCCCCAATGCAGACTTTGTGTCTTCCAAGGATGTTAAGATGATACATTTTATACTGTTTAATGGTATTTCAGAGTTCTCTCTCATTTGTTTGGCATTGTATACACCCACACACACACACACGGTTCAAAAGTTCAGCAGCCTACTTTCCAAATGGTTACAAGTTAAAAAAATGAATAAAGAACGGTTAATAACATTCTTTTTAAAATGACAGTACTCTGTGCTGAGGGGTGGGTGAAACACCAATTGCAGTTTTGCCAGATCTCGCAAGAGAAACAAGCAACCTGGTCTGGAAAAACAAGCTTAAAATAAGCCACTTGCCTCACCAAAATAAGCGAAAATTAGCCATTACATTTTTCCCTGTATGGTGGATTTATCGGCATATAAATCATAAGCAGTTAATCAACAGTTAAGTATCACTTTAATTCTAGATCTGCTTCTCTGTCAAAACCCGACAGCATCAAATCTGTATTAATGCATCATATCTAACAATAATTCAGTGACTTGGAAAAAACTTAGAAAAGCACTAGCTGTGCATGTATATGTAGTGATTACACATAGTTGTAAAAAAGGTCTTCATTCACAGAATGCAACATCCACAACGTGCAATTAGGCAAAGAAATGTGTAATGCAGCGGTTTTCCTCAGGATCAAAGTACATGTTTCATTTGAATTTAAACTAAGTGATATAGTTCCAAACATGTACTGTGATAAACCCTTTGGCTTTTGGTTTCATCTAAAAACTTTTCAACCTGGAACAATTGAAAATCACTTTGTTTCGTTTTCGTTCCTTGAACCGTTTTTAGTCCATGAGGAAAATCTTGTAAGTGGGGAACAATATATCATTGAGGCACTAAAGTAGATATAACTAAATTGACAAGAATCAGACCATTAAACTTAAGATCCACCATGTAAGTGGTGATTTGACCAACAGAGGATCTTAACATCACAGACTGACTATTCGGCTGATGGTATATGCTCAAACATCAAAGCAGCATAGTTTGCAGTGTTGTGGGGTCTGAAGTAATATTGTACGTTCTAAGCCTTGTGTGATCGTTGCTTTACAGGATGCAAAAATACAGTGAATTTCTGAACTGGAAACAGAAAGGGGTTTTGCCCTCAAGTGGGAGGTGTTGAAGAGCCAATTGCGGGAAATACAGGAATTCTGCCAAAGACCTACATCTCCTATTGTCTCCCTTAAAATTTTGACCAGGCTGCCCTGGCGAGCAATGATGGGACTTTTTCTTTTCTTCTCCACCTCGGTCCTGGGACCCTTCCCTCCCGTCTCAGCCAGCATTCCACTGGGCCACCAGAGAAGCTGCTTTAGAGATGGGACTGCCAGCTCTTGGGTGGCCTCTTGTGCAGGGGGCTGCAAAGGGGAGGAGACGATGTCTTATTAATTGACTGGGTGTCTCGGAAGGAGTGTTGGAATTTAGCTGCGAGAGAAAAAGGAGAGGAAGGAAGGATGGACTTCCGCTGAGCTTAACCTGAACCTCCGCTTAGCCTGTACATCCTACTCAGTCATAAATGTCAACTAGATTTTTACTTATATTGAAGAAAATGTGAGTGGTGCAAAGGTCTTTGTTACAGTTTTCTGAATGGTTGCCGAGGTATTGCTATGCAGTTGCTTGGGTGTTTTTTTTTTTTTTGCTATGTGTTTGCTATGACTTTGACAGGTGGCTGTTAGGGTGTTCCGGGGGTTGCTAGGTGGTTGCTTTCTGTCAAAAAAATAAATAAAAATAAATAAATCCCATCCTCAAGTCTCTATGCTATTCTAATTCCAAAAGTTCAAGGAATTTTCTTTGTTTGATCGTTCATTTTTTATCTAAAAATTTTAATCAAAAGAAAAGTAATTGCACACCACTCCTCAACAAGCCTCTGTTCATGCAAAGTTTAACACTAATCTAAAAGTTAATTCACACTGCCCCAACAAATGCATTTTAAGCATTCAAAAATTAGCAGTTGGATTTAGAAACATAACCGTCTGTATCACACTCCCAAACAAACACCATCAGTATTAACACAGTTCATTTACTTGCACTATAAAATAAACAATAATTTGTCTTTTAAAATGTCATGTTGACGCTTTAGTCTGTGTGAAATCATATCAGTCCAGTTTTTGTAAAGTCAGATTAACAAACCTAGATCATGTTATTTTATCTCGGCTTCATCCAGCATGTAAAGTGTTTTATCAGGCCTTGACTTTGTGCACATGCTCCGAAAGACTGATGACGCGCAACCAAGTGTCTTTAACCCGTTAGTCGAACACGACACAAACAAGGTACAGATATATTTTTCGGTTACGCATTATGTCATGTATACTTGGGACAGACAGATAAAATGGGCGGTCACACTAGGCTTTGAGCATTTTAAATTTTTTTCGAAAAATGCAACGGACCAGGATATCTCCTGTAAGTAATACATAAAAAAATGAGTAATATTATATTTAAATTGCTAAAATATATTATCTACTCACTTTAACAATAAATCACGCTGCTTTGAAATTTGTATTCTTTGTTTTGAGCATAGACTGTAAAAAAGAGGTTTTGAGCCAAGAGTGTGATGTTTCAAGCTCCTATTGGTCACGCGTCCTCTCGTCATACAGATTCGCGGGTCAGAGTTCACCAAACTTTTGACGCATAAGCGCGAAATTTCTTTGCATGAGTTTGTGTTTCCGGTCTTCCATGTTCTGATGCGTTTGAAAGGGAGTGAATTGAGCTCGAAGTGTAGTGTGTGACCGCCCCATAAGACTGTGGTGTCTACACCAAAACATGCTGTAGCTTGATTATTGCACATGTAAACTTACTGAATAGTGTGTCATATTTCATTAATGTGTCAAAAGGTCCTGTAAATGCTATTGAAGTCCTATTAAAATCAGTCACATTTGTTCAAAGTTAGACTAAAGGCTGTCGCATACTGTAGAGATCTGCCAGCACACGTATCAAACACGACACGTCAATGTGGTTCAGGTGGCTGACAGTACACACAAAGTTACCAAGTGTTTTCCCTTCAAGAATGATCAATGCTAGAGTAAATAATTTATGTCCTTTGATAATGATTTGGGTGGAATATAATGGAAAATATTTTCACGACAAAAATTCGAGCAGCCTCCGGAGTCGTAGCTGGGCGCAGCTGTGCGTACCTTCATTGAAAACTGTTGTTTAAAATTTTGGAACGCGCCATGCCGTCCACCAGACGCATCTGATATGCGACCCTCTTGACAGGACATCTTGACAGACCTAGTTAATGTGATTGTAGCTCGGCTTTGTCTGATGATAATCAGACCACAGTTGTGTTGTATTTAACACATTAGCTGATGTCCTTCCTTCAAATATCCGATTACGCTTTGTGTCCTGTACTTGGACAGACAGATAAAGACAGCAGATTGACTACGCTTTAAACCTGCTTTAGTTTGATTGTAATTGCACATGCAATTGCACAGACTCCAACAAAACCGAACAACTGTATTTGTTTGGGGCCGAGGCAATGTAAATATGGCTTAAGTATAAGCAATGTTAATAGTGATACTACTTGCAAATTGTTTTTGGTTTTCCACATGCATTTGGACTATCCATCTTTAAAAAAGACAACCCTCTTCCATAACCCTGCTCTCGAATCATGCATGGTGACTCGGGTCTGAACAGAGTGTCTGTTTAGATGGCTGTGGGAAAGGCCTGTTCAGTTTGGAGTGCTCCTGTAAACTCTGAATGGACCTGCTGTGGCTGAGTGTGTCAGTGGGATGTGATTGAGTGGGATGTTCTCAGGGTACGGCATGAGGAACAGACAAGGGGGAGGTGTGGAGAAGTGTACTAGCTTCCAATGTGGTCTCCCCTCTCCCCTCTCCCCAGCCTTCGCCATCAGTGCCCAGAGCCGTAATCCTGTTACATGTGTCCCCATTAGCTCTGACGGGAGCCTCTATTGTCTCCTTGTAAGTCAGTTGAAGTCACTGACCGTGCAGTGCCATGTTTGCTCTAGCTTCCCACACCCAGCTGTCCCCATGACAATCCCACACACACTAAAGGCTCATCTTTGGGTCGCCGGGTGAGGAGTGAGGTGAAATGGTCATTAAGAGTTTGAGTTGAGCATTTACAAACTTTTATACATGAAAAATACTGTGATACTGCCACAGTACAGAAAAAAAACTTGTAACCTGCAATTGTTACCTCAAGCATCTATTTCTACTTGATCTAACCCATAAAAAACTTTCTTTGGTGTAACCCAATTTGTGAGGTTGATTTATCAGATATTGTTTTTGATTTGAATGAAACCATTTCATTGAGATATTGCCACATGAAGCACATATTAGGTTACCACAAAACATTTGAACAATGTACCACAGTACTTTTTCGTAGGGAAGTTTGGATATGGCTCATACTAAAGAAAGTGACATCGGTTGTAGATGGTTTCAGTCAGTCTTCTCTGTCCACCCTGCAGATCCATCATGCAGTTGATAGAGAGCATGATTGATTGAGCTGACCTATGCCTGCCCAACACAACCCCCCTGTGCTGACTGTCACTTCAGTACAAAAGCCTGCACTCCTGCAAACACACACTCTCACACAGCAGCGGCTCGACAATTCAGAAAATATCTAAAAAAGTCTTGTGTAGCTTTCTTTTTCCATTAAATACAGAATTATCTGGTAATAAAAAATGGATGTAAAGTTCACGCTAAGGGCTTAGTAACTACTAGTTAGTTTGCAACAAGTCAGTGCTTAATTTGGTTGCACCACCTGTTCTTCAGGCGACACTTAACTAGTAGGTCGTAAACTCTCTGTAAAGTAATGCGTAGTCACATAATATGACGTTTACCTGTACTGATCCAATAAACAGCCTTCAAATTTAGGCAAAAAGCGGCGAACTTCAATTTGATCTAGTTACTGTTGATGTTCAAACCTTGTTTGTTCACATAACATTCAGCTGTAATAAATGATATTCCCATTGAAATACGATAAAATAAAAGTAGATGTGATATATAGTAGCCTATATTTGCCCTGTGTAAATAACAATATATTGGGACTCTATATAAAATATATAAGGGGTGATACTAATACTAATACTAATGGAACAGGTTGGAAAAATAGACATTTATTAATTTTAATATCCTATGTATATTTTGAATGTGTTGAAACTTGACACCGGATGACGCACCCTGAAAACTGATCGGTTACATGCTGAAGAGACGCTTATAATTAAGTTTTTCTCTCTTGAAAATGAAAACGAATGTAAATGTCAACATCATGTCGAAAGGATGGAAGCCTGTCAACCAAAACTTGAGATTATTGGTCAGAGGCTTCTGTAAAGTTTAATGGTGCAAAGATCACATATTAAGTAGTGCGTAAATTGTTACTTGGCGATATTTACGCCACAACTAGGCTGAGTTGTAACTTACGTATAGCTGGTGCAACCGGACTTACTAGGAAAAGTGCCTTAAGGTAACAATTTCAGGTTACCATTTATAAAATATACAGTGAAACACATTTTATCAAAAAATTATTCATGTTGTAACAAAATTAACTGATTTTTAATATCTAAAAAAATATAATTTAACATTGTTACATTTTAATAACAAATGTTAAGGGTTAGATATGGTAGAAATTAAGGTAACAATTCCAGGTTCCCATTTTTTAGTGTGTAGTAAGGATAGTAAAACCTGTAATCATCCACTCTCAGCAGTCAGCACTGCAGTCCCCATGAGGAAAACAGCTTAAGAAAGATGCAAAAAAATATCTTCATCAGTGTTATTATCGTTTACAAACTATTCTTTATTGCATTTTTGTTAACTGAAATAAAAATGGTTGGATATCATGGTTGGAAAAAATACATTTACGTGACACCAAAACTAACTAAAATAAAACAAAAATGATCAAGCAATCAAATTTATAAATGTTTTTAATATACAGTATATTATAAAAATATGAAACCTTCACAATTTCCCTTTATTAAACATGAAAATGTCACTAGATAGCGGTAACACAAGACTGCCCTGAGAAAGTTAACAATGCTAAACATATTTAAATGATGTCCGTGAAAGTTTTAGCTTTTGCAGCCTTAAAATATTAAACCCTAAATACCCTAACCCTAAAACTAAACTACAAACTAGAGAAACTGAAACAAGAAAACACCGAGATAACTGTAAAGTAATGAAAAATAACGAAAACTATAATGAAAAATGATAAAATAATATAGAAATTAAAACTAAAACACCATTAATGAACCTCTTCATGAAAGTCTAAAAATACAAAAAGGTTTGTTTGAGGGGTAGGTTTAGGGGTGGGGCATTGAAAACATCATTAGCTCACTCAAGATAAAAACAAGATAAGTCAACAAAAAGTCCCCACAAAGATAGAAAAACAAGCATGAATCTTCCAATTGTAGGTTTTCCTAGGTGGAAAGTCTTTTAAAATAGGAAGAGTAAAGACACTACTTGTGTACATTTTTGGTGTGTTTTGTCTAGCTTTTTCGCTTTCTGTCTCTCTCTCTCTGCTTGTGCAGATTTGAAGCATTTACAGTATATTAGCTGTGTAATTTGAGGTCAACAATTTCACTGATCCATGTGTGTCATTTTTGTGTTCCCGGGTGTTGTTGATAGGAGTCTGGCCCTCTGGATGTTTGTTTTAGTTGACAGCCATAATCCAATACTATTGAGGTACGCTCTCCAATATGATACAAAACGATGTAAGAATTTTTCAGAATTGAATGGCTCATCCAACACTTATTTTGACTCAAACATGCCAATAGATAGAGGCAATACAATGACATCTGACAGTATACAACAAATGTGTTAATGTTTTGAGAACCTTTAAGGATGATTAGTGGAGAAAACTAATCAACACTGATTTGTAAGAGTGTTTAGCATTCATCAAACTTTGCCTGAGTTTGTTTGTTGTGTGAGTGAGAGTGTGTTTGCTATGTGTATGTGTGTGTGTGTGTGTGCCCTCTGTGATCTGAAGTACTTTCTGGTTACCATGACAATGGCACTCGCTGAGGGTTTGAAGAACAATCACCTGTGAGTCTCTGTGCTCTGGCCGATGAGGTCTTTGCAGTTCAGCCTTGAGAACAATTGTGCCACTATAATCTATATGTATTTTCTAAACAAACAGGATTTGTATAACAGCGTCTTATTACACAGTGAAAGACAACAGCTACATAAAAATGAGAGAAATCTCATTTCAAATGGACACCAATAATTTGTTTTATTTCATTTGCAAATTTAAAGTGTTATTTCAGTTGGGGGCCTGGGTAGCTCAGTGATTATTGACGCTGACTACCTCCCCTGGATCACGAGATTGAATTCAGGGTGTGCTGAGTGACTCCAGCCAGGTCTCGTAAGCAACCAAATTGGCCCGGTTGCTAGGGAGGGTAGAGTCACATGGGGTAACCTCCTTGTGGTCGCAATCAGTGGTTCTCGCTCTCAATGGGGCGCGTGGTAAATTGTGTGTGGATTGCGGAGATTAGCATGAGCCTCCCCATGCTGTGAGTCTCCACGGTGTCATGCACAATGAGTCACGTAATAAGATGCTCGGATTGACGGTCTCAGAAGCGGAGGCAAATGAGACTTGTCCTCCCCCACCCGGATAGAGGTGAGTAACTGCGCTACCATGAGGACCTACTAAGTAGTGGGAATTGAGGATTCCAAATTGGGAGAAAATAAATTTATTATTTCAATCAAAAATGAAAATCACTTTATCAATTACAGACCCTCTTGTTGTTCAAAACCGGTTTGATTTTTTTCTACCATGGAATACAAAAGGAGATGTTAGGATGAAAGTTAGTCAATGGCAACATTTTAATTTTTGGTTGAATGTACCCTTTAAGACTGTAGCGACGACATCCAGACCATATTAACACACTCGCCCAGTTCACAAACGCCATCATTATTTTTTACATCGGAAAATGGCCACAAACGAAACAATACACCACTGAAGGTTCGTTCACCGCTTGTTTCTGCTCTGCGTCATGTAATAAATGCCGTGCACTTATTACAAATGACCAATTACTCTCTTGAACAGTCACCCTTCACTTTGACAAACCTTGACGGCGTTCAACGCCTGTCTATGGAAGTTCTTGAGACCCAGTCTCTGGCCCCTAAATGCCGGGCTGAGGGTCTCTCTCTTCTGACCTCATTTGCAATTCTAATGGTCAGGAGACAGCTGCCATCCTATGTGGAACATGGCCTCTCAGAATTTCCCAAAGGGGGGGAGGAATAAAAAACAAAGGCAGACGATAAATGGGTTTGCCTATTATTCGCTGGGCCTTGTGTGCACGGGGTCCTTGAGAGCATGAATTTAAATGACAGTCACCAAGAGAGAGAGAGAGAGAGAAAGAAAGCGAGGCAGAACAGTGCAGTAAAAAAGCAAAGATGTCAGTATGAATCTATAATATCGAAAACAAAACACAGACAGGAAAGTATGATTTTTAAAAGCGTGCCAGTTGAGCTCATTAGCAGAATACTGTTTGAACAATAGCAAATAGAGAGAGCTCTTAATTTAGCCCTCATTCTCTCAGTCACTCAGCCCAATCCCATGCGGCTATAAGTGTCTCCGTGAGTGATTGCGTGAGCTCTCGCCGAGTGGAGAACACTTGTGGATATTGTAGCGAATATGATGCATATGTGCATATCTGTCAGAATGGCTTTGTGATATCAGTTTATTTCAGTTTATTTCTGCTCATCAGAAATATTGTGACAGCCAAGTTACTTCATCAGAAGGTTAACGGCTCAACTCGCTTTGTGTTGCTTTTGCTAAGCTGAGTTTTCATTGATAACTAGTCACTGCACTGGGGTTCATAACCTATGAGTTTGTTAAAGCTAATATGTGTACATTTTTTTGTTGTTAAAATACTTTCTGTTATTCCGGACGTCTATAGGTAAGCCTTTTGTAGTTTTTCTTTGTTCTTTTAAAAAAAAAATATAAGCACCGTGTGTTTGTAGCACTAAAGAAATTACTCTGTTTGTGCGACCCATCCAGCCCGACACAACAATATTGACTCAACCAATGGTGAGTTGGGGGCGGGACTATCTGATTGTTTGATAAACAGCAGATGGGCATGCATTCGTAAAGAGTTTCGATACCCTAGGATTGGCCACATTATGCCGACTCACTGACAAGTGCCAGCTCCTATTAGACATTTTTGTAATCGCTCCAACGTGTTTACTTTCCCTTCTGGTGACACCAGAAGCTCGTTGCGTCAGCCAGGAAGTTATTGCGGTCCCCGAGTGCAATTCTGAGGAGGAGCTTCTCCCTATAACATTACAATTCTTACTCCACTTATAACTTGCTTTTTGCGCCCCACCGTGGACATAATATCTTGAAAATGGAGCTCAGACATGTCCATACAACAAACAACACTTACCACTTGGCCACTGGGGGCAAATTTTGGTAAGCACAGGCCACTTTTAGCTGAACAAAAGTCAACCTACTGTTTCCAATTTTACTGTGAGTGAAATCAGTCTGGATTTTACATGCTTCAGCTTTAAGGGGCTGTTCACACCAAATGCATTTTTGCATTTGTCCACAATGTTTTTAATACGTTTTTCAATGTAAACTTGCGCTAGACAGTGTGACGAGGAGGAGGGCGTGGCCAGGCCATGATGGTGCACGGCCAAGCGCTGAATCAGCTGATCAGCGGGAGAAAAAGATAAAGGGGAGTCGGTTTCTCCTGGAGAAAGCGGCTTAATGTGGTCCGGATAATAAATGTCATCGGATGGAGCCAAACAACAAGTAAACAATGCCGAAAGAATTCAACATTTTTGAGACTGCAGTGGGAAAAGCACATACACTGTAAACTATACATATTTATTCACACCAATATAAAATATCAACAGTCATTCACGTTCGCATATATGTGCTGGTACATTGAGGGAATCCAGAAGTTTTATGTAAGAGGGAAACCCCACTATTACAGTGCAATTCTGCTGCTGGTCATGATAGTAAGTTAAGGAAACAAACACAGCAACAACTCAAGAATATCTGGAAATAAAGTGAAGCAACAGGGAATAAAAAAGTGAAGAATATGTTGAATACCATGTTTTTTATATACACAAGCATCACAGGTAAACTATGTTGCTGTGGAGAAAGCTGTTTCCTTATCGAGCCACGTGTATACGGGAGTAAAGTGTACACTGCTAATAAACAAGAACGCTGTTTTCTTGCAATGAGCTGCTTTCTTGGTTCCATGTAAACGTTGTGAGTGTAAAGTTATATCCAGTATTACAACTTAGATGCCATGATGACAGAATGCCGATAAACCTTATAAGCGCAGTAAAATAATATTAATATGCATAATATTCATGTCTTGTGGCTATGCTTTTGAAACAGTGTTTATTTTAATGTAATTGACTGGCCTCATTCACTTCCATTGTAAGCTTTACTGTATCTCTGATTTTCAAATAAACAAGGGAAGAACTGAAAATATTTTCTGGGGTAATCTACATTATGCTACAAATGTAGCTGATTGAGCTTAATTTGTATTGAATCCAGAATATTTCTTTAAAGTTGGCAATCACAAACCACTTTATTTCTATCGGGAAGACACGCAGGCTTGAGTGAGGTTTAAGATGACATTTATTTGATGAATGTAAAACAGAAAAGTGATGTCTCTCTTTGGCGTAGGCCCCGTCTGGCAGTCCGAGGGAGTTGTACTCGGAACCATCATATCCTGCCGGAGATAGGAGTCAGGGGTGAGGAGCCTACCCCCGTGCAACTGGTGGTGGTGGGGAGGTGGAGGTTGCCGTGTTAGCACACTGAAACAGCAATGTGATAGATTGTGAGCAGACTTATAAATCTATGGCTTACATGTGATTGGCTGGGAATTATCCAGCTAATAGTGCGATGATGTATGGCTGCTAGTCTTCCTACTAGAACTACGCTGCGCTTACATTTCCATAATGTGATGAATTTCCAAGTGAAGAATGTAGATTGGGTCTTTATTTTATTGGGAATTGGTTGGTTCATAAAGAGTGGTTTCTATTTGACAGGTGGTTTGAGGGGAGGAGTTAAAAAATACGAGGGATTTGTGATGTCAGATGAAAAGGAAAGTCGTTCAGAGGTCGTTTCAGTTACATTTTGATGAAAATTTTACTAAGTCTTTGGAATAACATGCACCTCATCGGTCAATTAAACCAGGAACCTCCAATAAGTAGGTTAGTCAATTTTGATGTCATGTTGAATTGCCATGAAGCTATGAAAGTTTACCTTTATTTTGGGGGAAATGCTGAATTTTCTAAAAGTAGGAGGACCGTGTCTGCCATTTCTAAACAGTTATATTGATTTCTACAGCCCTGTGTGTATGTGTGAAAACATAGAATGGACTAATGCTGAGGCCATAGGAAGTAAGAGCCACCCTTCGCAGCACCTTCATTATTTTTACAATTAAACTAAATCTTTTCAGTGCCAAAACTCTTCCCTCTTTATAATGTTTGCTCAGGCTGCAATTGGAAAATGATGTGGAAAACAATGTGTGTTTGTGTGTGTGTAGCTATGACAGTAGGAGTGAGTGTGTGTGTCACGTCCATTGATATCACAAGTTAAAGAGTGTCTGTAAATGCCAAGTGCAAAACACAAGAATGTTTCATTTAAAGACTTGTTGCCCTCCTGGGGGATCTGCTCTGTCTCTCGCCCTCCCTTCCCACCCTGTGGGTGTCACAGGCATAATCTAACTCCAGAACAGCACCGCCCAGATCATTATAGACTCTGATCTGGAGTCAGTGAAAAGGGGAATTAGCTTGGAACACAATCCCAGCAACCTTTGTGACCCCGGCACAAAGCCAGAACTGCTGGGGGTCCCAGCGGCCTAAACCACTCCATATGCCTGGACAAAAATGTTACAATAGTCTACACAAAGGAAACACGGTGGGAGGGACAGACTTTCTATGTGGGTGTCTCAGAGGAATTATTTAATGTTCTGGCCATGAATGTGATTATAACTGTGGTTGCAACTCTGGCAGATACTCCCCATGTCTGAATATGTGCACTTCCCTGCTACATAGAATGCAAAAAAAACAGTATGGCATATGAGTAGGATGTCCGAAAAGTATTCATTATACAGTTGCCGAACAATACCCGAATGACATATGTAAAGTCTTTGCTGTAAGAATTTTTGCATTGTGACATTTGGCCCCATTTACACCTGGCATTAAGATGTTTTTGGGTGATCACAAGTGGTCAGTGTTAAATACAGGTGTAAATCAGGATTGGGAGGGTTAATTTTTTATGTAATTCATTACAGATTACTGGTTACTTAACAATAAATGTAATCAGTAATGTGTTCCAATTACAGCAATATGAAAATAATGTATTCAGAATACTTTTCATTACATTTGGATTACCACAAGGGCACATTTGTAAATAAAGTCAAGAAAAAGTCAAGAGTAAAGCGGTCCCAGATTAAAAACTTGTAAAAGTTACCAAATAAATAAATAAATAAATAAAAAACAGCTGTTTAACAACATTAACTTACAATAGTCAATGATGGCTTGGCCTTTTTGCTCACTTCTTGTCTCATGTAGATTGCATGTTGTCAACAGCTCAGTGTCTGTCACACTAATGCCTGGCAGGCTGTTGGGTTCAGAATTGAGTTGTTCCAAAAAGTGAGTGGGACATGCTCCCCCCCCAGTTATAATGGTTGCTACGCCCCTGAATATCATGACAGTTATGCACATTTTACCCCCCCCCCCCCCCAATTCTCATTCCCACAATGTGAAAAAATGTGGTCATTGTGAATTATCATTACCGCAACATTAAGGAATTAGGTATTATTTAAATGGTAAAGTTTTTATATTTCAACATATAACTCTCTGCCTTTCATGTTTGGTTATTTTAATCTAAAAATCATCGTAAAACAGAATACTTTAATACAGTAAAACAATTACTGTTGTGAGAATTGTCATTGAAAACAATGGGATTGTGGAAGTCCAGATACATTACAGTAACATCAATTGTGGAGTAAAACGTGCTTAAGTGTCCTGAAAATAATGTCACTACGCAAAAAAATGTAATAAAATAATAATAATAATAATTTAATTTATAAATGAGGCTTTATTTTCTATAGGCACAATGTAATTTAAAATGTACTGCAAATACACACTGTACTGTATATATACTTGACTTGGGGTTAAATTTGACCATACATTTTCATGACAGATTTCATGAGAATCACCCGAAACTGAATATGCATAGCAGTGTCAAATGAGTAGGATGTCCTAAAACTCTTCATGACACAGTTGGTAATGCTGTGATTCTGAAGTGTGTAACCAGTGGATACTTAACTATCCCATAAGGTCACAGGAACTGAGGAATGGTCAGATTAAAAAAGATGCTGGAAAACTTGAGAAGAATGGCTTATCAAGTGTAAGTGCAAGAAGTACAAAGAATGTTGTTCCTTATGGTTCAGGTAAACTTATTGAACAACACTAAGTAAATGGTTTTGTGGTTGGTGTTAATAGAATCTATGACACAGATCAAAGAACACGCAGAACAATGCCAACATAGTGAATGCAGTATGTCCCATATTCTGATAGTACTGTAATTTGGGTGCAGTTTCTCACATTGTAAACATCAACATGAAGTTATAGTGATATCATAGTAAAGTCAGTGTTTGGGGCTAGTGCTCAATTTTAAGCCCCTCCCTCTCTATCTGTAGCATAAAGCTGCTTCCCAAAGCCATCCTGCTGTGTGGATGTTAAGTAGCTCTTTGTGTGTGTTAAGAGCAGGAGTATCCTCTGTCCTTCCATCTCTCTTGCACACACACACACACTGAGATGGGAACTGTACAAGGGAAAGTGACACGGAGCTGTGCTTAGTGTGCAGTTGATTCACTTTCCAGTGGACGTGTCTGAGAGATGAGAAAGGGGCCTGTCACCATGTGCTATTGTCAAAGGATTGTTCTTTTGGGTCAGTCTGGGGCTAAATGCATGCGACTGTCTATTGTCTTCCCAATACATTTAATTTATTTTAAAATCTGCGCTTCCTGTGGTATTGCGCTTGTGCCAGTGTAAAGCAAACCATTTATAGAGCAATGTAGGAAGGATTCTATGCATACAAGAAAATGTCACTTTATTATAGGTGTCTTTAATTACTATGTAATAACATTAAATAAATTGTTTGCTAAAGTTGAACAAGATTAACAATTTGATGCTACTGAGGTTGAGGAATGGGTGGGTTTATGAGTAGGGGATGGATTAGGTTTAGGGTAAGATATAGGGATAGGGTTAGGGGCAAGGTTAACAGTGTAACTACAGATGTAATTAAATGCAGGTACATTCAATGTAAGTAAAATGCAACAACAGGTATGTACATATTAATACATTATATCAAATGCTTAAAGGGATAGTTCACCCAAAAATAAACATTCTCTCATGAGTTACTCACCCTCTTGGCATCTCAGATGTGTATGTCTTTCTTCTGTAGAACACAAATTAAGATTTTTAGAAGAATATTTCAGCTCTGTGGGTTCTAACAATACAAAAGTGAATGGGTGCCAAATTTTTGAAGCTCCAAAATTCACATAAAGGCAGCATAAAAGTAATCCATCCGACTCCAGTGGTTAAATCCTTATCTTCAGACAAAATATGACAGATGTGGGTAAGAAACAGATCAATTTTCAAAAGTACATTTTTATAATAAATAAAGAAGAAGAAGAAAGGGAAAGCGAAAGTGGAGATTGACTGAGCAGGGAGGAGAATTTATAGTAAAAAAAAATGACTTACATATTGATCTTTTTCTCACCCACACCTTTCATATCTCTTCTGAACTCATGGATTTAACCACCAGAGTCATCTGGAGTACTTTTATTTTGCCCTTGTGTGGATTTTGGAGCTTCAACATTTTGGCACCCATTCACTTGCATTGTATGGACCTACAGAGCTGAGAAATTATTCTGAAAATCTTAATTTTTGTTCTGCAGAAGAAAGAAAGTCATACACATCTGGGATAGCATGAGGGTGAGTAAATGATGAGAGAATTTTAATTTTGGGGTGAACTATCCCTTTAAGTGGTATAGTAATTCTAAACATCTAATATAAAGTGGGTGCAAAATATTAATATTATACTATATAAATAATGATTAATAATAAAATATTTTTGATTTGAATAAAATAGATCATTTAGATTTTACCACATACGGCACATTTTTTGGTTACCAGACAAAACTATTTTAAAATTAGTATCAAACTGTAGGAACAATGGTGTTTTGGCACAAACTATGGTTACCATGTTACATTTTTGCACCATTTTTGTAAATCACTACAACTAATTCTTATGAAGATTACTTACCTCATAAAACAGCATATCAACAACTTGCCTTGAAATCACCTTTTCCACTAGTACATAAAGACGTATATGTTTAATTAAATGTGCAAAAAGCACATCAACTTATACCCTTAATATTATATCAGCTTCATAATTAGAGCAACCCCAGTTTACCCTTCCCTCGTCCTTCTCTCTCTTTTTCTCATCGCTCCTCTTCAACCCTTTCTTATTAGAAGGCCCCCAGCTGTGCATCGGGTAGGATCAGAGGCTGCCTCTATTAGCCGGGTCCATTTGTTGAGCGATTGAATCGCTCTCATCCCTCTTCTCTAGTATGGCCTCTAACCCTCTCTCTCTACCTTAGCCTGCCAGAAGGGTCTCTCAACGCTCAAAACACAATGGAGCCTGATAGAGGCCGTCTCCTTCAGGCAAACCAAATGCAATGTGTGTGTGTGTGTGTGTGTGTGTGTGTGTGTGTGTGTGGGTGGGTTTGGGTGGTTTACCAGGACATTTTTATAGGTTATAAACTGGTAATTACAAGGGTATTATGCTATAAATGGGGTTTATAAGGACATTTCAAGTGTCCCCAAAATTCTAATCGCTTAAAAATCATATTAAACTATGTTATAATGCAGAAAGTTTGTTGTGAGGGTTAGGTTTAGGGGTAGGGTTAGGGGATAGAATCTATAGTTCATACAGTATAAAAATCAATATGTCTATTGAGAGTACTCATAAGGATAGCTGCACTAACGTGTGTGTGTGTGTGTGTGTGTGTGTGTGTGTATGTGTGTGTGCGTACGAGAGATAGAGAGAGAGAGGCAGATGAAATATATGATTCTATGACAACAGTTTAATTTTAAGATATGGGTTTCACAGAAAGGCAGTTGTTGTCTGAGCTTTAGTTCATTTAAAATCCAGCAGGTGGCGTAATTGTACAAGCACAGAGGCAGACACTCCCTTCCCCCATCTAATGCACTGTATGTCTGCCTGTTTCTCTCTTTGTTGTCTCTCTGCACTTTCAGCCACAGTTTAGAGTCCAATATACAGTGCTACATGGACACTCCTGTTAAAGTATCCTCATAGCCAACCTGTCTACTCACCAACAGTTGTCATACAACGATGGACATCTCTTTCGCTCTCTTCTCTCATGCATGAAGTGCTGTTCAAAGGCTTTAACAGAGGAACACTGTTTCTAAACCATGAGATATAAAGGACAATGCATGCTCGTGTAATTGAACTATTCACATAGGTCAGATTGAAAATGTAAATGAAACCTGAAAAATAAACTGTAACTGTATTTCAGGATGCTGAAAATTTTAAAACAAAGAAACTTTATGATGCAAAATGAATCCGAGATATTTAAAGAAATAATTCACCCCAAAATTACAATTCTCTCATGGTTTACTCACCCTCATGACATCCCAGATGTGTATGACTTTCTTTCTTCTGCAGAACACAAATTAAGATTTTTAGAAGAATATGTCACCTCTGAAGGTCCATACAGTGCAAGTCAACAGGGTCAAAACTTTGAAGCTAAAAAAAGCACATAAAGGCAGGATAAAAGTTATCAATATGAATGCGGTGGCTAAATCCATGTTTTCAGAAGTGATGATAGGTGTGGGTGAGAAAAAGATCAATATTTATGTACTTTTTCACTATAAATCTCCACTTCCTCTTCCACACTTGTGATTGGCATTATTCGTGCATATCGCCAGATTCGCCATCTACTGGTCGGAGCTTGAGATTTATAGTTTAATAAGGGCTTAAATATCTATCTGCATCTCACCCACATTTATAATATTGATTCTGAAGACATGGATTTAACCACTGGAGTCTGGTGATTACTTCTGTGCTGACTTAATGTTCTTTTTTGAGCTTCAAAGCTTTGGCCAGCATTCAATACCTTTAACGGACCTACAGAGCTGAAATATTCATTTAAAATATTAATTTGTGTTCTGCAGAAGAAAGAAAGTCACATTAGTGGCCTCTGACATTAAAACGACACTGTACATTTTATATTATATTATATTATATATTATATTATTATATATATTTGAACAATAACGGACCCATTTGTGTTGCTGTGATGTTTAAGCCAATCATGTCCATTCTCAATTACTGGAGGAGACCTCAAGATGGTCTGAAGACTTTAGGGAAAAGGCTCATGGAGCTTGGAGCTTCCCCCCCCCCATATTCACATCCTCTCATATTCTGACCTGCACTCAAGAGAAACGTTTCTTCTTGAGGAGAGATGCAGCGAGGTGTTCTGCATGGTTGCATCTGAATGTCCCTTTTTTCCAGTTTTGAGGGGCTCACTTGACCACCCCTTTCTGGCACACTGAAAGACAGAGGAGAGAGGTTAGAGAGCGCTTAAAGCTGTCAGTCACACGCTCACTGACTCTAGTCTATCGGGAGTCAACCAAACTGCTCTCCACCTAACGCTCTGGAAAGGGTAGGAAAAACGTTGTCAAAATTATGTCTTTGAAACAGCCTTATTATGTTATAAGTATCCGTACTAGTATTAGTAAGTAGTATTAGTATTAGTAACAAGTGTGGGAAAAAAGGCCCCTTCGCCACCTTTTTAAAAAACTGCATTTTAATCAAAACATCCTTCTGTTATTATTTCTTTTCACAAAAAAAAAAAAAAAAAAGTTTCTCCATATATATATTCAATAAAAATAAATCAGTTTCTTTTTTCATCTTGATCCATTTTGTGACCAGAAAAAGCGAATTTTCCTTAAGGTGTGCCTTTAAACTCATTCTAACATTTTCACATTCCCACAACCACAATGTAACGTGTAGAAAACGTTTTGAGAACATGCATTTTTTTACCTGGGTCCCTGCATTGCTCAGAATGGCAGCTATCAGGATCAACAACTAACGTTATGTAAAAGTTATGGACAAATGTTGTTAAAATAATGATAATGGAGCATACATTATTAGTATTCATATTAGCAAAGTATTTGTATAAAAGTTCTCACAGTTTTTGTACGTCCTTTAAACTAGATTTTTTTGTATTTGTTCTGAGAGTGAATACTGATTTAAATAATGTTGACAGATTGGACATTTTCATGTTCTCACAACCGCAATGTAACATTTGGAAAATGTTTGAAGAACATTTGTTAGCAGGGTTTCTGCATTACTCAGAATGGCACTATAACAGAAATGAGAGAGGGTGACTCTCCTGTTTCATTTGTGTTATTTTTCCAAAAATAAAAGTAAAAACTGGATATTGTTGTTTGATCAAAAACATTGATATTTTATTGTCTGTTCTCATAATATTAAATTAGAATTTTTATATTTTTGATATAACTCGGGGACTTGGAAATGTCATTTGGATAAGGACCATTTAATTTTTCCTCAAATCTCTTCCCGTTGTTCTTGGCTCAGCTGTGAATGAGGTCTCTACGGTGCCCTTTGATCATGGCCATTTGTTCTGGGAGACTCCATCTCCATGGTGATGAAGGAAAAACTCTGGTTCCCCGAGCACAAAAATAAACCTACCTGGTGTTGCCTGAAAATTCTCCTTTAATTGATTCTATGCGCCATGCAAATACTTTTGCACTAATGGATCCTATGTTCTGTGTACATTATTGCTGTAAATCTGTCCATTCTCCATCTGATGCGGCCCGGTAACCTTCATGGCACACACACACACAAAAAACCCCCGAAATCTTTCAGTTAAATCAATAGAAACACTGGCCTTGGAGAGCAATCTTTAAGGATTCTTTTCTGTTACTTGTCCAAGGTCTTTCTGGGCCTTCACTCACATAACCATTAAGGATCCTTGTCCTTTGTTTGGGAAAAGCATAAGAATTCAAGTGCCAATTTACCCCCTGAACCATTTACATTTTTATTACCTCTGTAATAACAGCACTACATGAAATGTATGACACTTGTGGGGGAGCCAAATGTCATATTATATAATGTAGAAAGTTGTTTTAGGATTATTCCAGGAGTTTAGAGGTGACACACAAACTTCGCCATTTTGTTCACTAATTCAATTTGTGTCTACACTGACTCGGGTCAAAAAACATCTCGAATGGCCGAAGCTTGGAAACGTTTAAATTGCACCTTCAACTGGCCTTTGCTAACTCCTTGACTAATTCTGATTGTGATTTGGTGTGGCTCAGGGGAAAATGCATGTGGGTGTCGCCGATGGAAAAAGACAATACAATTAAATGATTAACGCGCAACAGGGCCACCGACAATTAAAATTATTATGGAAATTAAAATGACATTATGTCACAGCGGAGAGTTGATGATACCCGTTTCGTCTTTTTAAAAGCAATTTTCATAATTCCAATAATTGAAATCATAGCATATTCATTAATTTACTGGGTGAGGGGGGCTAAGAGTGGCCACTAATGAAACCCAATCATTAGCATCCAAACAATGTAATTGGCTAGTCCTTTATCTTCAGAAATAGGTGACAAGGCACAATCACCCCCCTCCATCAGAATGCAAAAACAAGTAATTAAACCGCAGACAAAGATGAGCCCAGCTCGCTGTTCATGCACCGTGAACGTTTGAAAACAGCACTGATTGCCTTGATTAGAGACCTTACTGTATCCTCTGATTTTGTTTATGGTTATACTTTTAGGGATGGGGTGCCATCGAGTTAGGAATAGATGTGTTTGTGTGTAAGCGAGCGTGCGGGAAGGTGCGTGCGTTATCCTTATACTTCTTCATGCATCCCTGAAAATGTTCCCATTAATGTCTTATTCGCTGTGAGTGGAACAAATGATAGACGTGACCAGGAGCGGGCCCACTATAGAAAATAAGAGGGACATGTCACCCCAAATTTTTAATTAATGGTCAACCAATATGGCTTTTTCAGTGGTTCATTCTTAAAGGAATAGTTCTGTTGTAAATTACCTTCATGTCATTCTACACCTGTATAACTCATGCAGATAAAAAAGGAGGTGTTTTACAGAATGCCCATCGATTCGATTCAATGGCAGTTGATCGTGACTCACTTAAAAGCATAAAAAAGCTTAAAATGCAACTTGTGCAACCTTCTGAAGGCGTACAATGAAAGTGAGAAAGAATTTGAAATTTCATTTTCATTGTGAACAAGTTTCTCTCATAGTGCTTGTGAATGTGCAGTGGACTTCAATATTTCTTACTGAAAAAATGACATACATTTCTGGTTACTTCTCATCAAAACCAGCTTTGAATATGATGCGAGTTGCATGGAACACTTTTGGACTACATATTATTACGCATGGACTACTTTTATGATACTTTTGAGTCCTTTTTTCAACTTTATAGTGAACCACTATCCAGTTCCATTGTACTGAATTGGTGGATCACTGGAGACTTTCCAGATAAGAGCTTGACTGTCTCTCTCAGAGTTTTGAGGAGATGTAGGGTTAAGAGGACATGAAGAAAACAGGAAGGGGTTTGAGGAAGACACCAGAATTAAAATGTGGCCATGGATATAAAGAGTCTGAGAGAATGAGCTGCTCAAATTCGCCCCCAAACTCACCCCTTTATCTTCCACCCCTTTTTTCAGCATTTTCCCTGCCCCTGTCACCCATTATCTGGCCCTTCGTGGAAGAGAGTCAAGAACATAATGCAAGAGTCCTGCCACAAAGCATCACCCAACAACAGGACCCCCTTTTTCACTTCTTGTACTACATCTTCACCTTAAGTTTCCCTATTCCCATCCTCGTCAATCCAATCCTCGTGTAACCTTGTGCTCCGTCAAGAGCTTTTTTATTCATCTGGTGAAGTTGAAAAGAGGTTGCTTGAGTCTCACTGGTGGGAGAAAATAACCTTATGCTCTTTCCCTTCCCACAATCATCAGCTCCTCTGAAAAATAATCAACTAATTGATTACCTCATTGGGTCTGTGTTGACTACTTGTGGATCACATTACTCTTGCTGCACTTGAGCACTCATATATTTAGAAATATATACCGAAAATAAATTGAAGAGAACTGTGCTGCCACTGTGGAAATCTGAGATGTCCTGTGTTCATTTATGGTGTTCGTGTACAAACAAAAATCTTGCGAATAGCCCTTAAAATAAATTATTGTCAGTCAAAAGCTTATTGAAGCTAAAAGCGAGTGGCAGCATGAGTGTTGCAAGGAGATATGCATGCTTTCATTTCTTATTCCTATCATAATTATTTTGACTCTATTTTCTATTTTGACATAATCTCTCTGTTGAACAGCACAAACCACAGATGCAGCACAGTCTACAGTTAGTCATTAACATAAAGTAAACATTGATCCACTGACTAATCGACAATTTTTCTGGACGACTAGTAAAAATAAATAGTTGTGCAAGTGTAACGGTAGCCAGCTGGTACATGATAGCTGTACGGTATGTGTAAACCTCCCCTGGTTCGAATCCCACTCGGAGTGGGTCGAGCAATACCGGTTACATTGGTGGCATGACCCAGATGGGAGTGAGGTTTAGGGGGGGGTTAGTGTAATGGTAGCCAGCTGGTACGTGATAGCTTTGCGGTATGTGTAAACCTTACTCCCCTGGCCTCAAGAGGCACACTAGCGACTGATGCTAGAAGCTGCAGTCTTTAGCTTCCTCATTAGCGCACCTGCCTCTCATGCCAGAGATGTGAATCCTGTTCGGAGCGGGTCAAGCAGGACCGGTTACACAAGCCCTACTGTTTAAATCCCCCAGATAAAAAACAATGACCCCACTGAGTGTGTTCATTCAGTGGGTTGTACTCTCTAAATTATTACAACCTGTGATTTCTGGAGTTTTTATCAACTGGATTTATTTTGGCATGATGTATTTTTAATGTTTTTGATAAACACAAAGATGTTAAACAGTTCAACATGTTGAACCCATTGAACTGTACCACCATGGTACAATGATCACACTCATGCTCTCAAGAGAGCATGGATCATAAGTGGAAGAATACAAAATTATAGGTATTTCACAATGCATGAAGGGATAGTGTCTAACTACAGACAGGCTCTAAAAATGGCCAGGTCTGCATATTTGAGCAAACTCAAAGAAAATAACCACAACAATCCTAGGTGTTTATTCAATACTGTGGCTAAACTGATTAAGCATAAAACTTCTATTGAACCAGACATAGTAGTAGTAATGACTTTTTGAATTTCTTTACTGATAAAATGTCAAATGTAAAATTTACAAAATTGGAATTATGCATCCGTCTGCCACAGCACCTAAGAAGACTAAAATTTTCCTCTAAGAGCAACTTCAATCTTTCACTGTTATACAGTTAGGTCAGGAAAAGCTAACAAAACTGATCAAAACATCAAAATCAACAACATGTACAGTATGTTAGACTCAATACCGACTAAACTACTTAAAGAGGTGTTTCCTGTAATCTCAGAACCTCTACTTAATATTATTAACTCCTTGCTATCCTTAGGGCATGTCCCAAGAAACTTTAAGCAGGCAGTTATCAACCCGCTTATCAAGAAACCACAGCTTGATCCACGAGATTTGGTTGATTATAGACCGATTTCAAATCTCCCATTTATGTCAAAAATACTGCAAAAGGTAGTGTCCTCCCAACTATGATTCTTTTTTAAAGAGAAATTGTATATATGAAGAAATTCAGTCATGATTTAGGCCCCATTATAGTACAGAGACTGCACTTATCAGAGTTAAAAATTACTTGCTCTGTGGCTGCATTTCACTTCTAGCGTTATTAGATATTACTGCTGCCTTCGACATGATAGATCACGCCATTCTCTTGGATAGGCTTGAGAATTATGTTTGCATCTGTGGACAGGAATTAGCTTAGTTTAGGTATTATCTCTCTGACTGCTACCACTTTATCTGTGTAAATGAAAAACTGTCAGATCAAATTATTATACTTAAATTTAAGTATGGAGTGCCACAGGGATCAGTTTTAGGGCCTCTGTTTTAAAAAAAGAAAAGAAAAAAAGTTTTCACTGTTATCACGACAATACCCAACTTTCTATTTCTTCAAACTCTGATGAAATTTCACAATGTTCACAAGAGTGTATAAATGATATCAAAGATTGGATGGCTAGGAATTTCCTTCTACTCAATTCTGATAAAACAGAAATACTAATTATTGGAACAAAAACCTAAAAAAAAAAACAAGACGGATGTACTGTAACACAAACTTCTACAGCAAAACATTTAGGTGATATATTTGATAGCAATCTATCCATTTAAAAACAAATTTCCAATATTTGTAGACCTGCATTCTTCCACATCAGAAATATTGCTAAATTACAACACATACTATCTGTTTCTGATGCTAAAAAAGGAATTAATGCATTCATGACCGCAAGACTAGATTATTGTAATGCATTACTAGGTGGATGTCCTGCAGGTTTAATAAATAATCTTGTCCAAATTGCAGCAGCAAGAGTGCTAACTATAACAAAGAAATATTATCATATCGGCCCCATTTTATCGATATTACATTGGCTACTTGTTAATTTTCATATTAATTTACTTAAGTACTTAAGTCACCTTCTATCCCGCTATAATGCATTGCTCTCACTACGATCGTAAAACCGTTAACAATACAGAGAATATCTCTTCAGTTAATACAGAGGTGTATTTTCTCAGTTAAGTGGTGATGACTTCAGATACATTAACACTAAAACTGTTTAACAAAAAAATGTTAACCATTGACCCACAACACTTACTTAGTTTGCTAATTTTAACCACTAATAGTTCTAAACATTAATAATTCATATTATGGCATGCTTGAATTGACTTAACTGAACTTCTATCCCTCACATTCTCATTTTCATTGCAGTGAAAATTTAAATATGACGGTACTCTGGCTAAATGCTTGAACAGAGATTCTTTTATACTGACAAAACAGCCTCTGCTCTCCCATAGGAGAGAATGTAACAGTCAACTAGCATGTTTCAACAGTAAGTCACTGTTTGCAAATTTTTTTTATTTTTTTAAAAACCTTACAAACAAATGGGGAGAGTTGTAAATTGACACCTACCTGTTGCAAATTTGTCAGTGATTTTCTTATAAAACAGAACTTTTATCGATGTAAACTCCACACAATGTTCACTCCAAAGGGATTGTTTAGTGTAAAACATGTTGAAGATTAGCTCTTTCCTCATAAATGCAGTTTATTTAGAATAATTAAGGATCTCCTCTATTAACTTCTTTTCAAAAAGAACTGCCTCTGGTCTCCTCATCAGCGTAGCACCATGTTAAGCTTTGTTTTGCTAACATTGATGGCTTCCCCTTAGTAGAGGGGTACAATTTACCATTGTATGGTGAAATTCTGCTGAGTTTCTTTAAAACTTCCCTCTCTCAGAGTATAAAGTGCAGCATAAAAAAGAAGCTGCTTGACAATTCATTTTTGAAGATGTCACACCCACCTTCTTTCCCTGTGGAATTTCGCCATGCAATGGTAAATGTGACTGAGCCTTAAGGTCCATATTAGGCCTGTCTACTTCCTGTGTACTTACTGTCCTATCCACATCTTGCTCTTTGTGCAGTTCTCTCTTTTCTTTTCTTCCTTACTTAGAAAACTGTCCTTGGGTGTCTTTTTTCCTCTGGTAGGCCAGGATAATATATTTATACTTTTGTACATACTTGATCTGACCCTGTGGCAGCCAGTGTGCAGTGTGTGTGTGTGTGTGTGTGTGTGTGCGCGCATGCGTGTGTATGTTAGAGCTGGTGCTGATGTTCCTATTTCCATCATGTTCTCCCCCACCTCTCTATGCTGTGCTGTGGAATGACCCAGGCCATGGATAAAGCAATGGAAAGAAAGGGACAGAAATTCCTTTTCAAACCTCCAATAAACGAATGAGACTGAGGGCAGAGGGGATAGAGAGAGAGAGAGAGAAAGAGTGAAGGGGGGGGGGTGCACATAGAGAACCAATATGGCCAGTACTGAGGGGACGTTCTCAAGCAGTATTTGTGGGATTGGGCATTGAAAAGCTGGGTCCAAAATTAACAATCACCACCCTTCTTGAAAAATAAAAGCAGACACATCGTGATCTCATGACAATTCATAATAAAGTACGAGTTGGTAAAAATTGACAACTTTTACTCACACAGAGAAAAAATAAACAAACCAACAAACAATCTTTTTTTCTGTGTTTTTTTCCCAAACCTAATCCTAACCATAAAGTGTAACCCTTTATCCAAACGCTAAACCTAACAATGATTTTAGTTGTAAAATCACTGTTGTGTACCATGCAAGAAAGAAATCAAGGGGTGGAACTAGATGACGGAAATATTACAGGTTGTTCTCACATTTCAGTCATTTGTTTTGCATAAATAATTATGGAACAAGTAACCAAATTTGTTCATATTCTTCCTCTCTTAAATAAAGTGTTGCCTCCGTGTCTGAGACGTCAATCCGTGCATCATATCATGTGACTTGTTTAGCATGCTACCACAGAGATGTAGTGCTTGCGAAGGCTTCACGCTATTCTCCACGACATCCACGCACAACTCACCACACGCCCCACCGTAAGCAAGATTCACACATTATAGTGACATCGAGGAGGTTACCTCATGTGGCTCTACCCTCCCTAGCAACCGGGCCAATTTGGTTGCTTAGGAGACCTGGCTGGAGTCACTCAGCACGACCTGGATTCAAACTCGAGACTCCAAGGGTGGTAGTCAGCGTCAGTACTCGCTGAGCTACACAGGACCCCAAAAAGCATACTTGATGACTAGCTTTACCATTCATGGTTTGTTGGTGAACAACATGTCTACACTGGTCCACCAGCTAATCCGGCATCAAACCAGCACTAACCGGTGTTGGCAATTTGTGGAATTTGTCACCAAATTTAGTGATTTCCTCATAGTTGCTGCGACTTTTAATGTTTTAGAGTTATTTTGGCTATATTTAAATGTACTTAACATTTTTTTGCGATTTTGGGCAATTAACACACACGCAAAGTCATACTATGTGATAAGAAGTCAGATCAACAAAATATGCATTGACCATCAAGCACATCACAAGTGCAAAACTCTTTTCCGATCAAAAGCAGGTGCATATACTGTGGACTCATTTACAACACCATTTTTCTGTTGCTGGGACTGAATGTACCTAAGCCCTTTATATTGCTGAGCATGGATCAATCAATTGACCTCTTAGAACAAATATTTAAAGCCTGTTTTAAAACTGCTACTATCAAATGACACACTTTATCTGTGAGCTTGTTTAATGCACATGTTATGTGCTTTTTATAACATACACATACATATGTAGGCCTATATATAGTGTTTTCTTCTTTAGCGATTTTGTTGACATTTGAGGGTGGTTCTGAAGATTATCAGAGGGATGAGTTTGGCACTAACTAGTAAAACTCTGCCTAGATCAGCATGGGAATTGCATGTTGATGGTCTTTAAAAAATGTGCCTTGGAGTGTTAAGCAATTCTGCTAGCTGAACTGTAGCTTTATTAGGAACTGCAGCATTACATGGTTTAAAGATATGTCAAATTATAGTCTGACCATTGCTAATTTAAGTGACACGAGCAATTTATTATTTTAGAAATGTAGGCGCAGCGTAGTTCTAGCGGGAAGACTAGCAGCTGTACATCATCGCACTATTAGCTGGGTAATTCCCAGCCAATCACATGGAAGCCATTGCTTTGTAAGTCTGCTTATAATCTATCACATTGCTGTTTCAGTGTGCTAACACAGCAACCTCCACCACCCCTCCACCACCAGTTGAGCCCCGTACTCCTCGGGGGTAGGCTCTTCGCCTCTGTCTCCCATCTCTGGCAGGATATGACGGTTCCAAGTACAACTTCTTCGAACCGCCAGACGGGGACAACGGCAAAGAGAGACATTACTTTTCTGTTTTATATACATCGAATAAATGTCATCTTAAATCTCACTCAAGTCTGTGGGTCTTCCTGATAGAAATATGTATATCAGCACACTTTCTGTAGACATTTATTTTTATATTTATATTTATTTTGTATTTTATGTTGTAAGGTAATGCTTTGAAAGCAGATTGTGGAGTTTACACTAATCACTGTGTATTAAACTTGTGGAAGGCCTCCAGCAGTTGTTCACAGCAGTAGTTCTCAACCCTTTTGACTCCAAGGCCCCACATTGTTGGGGAAAATATTTGAACTCCCCCAATGTAGGCTATTAGATATTCATATTATAAGATATATCTATTATAAAATATTTCCTCAGATACTTCTACTGTAATGATGACAAAGCTTTGCCTTTTCAGTAAGTTCAATTATAATTATTTAAAAATTATAAAAATCCACCTTATTTTAAATAATTTTAAGAGATCTTGAGTCCCACCTGAAAGTGTGCTGAGGCCCCCTAGTGGGTCCGACCCCCTGGTTGAGAACCACTGGTTCACAGCACACTGCCTTTGTAGTAGGCTGCAAGAGTGAGAACCTGTAAGTAAGGAATAATAGACGACGGACCATTGAATTATTGAAAAATAATGCACACCCGAGGTGGTAATGTGGTCACAACTGCAGCGGAGCATTATTTTTCAATAATTCAATTGGCCAGAATCAATTATTCTGCTTATACCATTGGTTACCATACCTTAAGATATCTTAAAGCATTTTCTAATTTTCATCCCTAAAACGCTCTTGTGAGCGGAACTACTTTCTTCCACCATGGATTCAGCATCTTGCTTTAGATACAGTCTGAGCTTTCGTTGCTAGTTTGTAAAGGTCACTTTAGCACTAGCAACAGTTTTTGGAATTGGAGTAACAAGTTAGTGTGTGTGTGCGTGTATGTGTGTGTGTGCATGTGTGTGTGTGTGTGTGTGTGTGTGTGAAAAGAGAGAAAAGGAGAGATTGTGTGTGGAATTACCTGTGTTTAAAGTGTCTCTCGTCAGGAATAACATCACTTCAAATTGCCAAGATGTAAGTTTAAGTATACTTCTTAGCAGCAGCGAGTGTTGCCCTTCTTGTACAGCTTTTCCATTGCTAAACAATTGAGTGAGTTGTGGGGGTGTACTGACTTTGCTCCCAAAAGAGTGTGAGAGTGAAAGAGAGGGGGATTGGTAGCACGGTGCTTTTCAATATAGCTATGTGAGGCTGATTAGGGCAAAATACATAAAAACATAAAAAGATATTTCAGATAATAGAAACTGTTGTATTGATCAAGTCGCGGTGGTGCAGCTCTATTTGTTGGATGCTACATGAGTCTCAATGTGTGTGTGTGTGTGTGCATGTGCATGCATATGTATGTGTGTGAGCATGTGTAAGTGCGTTGGAAACGAGGAAGCGCGAGGGCACTTTTCAACCAATGCCTGTGTTTTAATTGGTTATTCTGTTGTGGTAGCCTGTAGGGCTCTTTGAAATAACTGAAAGAATTTGGCAAATTGATATAGAACCAGTAGGCGGTCAAGACCTGGAACTACTTCATAGCCGTGCGTATTCTGGAAAATAATAGGTTTGACAAAAGATATTGTAAAGTGTTTATTATGCATTTTATTTTCAATGAATTTAATACCATAGGAAGATGTTTTGAATGTTTTTACATGTTTATGTAACTGATTTATGTATCTGATCAAATTAATAAATTGTAGAACCAAATACTTGAGTGTTCAATATTAACTGACAAGCAACACCTTAGTTACTTTTAATGGTTTATAATGCTCTTATCACTTTAGAATACATTTAAAGATCATTAGTAATTCCATTGTGGTAACACTTCAGTCAATACTAGTGGGTTACAGTGATGTTCACTTTAGAATACTGTTCCAAATGGTCAATATCTCCTTCAGAAGGATGTGGTAACACCTCAGTCATTACTAGGGGGTTACCAAGATTTTCAAAGTTATTAATAGAAATCTAACCCCCAAAACATACAGTTACAGCATACTCGTTTGTAATGGTTAAGAGACATATCCAGAAGAACCATATATTTCTGAGGTATATTGGCGAGCAATGCTATCTACCAGGCAATGTAGTAATTTAGAGGGGGTTCATATCTGGTTAAAGAGCACAAGAGGGACACTGTCCTGCTTTTGTAAATATGTACTTTATTTTTGTCAGAAAAGAGAATATAATCATTTATGTAGTCATTCCAGTGCTGGAATTGGTAAAATCATAAAGACTTTGCCCCCACTCCCTGAAGAAAAAGAAAAGAAAATCACTGTAGCCTACAATTTATATGGCATCTGTGGTAATGTTTTCTGATGAGTCTGTTTGGTCCAATATTCCTCCTTGACCCCTCAGTGATTACATGTGCTGACCTAGGCTGTGTTATCTTTATTAAATTTACAGTATGTAAAATTAATAATAATCAACAGGGGAATGACCTGTTTATAGACAGTTAATTACTTTGCAAGTTCACATGTTAATATAATCCATAAGTGAAATGAAGGTAAACAGATTTGACTTGCTATATATAGAGACTCCAGCACAAGACTCGACTTGAACTCTGAACCCCCACCCTACCATCACTGGACTACGTAACAAATGACACTGGACATTTTTTTTTGGAAAGAATGTAAACTTCAGTGGAGTGATGCTGAAAGAATTGACACAGGAGTGAGGTAAGCTCCCAAATTTGTGTTTAGACGGCCATTTATTTAAAATGAATGTAAATAGTTCCCTTAGTAAATAGTTCTCTATAGGAGGGGTAACAACATTTACTAGTTATCAAACATAAGTCTGCTATTACTTATTGATTAGGTAAACAATCTTGTGTATTAGTTAACAATAGTGATTAAGATGTTAATGTAGCAATAATCATTTGTCCTGCATTAGTTCTTGATTAGTTCATCATTAATTATGAAACAGTATAGTTATTTAGTAGTTCTCCAAGAGGTATGAAATTTTTTTTTTGTTATTTATTAGCTAATAGTGGACTACTGCATTCATCTGTGTGTTATTATTTACTAATTAGTTAATCACAGTTTCTTGTTAGTTAATAGGAGTAGCTAAAATGTTAAAGTTGCGCTACTCATTTGTTTCTGTGTAGTTACTCAATAAACAAGGAACAGTATTCTAATGTGTTACCAAAAGTACGAACATTTATTTTTTAACAACAATTTGAGTTCTTTTTTCACCACATTTATCATCATCTCCCTCCTCTCTGCATTCAAACCCCTTTTTAAGCCTTTCTTAAAACCTATTATCATAAAACACCTGATATTATAACAAAACTCTGCCATAATGGAGCAAGACAAAGGGACTAGCGTTTCTCATACCTGCATGAGTGAATGCTGTTTAATTGCTGGTGATTTTCACTTGTTGGTGTTTTACACACCTGAAATGAACTCCAAAATGTCACCAAAGAGCCAAGCCGGAATAAAACAAGCCGAAAGAGAAAAGGAAGACTGAAAGAATGTGTTTGATTGCAGCTAGTGCTAGTTATGGTTTAGTTGGTCATGTTAAGCAGTTGGTCCATTGTGTCCTTTGTGCATTGCTGAGTGTTGCAGCGCATTGAAGTGCAAAAGAGGGAAAAAATGCGTGCACTGTCATTCTCTAATCAAATACGGCAATCAGGAGGCTCAAACCAGCATTACACCATTTACAATCCTTTTTAATTTATAATCAAAAATTGTGCGGGAGAGGGAGCTGGGGGAAAGGAGCTGGGAGAGGAAAAGAATGACAGACACAGACGGGTCATTACGTCTCTCTTTACTGGGCCGATGAGAGCAATGAAGAATTAATCAGAGGCCATTAGACTGTATTTACTCACCACTAGGGATTGTGATCAGACCTACACTTTCTCGCTCTCCTGTCTTTGCTTCTCTTTATCTTGCGATGGACAATCAGATGCATATTCCTCCTTGACCTTTTCGATAGAGATCAGTTGAGAAGCAAGTGCATTGTGTGTGTATATATGTACGTGTACACACATAAGTATGTATGAGCATAACCACTGACCCTTACCACAAAATACTGACTCTGCCTACTTAGAAAACATTTAAGGCAGCAAAAGCTGTTCCAGAAGGTAAGTAGCAACATAATGCTGTATTCTAAGAGAACTAGCTTAAGGTACAGCAAATAGTTTGAAAAGTCAAGATCATGGGTTCAATTCCCATGAAATGCATGCAGGGCCGTTCAACCCAATAGGCGACATAGGTGAGCACCAAGGGCGGCATCGCTTCAGGGGCGCCGATCTACCGAGCCAATAAATATGTGTTTAATCTTTGTTGAACAAAATGCACACTGTGTGTTCCGATGTGATGTTGTGGTGCCCCCCACGGAACAAATAGACCATGCTCTAAATACATTACTACCATAATAGTCTTACTGTTTCTGTTATACCTGTGTATGGCAAAAAACATTGAGAGTAGTATGGATAGTATGCCATTGGGAACATGCGGGCTCGTGAATCGAAGTAATACCCGATGGATGAATTCATCAGTCTTTTTGTCAGTTCTTCTCAACGAATTTGTCTAATGTGCAGGCTGAATCATTTGAAGCTCTTTTTCATGCTGTAAAACAGTAACGGGATGCTTTAGAAGACAGAGAACAAAAACAACCATGAATGAAGTGAATATTTACTTACAATTCTTTGAAACAAAACCTGCAGCTGCATTCAATCATTTGCCAGTGATTAAGATCATGTGTGAGTGCAGCCTAGGTACAATTGTCTACTGCAGGTAAAGATACTTTCATATAAAAGTGTATCAAAACAATTACATTTCTTGAAAGCACTTAAAAGTACCAAATATCAAACCAATACTATGTTTTTTGGACATGTTCTTTGGAGTAGCCTTCCATTTAAATACCATGATATTGGCCTACTATATATAGTAAAATACCAAGGTTTACCATATTGTACCTTCACTGTACATGCGATCGTCTGACCAGGGGTGTTCACGTGATGTGAGCGTGAAGCGATTGTCTGTGTTCCGCAACTGCTTTCAGGTCATTGAATAATGTATAACGTGCAAGTAAGGCAGCTAGTGGACTTTCTATTGCCTTCCTAGGGTAAGATAGTGCCGCCTTAGGGAGTTGGTGCCCTACGGAGACTGCTTACAGGGAGTAGTCTGTACTGCACCTGTCACACAAACATAACCATGATGTACATATGAACATGATTCATGCAATAAATGTATTATACATAAATAATATTATTTTAGAACTATGTGTAACCCAAACAATGTACTTATAATAATGTATAAAGTTAATGAATATAATCTGATTACAAAAATGTCAAATGTAATGAGTTACACTACTATTTGCACTAAAAAGTAATTAGATTACAGTTATTAATTATTTTAAGATTAAACCAAACACTTTTTTTTTTTTTTTTCTTCTTTTTTTTCAATTATCTTTTTATTGATTTTTAACATTTTGTTAACAGACAAAAATAAAAAAATAAATAAAAATAAAATAAATAAAATAAAATAATAAATAAATACAAATAATAATAAGTAAATATACATATAAAAATAACGATAATAATAATAAAATACAGCAAATTAAATCAAGTCAATCCATGGTCACAGATCACAGTTCATCCTTTATGAATGATATATAAACATGCCAAACCCTGTCATGGCATAGTAGTGTCAGAGGTCCATAAGCGGTTCCCATATCCTTCGGAAGGCATCCCCCTTATTTTTTAGGGCGTATGTACGTTGTTCCAGTCTTAGAGTTTCATTTAGGATTTGTTTAAACAGATTGAGTGATGGGGGTTTTTGTTGATTCCAATTGAGCAAAATGCACTTCTTTGCTATATAGGACATGATGATAATCCTCTTCCTGCATGGTTTGTCCAGTGTCTTGTCCAATTCTGTACCAAAGAGGTACCGTGTTGGTGTAATGTCCAGCGGGGTTTTCACAATCTTAACAGTTAGGTCATGTACCACCTTCCAGAAATGTTTTAATTTCCTGCATTCCCAAAAGACATGCATAATTGACCCTTTACATATTTTACAACGATGACATCTGGGGGATGAGTTAGGGAACATTTTACTTAAGCGGAGCGGAGTAAGGTACACCCTGTGCATGAATTTATAATTTTGCTCAATTATTTTATTACAGGACAGTGAGGAAAAAACATTCTGACATATCGTTTCCCATTGATCTTCCTCAAAAGCACGTCCCATATCCTTCTGCCATATGTTCCTAAGTGACGTCAAGGAAGAGCTGTACTGGTCCAACAAAGCCCTATAAATTACAGAGATTGTTCCTTTTAATGATGTTGATTTTACCAAAATCTCCTCAAGATTTGTTAGCCCCAGAGACAGGCGTTTTTCCCCTTTCAGGGTGTTTATTAGATGGCGAATTTGTAAGTATTTATAAAAGTCCTGTTTCGGAATTTCATATTCTGACATTAAAACAGCAAAGGACTTGAGTGTATCCCCGTCAAACAGTTGTTGGAATTGATGTACACCATTTCCTCTCCACTTTGCGAACAAGGAACCACCAATAGATGGTGGCAGATCTGGGTTTAAGGATAAGGGGGATAGTATGGAGATTTTGCCAAAGTACCCACAGAACTTATTTATATCTTGCCACGCCCGGAGGGTGTTGTGAACTACATAGGTTTTTGTTATTTGATGTAGTGCATTTATGTTGTTAATGAATGGTAGCCAGGACACAGAAATAGGAGTACAGAGTTCTTCTTCTATGTCTATCCAGTGTGCATTATTACGTCTTTGTACCCAGCTAATCAGGCCCTTGGTCTGGGCTGCCAAGTAGTACATCTGTAAGTCTGGTAGTGCCAGTCCCCCTTTCTCTCTAGATTTAGTTAAAGTTTTAAAAGCTATCCTTGGTGAGGAATTCTTCCAGACGAAAGAGGTTAACACTTTGTTTATAGATTTAAAGAATGTTTTATCCAAGTAGCAGGGCAGTGACTGAAATAAATAGCTAAAACGGGGCAGAACATTCATTTTAATTACATTAATTCGTCCGAGAAATGAGATGGGGAGCATTTTCCAATGTTCTAATTCCTCCTTAATCTTTTTGAGCAGTGGAACGTAATTTATGAGGTAGAGATCTTTGAGTTTTAGAGCCACATTCACCCCAAGGTATTTAAAGCTGTTTTGGGCCCAAGTGAACGGAGAGATTGCCCTGAGTTTATTAGAAATAGACGAGTTAATTAATAATGCATTGGATTTTGTCAAATTGATTTTATATCCTGATATTGTTCCAAATTTAGTGATAAGGTCTAATACTGCTGGGATTGATCGCTCGGGACTGGTTAAGTATAAGATTATATCATCAGCGTATAGTGAAATTTTGTTCTGTGTTTTCCCGACATTGATACCAGCAATCTCTTCATTAGCCCGTATGGCTTCTGCAAGTGGTTCAATTGCTAGGTTAAATAAAAATGGAGAGAGGGGGCACCCCTGCCGGCATCCTCTAAACAAGTCAAATTTTTCAGTGAGGGTACCATTTATACATATTTGGGCTTGTGGGTTGCTATACATAGTTCTGACCCACCTAATAAATTTTTCCCCAAGATTGAATTTCTCCAGAACGGCAAACAGATATGACCACTCGACCCTATCAAACGCTTTTTCTGCGTCAAGCGAAAGTAGTAGAGCTGTTCTGTTGTGTAGAGTCGAGTGGTCAATTATATTTAATAGTCTCCGGATATTGTCAGATGCATAACGTGCCTTCACAAAGCCGGACTGATCAGGATTAATAATCTGGGGCAAAAGGTCTTCCAGCCTGCGTGCAATTAATTTTGATAATATTTTAAAATCAACTGGAAGTAATGAAATTGGGCGAAATGATGCGCATTCAGCAGCATCCTTGTCTTTCTTATGTATTAACGATATTATTGCTGTCCTCATAGTGTCAGGAAGAACGCCATTTTCAAAAAAATCAGTAACCATGGGCATAAAAAGTGGCTCTATTTGCACCCAGAAAGCCTTATAGAATTCTACGGAATATCCGTCCAAACCTGGAGTTTTTCCGGAGGGCATTGACTTGATTGCTTGTAACACCTCATCTGGGGTGAATGGAGCACTCAACTGTCCCTTCTCATCCTCTGAAATACAGGGTAGGGATACTTTTTCCAAAAATCTGTTGATATCTGTTGCGGGTGGATTTTCTGACGCGTAAAGCTGTGTATAAAAATCTAGAAATGAGGACTTAATTGATTGTGTGTCATATTTCAACTGGCCTACCGCATTACGTGTACACTTTATTGTACTTTCTGCACGTTCTTTTTACCAAACACTTTTCTAAGATACCACATTTTGGCCACAATCTAAGGCAACAGTCCATGTATCCTTTGCAAAAAGTCAAAATTTCCATCCAATATGGCAGATGAGTCAGAATATTTTTTTGATTATATATATATATATATATATTTAATTCCATACCATAGTTACATACAATAGTTTAATGTAATTAAATGGACCCAATTTTTGTGTCTGTTATGTAGGGCTGCCGCTGGCCAAATTAATGCCCTACGCAGAGCCCTGGGATCGTTGCGTGGTGTGGTGTGAGTTGTGAGGCGAGTATGAGGTGAAAGTGTGAGGCAATAGTCTGTGTTCCGCGACTGCTACCGTGTCCTTGAATAACGTATAAAGTGCGAGTAAGGGCAGCCGGTAGAGTTTCTGGTGACCCCCTAGGGTAACATGGTGCCCCCCTAGGAAGTTGGTATAGGGAGCGGTAGTGCTGCTGTTATGTATTTTATATGCTATTGCTGTGCGGTTAGCAACATGCTAATGTCAAACTCTATTGGAATCAATTGTGAGTAAGTCTCTTTATGTAAGGAGAGCTATTTGTGTGAGCAGGTTTGAGGCGATTTGGTTATTTGTATAAGGTTCCATTTCAGTTAGAATGCTGCCTTAGAAGTTAGCTACCTATGTACAGTAGGCAGTAGAATGTTAGGTAGCTCAAGAGGGTTCGGAAACTACTATGGAGTAACATGTGTCTTGGCCAAGTTGATGTTTAATGTTTTCCCCTAGACAAGTGGAGGGGCTTTCTTTGGCATACGTGTGTTGACATTTAAATGGGTTTTAGGGCAGTACTGTTATTTTCTCTTGTGTTGATTAAGTGTATGTTAGTGTGTGTATGTGTGTGTTTATGTATGTGTTGATGTCAGCCCCATCAAGGATAGTGCAGGAAGTGAGACTGGTAGACTCTCTTTTAAATCAGCTCCTTTAATCTTGGCTGTGGCTGCTCTGGCCTGTGTTAGCTCTGGCCAAACATCACTGTGTACATGTCCTCACCACAAATCAACCTCACTCTTCCCCCCAAACCATCCATGTCACTCGGAGCAGGATACTGAATCCACCACAAATCCTGCGGTCCACAGACACACTTTCTTATCCCACATGTGTTCAGAGGCTCAGACTTTATTAAAAGTCTAATTACTGATCCATGGGCGGCAGAGTTCAGCGGGTGAATCGCCACTTGAAAGGACTGGCACCGCTGGCCTACCCCATTATGGCACAAAACCTCTTTAAACTCCAGATAGCAGCACAAAAGACTCACTGCTACACTCTCTCTACGACCGATTGGAGCAAACAGTTAATGATGTTTGCTCAAGATTATCAGCCTCCCTCCAGTATACTAGTGTCTCTCATGAGAGAGGGAGCGAGAAAGAAGAAAGAAAAAGGGGCAAGGCATTGTTGTATAGTTGTTTGTAGTGTGTGACTGTGGCCGGGAGGAATGTCACCTTTAGGGTGAATTATTGGCCAGTTTATTTTTGTGGTTGGTTAGTTCACAGTGAGGTAATGCTAGAAGGTGATTAACACTGTGAAGAGTGAATATGTTTTCAAATTAAGCAATATCACACTGGCAAGAGTGCTGTTGTACTGAATATCTGCATTGCTATGATTCGGCCAGGGGCATGAACCTGTAGATAATCACACCTGTGCTGATATTCAGTATAACAGCATTTGGGATGCTACTTTGAAACTGTAGTGTCCTAAGCAAACTACAGGTAACATATAACATATGACATTAAACAATTAGGGTGACAACATTCAATTGAACATATAGATTTATGTTAAAAATAAAGTTAATGTGGCACGGTGGAGGGTGGGACCGGGGCGTGATTGCACACTCCCGGTCCCGTATTAGGCTAATTAAGCCGTCAAGAGGGATAAAGGCCACTCACGGACGGCGATGTGGGAGAGAGAGATCGTTGGAGACTGCCGACCACGTGTGGCGGGAGGGCTCGCCGCCGACCGCCTGGAGTGGGAGAACCGCTGCCAGGGGCGGGGGGAGGCCCCTTCGACTCCCCGGGAACGCGGCGGGGCGTTCTGTCCACCAGGGGCTGAGGACTGCCTCCAATCTGCCCTGAGAGGCGCGGCTGTCGTCCTGTAGAGGGTGGAGAAGTGGCTGAGGAACGAGCTACGGCATATCAGAGAACCGGCGAGTAAGTTTTTTTTTTTTAATCTCTCTCTCCTCCCTCTCTCGCTGCCGCTTTGCGTTGGCCTTTTCCCTCTTTTTAAAATGATGGTGTTTGTGGGAGGGGAGGTACTGCCCAGTGCAGGAGGGACCTCCCCCACATTTTGAATTGTTGTTGTTTCCCTCCCCTTGCCCCCTCCCTCGTCCAGGTTGATGGGGATGACCCGCCGGCAGACCGCGGGTCATCCAGGGGATATATGTCGGGGGAGGAATGTGGCACTGTGGAGGGTGGGACCGGGGCGTGATTACGCACGCCCGGTCCCGTATTAGGCTAATTAAGCCGTCAAGAGGGATAAAGGCCACTCGCGGACGGCGATGCGGGAGAGAGAGATCGTTCACGGACATGTCCATCGTCCTATGTGTTTGTCTTTTGAGTTTTCCATTAAACCTTTAAGTTATATGTCAAGCCAGTTTCTCGCCTCTTCCTTGCCCGTGAGAATGAACTGTGTTACAGTTATAAAACCAAAAAACTATTTTTAAATTCTTTGTAATTCTATTTTATAAGAACTGAGTCAAAATGTAGTGATAAACAACAGTAATTAACTAAATATTTTTACTGGTTGGAAAAAGTAGCTTGTTTCTGGAAAAGCTACAATGAAAATAGTTGAGCTACTGTCATGCTGTTGAAAAACATAATTAAAGCTAGTGGCGTCGCTACCTTTAGTTCAGTTTTATTCAATAACTCCATAATCAATAAGTTAATATAGAGTAACATAGATTAAAGTCAGAATATGGCCAGTTATTTTGACCCTCCTATAGCGAAATGAGTTGCAAAAGAAGCCAAAATCAGATCAAACGCTGCATGTTGCTTAGCAACGCACAATCTGAGAGCCTGTCTGAAACGCTATGAAAATACACAAGCGGAGGGAAAGATACAAACAGTGAAGCTTCCCAGTGCTGATATTAAATATATCAGCACTCTTGGGGGCTGGGTAGCTCAGCAAGTAAAGTCGCTGACTACCACACCTGGTGTCACATCCAGGTTCAACTACAGGGCATGCTGAATGAATCCATTCAGACTTCCTAAGCAATCAATTGGCCCAGTTACTAGGGTCTTGTCTCTGTGGTAACATGCTCAACATGCCACTTGATAAGATGCGCAGATTGACGGTCTCAGATTGGTTGGTTTCAATTTCATGTTTTATATATATAGATTAAAGTGCTAGTAAGGAGAAACTCCATGGGAAATTTAACACAGTGAACAGTGTGAAGCAGAAATAGAGGTTTGAATGTGTACACAATTATTTATTTGTTTCTGGGCAAGAGCTAAAGAGAAGCTGGAAAACTGAGTTGCTCTGCTTCTTCGTTGTTATAGCAACCTGTAAGTATCTAAAGGAGGGATCAGGGCATTGGGTTGAATGGCACGCAAGGGTAAAAACTTGGCAATTAAAAGCAATGGAAGTGACAATTAATATTGTGAGTGTGCAAATAGAGTGCTATGCCCTTTTGAGCATGCTTAACACTCACCCTATGCTCGACTTTTCTCCTCTTAAAATCCTCCCCGAAGACCTCTCCACTCTTCCACTTGGTGAAATGGTGCTGCATGTTCTTTTCTCAGCTCGAATACTGTAGACAGACATGGCTGGTGCTCAGGACTAGCAATTCAAAAGGAAGTATATCTGAAGCATTCAAGAAAGAGTTAATTGTTGTCAGAGTTAAAGCATGACCTTTCAACTAAATGTTACTTTGGGTCAGACCCAAGTTTATACATTTTACCATTAGCTAAAGCTTTGTTCCACTGGAACCCATTATAGGATTGATAAAGTATCGTGATCTCTCAGTACATTTTAAAATTTTCGCAGAATGCAACAAATGCAACTTTAACACATATGGTTCCTCACAACTGATTGCCCTCTTCTTAACATCTATCTTCGGTGATCCGATCTAAAAGAGTCAGATGAAACAAACTGCGTTTACACCTGGTTGTAAAACATTTCATATGCATCACCTGTGATGACTCGTAATCAAATTTCTTGGGGAGGGTCTCCAAATTTGTGTCTTCACCATTTAAAGCATCAGTATGTTACACACTGATGATAAAACAAAAAAAAGGCTGTCAATTAATTATTAATTCAATAATTCTGTGCGGTTAATAATCTAAAAAATAAAACATTAAAAAATAACCCAATTAATCACGCCACCATAAAAATGGGAAACGCTTTAGATTACAGCCCGCAGTTTACAGCGTATGTACACTGAATTTACAGCGTTCATTTTTGTAATAATAGTGCACCTATAAATTACTTAAGTGTAGGTATAAGGGAACAATATGCAAAGTTTGGGGAATAAAAGGGTATCAACCTGGAAAATTACAAATAATTTATACCTCAAGTATTTTATAACTAAGGGGTAACTATTCTAATAATACGTGGTATGTATGACCTACTATGCTAATCAACAATCTTACGTTTGCGAGCAATTTAGTAAGAATGTACACTGCATACCTTTTTGTAATAATACATAGGCATTATATTATAATATACAACAGTTAGTTCCGGTCCTCAAATCTGACTGGACGAGAGACGTTCCATGAGCACTGATGGTCTGACACCATCAGGACTTGGAGGCTTCACTGTGTGTGTGTGGATCACTCCGCTTGTGTCCGTGCCGTTCTAAACTAACGTGTAAGAGCAGTGCAGATCTGTTAGGAGTTACCGTCTTTATTTTTTCAACTACATATGTTAACCAGCAGATGTTGGCAAAAGATCATTTTTGTGTGTAATATGAGCCAGTTGGTGACATAAAGTGAATATGATAGTCATTGTTTACATAGAACAGCGCTCTGTGATCGCTGGTATTACAGCTACATTACTTAAGCTAGGACATTGTTTTAAATGGCTTTAAAAGAACAATTTCAGGATTAAGGATCATTGCAGCTGAGAGACACAACAGACTGTTTGATTACAGATCTAGAGGCGCTTACCGAGTTTCCACTGTTTAAAATGGCGGAGGACATCGCTGTTTCTATAGTGAATGACTCTTGCGTGGATACCCCCACTTGGACAATATTTTTCCACTGAGAAAGCTAACCTTCAGAACGCTGACAGCGTCTCTGCTTGGGAGTGCCAACAGGTGGTCGTACAACCTCCGTCTCTCTCTCTCTCTCTCTCTCTCTCTCTCTCTCTCTCTCTCTCTCTCTCACACACACACACACACACACACATATCTATCTATCTATCTATCTATCTATCTATCTATCTATCTATCTATATAAAAGGATCTCCGAATAAGAAACTTTTATTGCAGGACTTTTATTATGATAAGAGTTGCAATTCCTTACCCTTCCTGTAGAAGGCACCATTGTTAGTTTTCTTTTGGCTGAGCCATTGTGTAATTTGGAGAGGACTGCAATGGTACAGATGAAAGTTTTCTCTGCCTGTTATCTGGATGTTCATTGGTGATTTGGTGGTTCAAAGTGTTAGTACAATTAGTTAGTATTATTTGGTTTCTTTATGTTTAAACTTTACTAGAAGTACTGGAGGTATTAGTTAACTTTAAATATTACAGTTTACTTTGTGATCTGCCTATAACCTGTAACAGTACTACTACAGAAGAGTTAATCTGGATTATGTTCTGTTGAATGAGGTTTATTTGTACTAACAGTTTGTGTGTACATTGATTTGGGTTTATTGATAATAACATATCAATATTCAAGTCATTCCTTGGAAGAACCTATAATTCTGTGGACCACTTAATTGCAAATTCTGTTTGTAAATGGAGTTTTTTCTGTTATTTAAATGTGAAAGTGAATATCAAGTCAAGTGGTTTTTGTTGTCGTTTCAACCATATACAGTTAGTACAGTATACAGCGAAACGAGACAACGTTCCTCTAGGACCATGGTGCTACATAAAACAACATAGGACAAACACAGAACCACATGAGACTACACAGACTAAATAAAACACCTATGTAAAGTGCACATGCAAACGTGTGCAAAAAGTATGGGACAGTACAATAAATTACTAACAATGAACAGGACAATAGGCACAGTGAGAGACAGTGCAGCGCCGACCAGTACACAGTAGTGCAAAAAGATGACAGTTTCTAAAAATGCCAAATGTAAACATAACATACTATCAGATAGTGTTCTATGGACATAGCAGTTATTGAGGTAGCAGACAGTTATAAAGTGAAAGTAATTAAAGTGCAACTCAGGACGTGTGTGTGTGTGTGTGTGTCAAACCAGTCTCTGAGTATTGAGGAGTCTGATGGCTTGGGGGAAGAAGCTGTTACACAGTCTGGCCGTGAGGGCCCGAATGCTTCGGTACCTCTTGCCAGACGGCAGGAGGGTGAAGGGTTTGTGTGAGGGGTGTGTGGGGTCGTCCACAATGCTGGTGGCTTTGTGGATGCAGTGTTTTTTGTAAAAGACTTTGATGGAGGGAAGTGAGACCCCGATGATCTTCTCAGCTGTCCTCACTATCCTCTGCAGGGCTATGCAGTCCGAAATGGTGCAAGTCCCAAACCAGGCTGTGATGCAGCTGCTCAGGATGCACTCAATAGTCCCTCTATAGAATGTAGTGAGGATGGGGGGTGGGAGATGTGCTTTCCTCAGCCTTCGAAGAAAGTAGAGACACTGCTGGGCTTTCTTGGTAATAGAGCTGGTGTTGAGGGACCAGGTGAGGTTCTCCACCAGCTGAACACCAAGGCATTTGGTGCTCTTGACAATCTCCACAGAGGAGCCGTCGATGTTCAGCGGAGAGCATTCACCTTATCTCTGTCTCTTTACAAGCTACATCTATCTGTCACTTTACCATCTCCACAACAAGAAATGTTTGATTCTGGCTTAGATGTAAAGTACATTATGTTTTATGTGCCATTTACACCCCATAACCTCTGCTTTTCCTGGTTTAATCCTCTTTGCTAATTCTCTCACACTCTTTTCTCTGTCTCCATTCTTGGATTTTGGATTAAACATTGACAGTAATCAAAATATGTACCCATTTTTACTTTATTTGAATGTAACATGTCTGAATGTTGTTTTTCAGACTGTGATCTTCCGTGATTTTAATACACTTTGGAAAGGAAGCTCCCGTCCTGACTGACACACAGGGGTGTTTACTGCTAATAGAAGTAGCGTCAGAACCTAATAGTCCAATAGCCTCTCCAACAAATTGGTCCAGCCAGATACAGTATTCAATCCTGCCATCATGGAGTTAGATGAAATGAATAGGGGAGAAACCAGACCTAAGTGCCAAATACGACCACAAGTTTGACTCCAGGATTATGAAGTGCAGCATGTCGGGGGCAGACCTGTGACTGGAAATGTTATATTACCTCCCTGGGAGACACCCAGCCATGTGAAACCTCTCCAGTCATTATGGAACTATACTGACAATCTCCATGGGGATGCAGCTCATCACACAGACTCATGTGTAGCATCACCAAGCTTCAGCTATTCAGAGTACAGCAAACAACTACCTCAATAATTCTCCTCAGCCCAGTGTAACAGTTATCCTGCACCTGAGCACCCTAATAATCTCCAAGCCATTTGTAGAGAGAATGCCATACTGCTTCAGTCACAGGAATCCTTCTGTGCTGACCTGCTGGAGTTGAAAGAAGTACGTACAGAGTTCAATGAACTAGTTAAAATTGCCCAAGCACTTCGAGCAGACCTTCGAACAGACCTTGATACCTGTAAAAGCCATACCAGTTCTCCCTGCCACATCGACCAGTATGAGCCAGCTATATCAGCTGATGATAAAGAGTTTCCTGAACCTTCACCCTGGCCTGAACCCGCGGCAGACCTTAGGAAGTGTATAGAGGCTCTAAAGTTATCAAACCCTGGTACTGCTACATACCATGAGGTATCAAGGAGTCTTAGAGACACTCAAGCTCAATCTTCACTTGAATACCATCATTCTCAATATTACTCTCAGAAACCAAGCAGGCTGCCACCGCCTCCAACACCTGAAGAGCTCCAAGAGTTATTATCTCCAGCTGAGCAGCCCTCATTTCTGAGACCTTCACAGGCCCAGATCCCAGCATATTACCCTCAACTTAGGTCTTGGCCTGCCCAGGTAAGTCGTACAGTCCCTGCGCTTAAAGTTAAACACAGCACCTGTACATTAGCCTGTACATTAGCCTCAGAACATGTGTACACAGGGCCTGCACCTACCATACCAAAGTTCAGTCGGCCAGATCCAAGTGAGTTTGCCAGAATCTGAATAGCCTTAGAGAACCTACTCCCTTCAGATGGTACAGAACTTTTCAAATATCAGATATTGGTTGACCACTTAAAATTTGATGAGGCTAAGCTGATAGCGGACACCTATTTGAATTCTCGCAGCCCCTTCATGATACTATGGTGGTCCTCCATGAGAAATTCGGTCAACCTCATCAGCTTGCTCTGAGGAAAATTGCTAGTGTCCTGGAAGGCCCCGATGTTAAGCGTGGGAATACAGCTGCAATCCAGAAGTTTGCTCTTCAACTACAGTCGCTAGTGGGCTTGATAAGAACTTTAGGACCTGAAGGTGACATTGATCTGAATTGCGGGTCCCATGTAGCGCGCCTCTTGAGTATGCTTCCTTCCAACCAACGAGCTGAGTTCCGCCGCCACATGTTCTGGCAACCGGGAATTGCACCTATTTCACATGACCTCTCTAATTGGCTCCACTATAAATCCTGGTGTCATTGTTTTGATGTAGAGACTGCCTCAAGAGGAGTTCAAGACCGACAAACATCTAGGTCTGAACATAGTAAGAGGACTGTCACCATTCTTCATGCGGTTGAAGAAGCTCAAAATGTAGCTTCCCTGTCAACACAAAAGGGTACTACCCACCAGACCAAGTCAGTCAAAGTGAAATGATTCTGTCCCTTCTGTGATAGTACAGAGCATTATTCGAGTCAATGCAATGCATTTGCCAAACTCACCACTGATCAGCTCAAGGAATGGATCCGAAGCATCAAACGTTGCTGGCATTGTGCCAGGTTCCATCATGCTGCTCTGTGCAACCTAAAAAAGCCTAGTAACCTGTGTCAGGGTAAACACCTTCGCCCTATCCATGAGGTAAATGTCTGCCCATCACAGTGCTGAAAGGAGTTGCCTTACTAGTTTCTCTTCAGATAGATTTTACCTGAATAATCCTGTTGCTGGGAGTTGAGTCATGCTCTGAAAGAACCATCCTGCATTCAACTGCTGCCAAAGCCCTAGGCATACAGGGCAAGCCTGAAAATCTCCCATTGTGCATAGTGCGAGATGATATTTTAGTTATTCATGGACTCTCTATATCCTTTAAAGTTTCACCAACCCATAAGCCTCAGACCAGTTACAAGATCGAACACGCCTTTACAGCAAACTTTCTCAATTTGTCAAGTCAGTCTTATCCTGTGGATCAATTTCAAAGAAAGTATAAACACTTACAAGGCCTTCCTATCCTGCTCTTTAAAGATGCTCAGCCTCTACTTCTTATTGGATCAGATCAGCCTCATCTCATTACTCCATTTGAGTCTGCTCGATTAGGATCCCCTGATGGACTTACTGCTGTCCACACACACCTGGGCTGGAGCTTACATGGCCCTGTATCATTCATGGGGCGGCCTGTATCCTCTCCACAATGTCTGCTGACATCTGTTTGTTCACCAGAAGATGTCCAGAGACTATGGCAGGTGGAGACTGTTCCTCACAGGGATGAGAAAGAAGTGCCTCGGTCCAAGCAAGTTCAGGAGGCTTTAAAGCTGCTTGAAACAAAGACCATCCATACAGAAGTGGAAGGAGTTATCAGACTGGCAACACCATTATTACGACATAAAGATATGCCACAATTGTATGCCCCTATAGACTCCATTATGCCTAACCTTCGCAGTAACGAGAGATGTTTGCTGAAGGACCCAATGAAAGCGGAAGCCTATCGAGCAGAAATAGAGAAGCTCATACGGACAGGAGCTATTCAAGAAGTTACCAAAGAAGCAGTAGACTCTGATATATGTTGGTATATACCTCATCACCTTGTCAGTCATAATTGAAAATCTCGCCTGGTTTTCAACTGTTCCCACCAATACCATGGGCAGAGTCTCAACCAGTACCTGTTGCCTGGTCCTATCCTTGGTGCATCTTTGTTAGGTGTACACCTTAGATTCAGAGAGCATCTAGTTGCAGTAAGTGGTGACATCAAAGCGATGTTTCATCAGGTCTGCCTCCTTACAGAAGATTGTCCATTACTACAATTTCTCTGGCATGATCTGAATGTAAAAATAAGTAAATGGCAAGTATTACCCTTCGGGACTACCTGCAGTCCATGCTGTGCCACTTATGCTCTGCAGCACCATGTAAATGAGCACAACCTGGCAGATGAGTCCATCCGGTTCTCAGTAGGGAGATGTTTTTATGTGGATAACTGCCTGCAGAGTCTGTGCACTACTGATGGAGCTAAACAATTATTCGACAAACTGAATACTATCACAAGCTGGATTTGAGATACGCCAGTGGGCCAGCAATGTTCCCAGTGTTGTCAGTCACTTACCTCCCAAAGCCCGATTAGAGAGCTTGGAACTTTGGTTGGCTCAAGATACAGCGGACACACCAGAGTTCACCTTAGGCCTAAAATGGAACTGGCAGATGAATACCCTTGCATACAAGCACCGACATGTTGTGTATGAGACTCCCACCCTAAGGAATATCTACAAGGTAGTAGCCACTCAATATGACCCTCTGGGATTGCTTTTACCTTACACTACCCATGAAAAGAATATCATCAAGCAGCTATGGGACAAAGCAGTGTTGGGACGACCCAAACTTACCATCAGGGCTTTTTTCAAGCATGGCATGTCTGTGAGAATGAACTTCACTCACAACCAAATATCAAATAGCATATGTCCCTCCTGAGGTCGATCAAGATGGTGTTCAGTATGAAGTCCACATATGCTCTGATGCTTCAGAACAAACCTATGGAGCTGGCATACCTGAGGACCATTGGCAAGAGAGGCCAAGTGTTCCTGTCATTCATTGTAGCTCAATCTCTTGTGGCTCCCAAACGATCACATTCCATTCCTAGATTGGAACTTTGTGGAGTTCTTGTGGCAGAAAAAAACCAATAGAGTTGATTGCAGGAGTCTCAAGACATTACAAGTTACACTGTGTAAGATTATTTTGTTAGAAATGAACAAAATGTAATTAATGAGCAAGTACACCAACTATCCGTGTACCCCAATTCACTATGGTAAGCCGATAATAATTCTTTATATTTTAGAGCTGTCAGGACGGATTTGACGGGAAATTGCATATTTCATACGTCATTTGTGCATGTTTCCATCATGTCCGTAAATAAAGAAAAGAAGGTCCAGTGCTATTACAGTGCATTTATTTGTGCAGTGATAGTTGTTCGTGTGGTAGTAGTTCGAAGCTGAAAGCTTGTAGCCACAACACATGAGTAGCACTGACCATGGATCATTAAAAAAAATTAAAAAATAAAAACATGTATATATGTGTGTGTGTATATATATATATATTTTATATATATAGTTTTTTTTTTTTAATATCCCTGCATACATGTTTGTCAGGTGAGTAGGCAATCCTTTGCTGTTGTCCAGAATATGACAGGACAGATTAGCATTTAGGGTGTACTCACACATGCCCAAGTACAATTGTCCCCACTCCCCTGCTGGCCTGCACTCACATTGTTTTTAATGTTCCGGGCTTGAGCACCCTTACGTCATTACTATGTGACTTTTTGTTTTGAAGAAAACAGGAAGAAAAGAGCTCTCGCAGAGCACAATGGAGTCCATCATTGTAACGTTACTTACTTTATGGCTTCTTTTGAGTTGTTTGGGGTGCGGTGACACACGGCCCTCTCACATGCCTAATTGTCCACAGCATCGTACCACTGGAATTTATCCTTTTTGTCCGACGAGCTGCCAGATTTATGGAGGTTATCCCATACCTTCAGATACTGTTTTTTCAGCTTGTCACGTCATTGCTCAATGGTTTTTTGTTATCCACGAGCATAAAGATAGTCACACATTTTACCAAATATCTCGTAGCTCTTGTGTGTTCTTGTGTGTTGTATCCAGTTGTTCCTGTATACTCTCGTCTGCCCAAATTTCCAGTAAACACTGCACCTATGCCATAGACCAAAGTGATCCCTTTGCACAGTCGCATCATTGACGTCATGCTCATGCTCGGACACGTTTAAGGTTCACACAAGACGCGTACCGTGCCTGAGCCAACTGAACCGTGCTCTTCAAGGGGGCCAAAGCACGGTACGGAGCGATCACTCTAGTCAAACAAACTGGACTTTGGGGGTCAAACGTGCTTGGGCACAGTACAGATTGCCTAGTGTGAGTACACCCTTACACTACAAATACAATGTTGTCACATCTGTTTCTGCTTACCTTTAAATGTGGTTTGAGTGATCCAATTTTGACAGTTTATACCTGCATTTAGCGTTGAGCACTTGTGATCGGGTTGCTGAAACTGATATTACTGTAATAGGTGAAAACATGGTCTAAGTTACATGCAACTGCAAGAAGTGTTGAGATATATAATATGTCTGAGCTTGGTCATTTCTGATATGATAATTTCTCTTTGATACACTTCTAGGTGTGGGCGTGTTTGTATATGAGTTTCAGGCACTGAGACACGCCATTGAGAAGCTGGCAGGTGTCTGCCATATAAAACTAGCTGCAGACAGTACAGTGCGCAGCTCCTGAAGAACGACAGCTGATTCCTGCTGGAATGTATAATTTTCTCATTTCCCTCATAAGCAGTTGGCCCTTCGTAAATTAGCACGGGGCTCTGACCCCGGCGTTCCACGCGGATAGAGCAAGGAGACGGCGTAATGCGAGGCATACGGGATTTCAATCAGACGCACTCTCTTTCACACCCATCAAATCATCTCCATATACATAATTCATACACCTGTGAAGGGATGTGCTCTATTGCCACACATCTGCAACATGAAGAGTATGATTACAGGTTAATCTGTGTGGTTTGCCGTCACTTCATGAGAAAATAGTCCTTTTTCCCAGTTTCTTGGGATTTAACTGTTCTATATCATTTGCACTTTTACTCATTTGGGTAGTTGACTTTATTTTTAATCTTAGTGAACACATTTTAGATTTTATTCTCAAATGTGGAATAGAAGTGGAAATCAACTGGAACCTGGCAACTTGAATTGTGACATGATAATATTGTGTTTAGTGTATTGCGTTACAAAACTGATATATTGATATCTTTTACTCACTTGTGTCTCGTTTATTATAATTGGACTTTTGTGATTTGCACAAGTGCTGAACTTCCTGCATTAATTAATAAAGAGAAGTAGCATAGAGAGTTGGTTCTCAACTAAGTTTGCTTCAGAACCCATGTTTTACATAGGACATCAAGTGGTGACCCAGCACAGAACCACATTTTTTATCAGGCAAAATTAAACAAATGTACTTGAAATCAAACATTGAAATGTATTGATATTACCATCAACTAGATGGGCCCAGCTGTTAGCAAAATGATTAACATGGCAGATTTAACTTTATAGTTTACCACAGAGTTTGACTGGAGGAACAGCCTCTGCTCACTTTTAAAATTGATAAGCCTGATTATATTACTTTGCTAACTATGCATGATTATATAGTTAGGAGAGCCTTATTACATTTTTATAAAGAAATTTCACCAAATTCTTTTTAACATTTTACTTAAATTTCCATCAAATCAGTATCTAATCAAATCAACTAATACATTTAAATCAAATTAAAACAATTTTCAACAAAACAATTTAAGTTTTAAATTTAAAACAATTTATCAATAATATTGTTGATCAATAACATTTGATATAAAAATAATGTATAATTTATTATTATACTGTACTTCTACTACCACTTCTACTACTTCTACTACTGCTACTACTACTACTACTTCTACTTGTACTACTTCCACTACTTCTACTACTTGTACTAGTTCTACTACCACTACTTCTTCTTCTACTACTTGTACTTCTACTACTACTACTACTTCTACTACTACTCCTACTTCTACTTGTACTACTTCTACTACTACTACTTCTACTACTACTACTTGTACTTCTACTTCTACTACTTCTACTACCTCTACTACTATTACTTGTACTTCTACTACTACTACTTCTACTACTTCTACTACTACTACTACTTCTACTTGTACTACTTCTACTACTACTACTACTACTACTACTACTTGTACTTCTACTACTACTATTTCTACTACTTCTACTACTACTACTTGTACTTCTACTACTACTACTACTACTACTTGTACTACTTCTACTACTTCTACTACTACATCTACTTGTACTACGTCTACTACTTCTACTACTACTACTTCTACTACTACTACTACTACTACTTGTACTACTTCTACTACTACTACTTGTACTTGTACTACTTCTACTACTACTACTACTACTACTACTACTTCTACTACTACTACTACTACTTCTACTACTAATTATTATTACTACTACTACTACTACTACTACTACTACTTGTACTACTTCTACTACTACTACTTGTACTACTTCTACTACTACTAATACTACTTCTACTACTACTACTTGTACTTCTACTACTACTAATACTACTTCTACTACTTGTAGTACTACTACTACTTCTACTTGTACTACTTGTACTACTACTACTACTACTTGTACTTCTACTACTACTACTTCTACTACTACTACTACTACTACTACTACTACTACTACTACTACTACTACTACTTATACTACAACTATATCTACTACTACTACAGTTTTTAATTTACTTAAATTGTACTGTATTCAATTTCAAGCTTCAGTTTGAATCAAGTTTTTATTTTGGTGGAAAATGTTTACTTCAGCATAAATTTGTTCGTATTTGACAGTAGTTTAAGGATTCTAATTCCAAAGGAGTTCATGTGTAGCACCCACAGTAGTAGATGAGAGGGCAGAGTGGTACCGTTCAATCATTCAAGGCATGCAGTGCATGCAGACTATAATGATTTATTTTAATGGCATCCATTTGCAGTTTAATAATCACACAAAACAATATGATTATGGCCATTAGAATTTAATAAATTTGTCAAGTTGTCACTCATTTCATCCCAAATTACTTACAAAAAATATTTTAAATTGAATTTACTTTTAATTGCATTTTCATGATTCAATTTTGCGATTCTGTCTGCATTTTACTAATGGTAGAAATCAGAGCTCCCTAAGTTTGTAGTATTTTATTAATTGTGTCTATAATGAATTTGTTTTAATCCCTGCTCTCCATGAGCCTGTCAGAACAGACCAGTCACCCACCAGCCACAAACCACTGGCATTGAGCATAGGCACATCAAGTGAAACTTTTGATCTTGAAGATCCATGTAGATGTCCTTACAAATGAAACTTTTATTCGCCTAATATTCATAGCTTTTTCTGAGTTTTCATTTTGGTTGAATAGAAATAGACCATCCGTTGGCCTTATCAGTTTTAGAGAAGAAAAACAGTAATATGTATCACTCGGGTCAAAAGACCCCATGGCACCAAGCTAGAATGCAACAATTAAGGTTGCTAAAAACTGGCACTAGCACACAAGCTACAATACAGAAGCAGGTGGTCACCAGATCACCTATCACTTCAAGAGTAGAAGCTTAATGAGTCAGCTGGATAAGTAGTAGACATGCTCTAACTTAAACCTCTAAACCTTTCTCTTTTTTGCTGGTGTGGATTGGATGTATATTGGCTGGCTAATCTCAACATGCTAATGCTAATCGAGTCTTTTGTTATACTAGTAGCCACCTTATGGACAGTCAGACTTTTGTGCATGCAAATAATGTTAAAAAATGCTGATTGGTCAGCTTCCAAAGCTTATTGATTTGTAAAGGAAATGGAAAAGGAAGTTCTTTTTCAGAAACCATATGTTTTTTATATATTTAAACTGGATGCACCTATAATTTTGTGTGTCGTATCATAGCCTACAGGTGTGCCTCAAGAACTATCTTGAATCAAACATGGCTATCATAAATATTTTGTATTTGACTCAAGGACATAACCAAATGTTCAAGGTTTGGGGGATCAACTGTAAACATAGAATCAGTTATAATTGAAATACCTATATTGATCGATTCATATTTTTTATATGGGCAGGGGTGTTCACACCTCAATGCATTGTTGTGGAGGTAATGCCCCGTTTAAACTGCAAATCCACTCTGGCCTGATACTGTGTACGTCTATAGATATTAGACACCAAACAACTCTGTTACTTGCAATCCTTGAGACCTGTAGGGTAGATTGTGCTCTCTCCTTGCTTTCTGTTAGCGTATTTCATAAATACAAAGGATGAAAAAAATTGCATTTTACTGTGTATAACCATAAAAATGGTAATGCCCAGAAGAGGTCTCAAAGGAGACCTTATTATGTAGAATCCAACAAAACATATCATCATAGCCATGGCCAAGGTGCTAGAATGCAAATCTCATGCATATTGAAATCTTTCAAAAACATCCATACAGTATGTGAACTTCAATTCCTGCCTGTCTGTATGCGTGTGTTTGTTCAAACATGCATTTTTACATTTCCGAGACTGTGGATGCCAGAGGCAGCCCTCCCGCTCTCCAAGATGAGAAAGCAGCCATTCTTGGAGCAATCAGAGCCCTGCCTGCAGGATCCCAGCCAAACCTCTTATCCTTAGTCTACTCAAGAGCTGCTTTAATTATCCATCATACCACAGATGGGATCGATTTTAACCCCCCTCGTTCTCTCGGTCACTCTCATTCTTGCTCTCCTTCACAACCAACCTTACATGCCTTTCTCAACCCCCTTGTCTAAAGTCTTTCACCTAGCACTCCTCCTCCGCCTCTCATCTTGGGCCTCTTCTTCCCTGTGTTCCCATCTCCCTCTTTCTCTCTCATTCTCTTCTGTCTCTGTGCACTCCACTCTCCTGTACACAAGTCACATAATTGAACTGGAATAGAGCCAGAGCGCCACCCCCCTCCTCCTCCAGGCAGGCTCTTTCCCTTGCATCCCTTGGCCTCACCTGCTCAATACCTTATTAGTGTCAGGATCTGTGGAGAGCCATTGCAGATTAACTAGAGAGATATGAGATTGATTTCTGCCCCTTGCAGATGAAATTGGGTTCGGTCCTTGTGTAGGTGTGTGCTCGCGCGTGTACCGTATGTGTGTACGTGACTGCGAGCGCTCGGCGTACAAAAGAGAGCATGATATTTTCCCCCCTGCTCAGGATGTGCGTTTCTTTATCAAAGAAAATGAAAGCCGGTTAATTAGCTATCTGCAATCCCACATGTGTCTCTGTATCTCTATTCTAATTTCTCTCTTCCACAGGCCATGAATGCACAGGTTTTTCCTTTCTTCTTTCTTCCATACTATGGTACCCCCCCCCCCCCCCCCCCCCCACCCCATCCAACACTGAAATTCTAATCTCAAACTCTAATCTGCAACCAATCGTGAGCAAAAATTACCTTTTGTGGTACATGTTCATCTCGGCCTAGGCGTAAATAGCGTGTTATTGATTATTCATGGACGATGTGTGTCTCCTGCGTGGCTCGGAATGTCAAGGAGTTTAACAGGAGATGCCTATTGGAGGAGAGATTAAGGTCTCTTGTGGAAATGGGTGGCTGTGCTGTGTTGAGAGAGAAGGTGGGTGGTAATGACAGGTCTGTATGTGTAAGGTAGTGCTGTTGTGGTGATATCAGCTGTTCCCTATCTCTGTGGGTAAATAGTAGTGGGTCAGGCCTGATTGCCAGATTCAACTCCGTGGTTGAAACAATTAATGTTAATAGATAGTTTTTTATGTGGTGGAACATGTTCATCAGCTCGTCTTCGTTTGTAGAATAGCTATCCCAGGTTTTCCTGTTACAGTTTTCAGCATGCATTGTGTTGCAGTGAATAGATAATGCTCTAAATGAGTGGCAGAAATGCAGGGATATGACTTTTGTTCCCATCAGAAAACCCTAGCAACCAAATAGCATGTGATGAAACCACTCAGACACCATAGCAACCGCATAGCAAACATCCACAACACCCGAGCATCATGGCAGCAAGTTTTGCACAGGCACATTTTGTTCAGAAAATATAAAAATCTCGGTAACACTTTCTATGAAGCCCATATTTATAATGCATAGTAAAGTCATTATAATGCATTAGTGATGTCTCATACTACACCTTATAATATGTTATAACTTCTCATTAATAATTGTAACCACAATTATAATACATTATAATACTTACCTTTTCATAGATATACATTAGAGTATAATACATTATAACACCAGCAACATACAGTTTTATCTGCAGACGATATAATGTATTATATATATGTAATATACTATATAATAGGCATGATTTAAGTAAAGTGACAAAAGCGATGTCATCTTATAAACATACATAAGATATTTTTAAGTGGTTATAAGAAATTATACACATTAAACATGCACAAAATACAAAATAACACCCATTTTGAGATATTAAAAAAACAATTGTAAAGCTACAAGGGTACAGTATTAATAATATATAATAATGTTAATAAACTTTAGTGTTTGTGAATCTTATTTGGAGACTTGCTTTATAATTTGACTTTTACTGTATTGCATATTACAAGTTTATGCTATGGCTGTTTATAAGAAGATATTGCTTTTATAAATGTCCTCTTATAATATGATCAAAAAGCCTTTTGACTATTTACACTATGCTGCTTTTGCATGACAGCACTTATATGATTTACTCTACTAGCTTCTGCTGCGTTACAATTGGATGTTGCTTGTTTTATAATGCATTATACTCTTAAGTATAAAAATGAATAGGGGAAGTCTTATAATGTACTATAACTGTAGTTAATAAATATTTATGAGGTTATACATTATTATAAGGTGTTTTATGAGTATAAAATAGAATAAATGCAGTATAATTATGTATAATGCCTGTACAATGCATTATAAATATGGGCTTCGTAGAAAGTGTTACAAAAATCACTTTTGGGCCAGTAAGCAATCAGCTAGAAACTACAAAGAACACATTTGCAGCCCTAGCTTCCAATCAGTAAACACTAGCGAGCGAATAGCAACGCACTAAACCTAACACCCTAGCACCCTAGGAGAGAGTTTTGCACGGGCAAGAAATACATCAAATCACATTTGAAAATGTAAACATCGAGTTTTACACTCTGGAAGAATTTAATGAAGATGAAATCGACTTTATTAGATATTAATTTCACTCAACACGAGTTCACTCAATTTCACAAATTCACATTATGTGCTCTCTTTGGAGTATGCACTTTAATTTGATTGAACATAATGAGAAAACTCATTCGCATTCAGTGATAATTCCTTTCAGCAGGTGATCACACTATAAATTGCATGTGTATGAGGCACTGACTGACCTCGAGTCAGAGCTTATTGTGGTGTAATTTCCTCGTCCAGAGAATGGAGTGTTTTTGTTAGAGTAAGACCTTGGTGTGATTGCCTCTCCGTCACCAGTGTAAACCGAGGATAATGCTATGGCCACCTTCCTCGCAGCAAAATCGGGATCAACACAATCCAATTTCTCTCTCTCTGTCCAAAGATGGAATAATTTGGAAGAATGGGGTTGCCTAGCCTAGAGCCTGGGATCCAAGGGGGAAGATAAAGCGGTGTTAAAAAATAGCCATTACAAGAAGAATTGGGCAAGAGGTGTTTTGGGACAACAGAACCCACAAGTCGACAATACAGATGGGAAGTGGCTTCCAAAACATCAACGGAGAGCAAGCCACAGGTAAATTGAGGTGTATAACTAGCAATCTAGCCCACAACAAAGCTCTGCTGAAACATGAGACATGCGGCAACATATTTTATGTGGATTACATCTTAGATGCAAAGAGATGAGGTTTTCACTCTACAGGAGAAAGTTCCTGATGCTCATTTGCATCTGAGCAGCTACAAGCGTCAGGATCTCACGTAAAATCCTGAAGTTCTGATTTTCCTTGTGCATTTACTAAAAATATCACATTTAATTTCAAAGCAGCTGGGCATCAGACGCATTTCAAATGCACAAGTGCCTCAGAATCAGGTGTGTGTCTTTGCATGACAAAAACATCAACAGTGAGGGGAGAAAAGTTTGAAAAGCTCTCAAAAAGTCACCATTTCCCAACGACGGTTGAATCCCTAATTGCTTTCAGGTGTGTTCTTCTCAATACACAGTAACTCTGCCACCAGAAAGAGGGCTGAAGTGATTTGTGTAGATGCTGGCGTTGCAGGAGGCCGCAGTGAAGGCTGGGATGGGTTGGAGCAATCAGGGTGGGGAACGCACCCCCACCTCTCAGCTCTGTGTGTCAGACAGGCCCACTCTGATGAATGGACCCTAGATTAGAGCTCTCACAGGGCAGGCACAGGCCTCAGGTGTGCAACCTAATGCATCAATGTTCAAGAGTTTATTTGTGTTTGAGCGTGAGTGTAGGAGTATATGTGCTTTGAAAAGCCATGGAGTAGATGGTATTGCTTCCTTTAGGGTGGAAGAGAGACTCTTTATTGCATGTTTTTGCAAGGCCACAATATGAGTTTAAATCAGACTCTTACGGATAATGAGAAAAACTGTTTATCATTTCATTCAAATCAAGCCATCAAGTGTTTAATATTTGACTAATGAAACTGCATTATATCACACTGCTGTTACACTAAACAGTCCTGTTCAAGGGCATAAAAAACAATGCAACATTTTAGGAGAATACAAATATAAATGTCCACCTTCCAATACCAACCATCCTTGTTCCTATATATGTGATTGTGACACAGATACACTCCAAGCTGAAAATGAGTATGGGATGTAGGGATATGTGGCCATCCAGCATCTGGGGGCGGGGGGGGGGGAGTCAGTGGAGAGGGCCAATGGCTGAGGCTGTGTGGCTAAGTGTCTCATCAACATCCTACTCATGTTCCAGGCCAACGCTCTAACTGCGCCCTGACTTGATTGTAATTGCCTGAATTCGGCTCCCGCTGCTCCATCCTGGCATTATAACTACCACATTTTAACCCCAGTGAGCCTAGACACTGCCACACAGCCCTTTGGCTGTTTGGCAGGATGTGTTATATCTGTGCTTCAGTGGTCAAAGGTTTCCAAATATATTGGCTTTTATTTAAATTTGAATTGTAGTCATGAAGGGGGACAAATTGTTGAGATTCCTTTAAGTATTTAATTTGGTTCCTTTGGCTTGTTTTGCCAACAATGCCAATGGTTCAAATGCAAGGGAACACATAGGCTACTGATAAAATGTATGAAAGTTGTTTTGGATAAAAGCGTCTACCACATATAAATATATATTTTGCTGAGCAATGTCAGAAATAAAGTTTCAGAATTTTGCTATTATTTATTTATTAGAAGAAATATTAAAAAGTGATATTGATTTTCAGAGGCATTACTTACCTTTAAAAAGGCATTGTTTTTCTAACATATTACATAAAAAGTATTTTGTCCATTTACACCAAATACCTAAATTGAAAATATTAATTGAATTTGTCTCTACAGTCAGTTATGGAACAATATGAAATGTTAGATAACAGATAAAAATAATGAAAGAATTGACTACTGGGGCATTTTATTTTATATTTGTTCTTGGCACCACATTTTATATAACTGGGGCATTTTTGTCACTTTCGAAGATATTTTTCTCCTGTAGAGCACTGATAAATTTCTGACTCTGGTGTGGAGCAGTAAAAATAATAAAAATAGTTGTTTAATAAATGAACAATTTACAGTTGTGATTTTGAAGGTGTGCTTCTCTGGGTAAAATGTACATGTACAAATGTACAAATTTATAGGAATTATTAAAGGAATCGTTCACACAAAAATTAAAATTCTCTTATTATTTACTCACCCTCCTGCCATCCCAGATGTGTATGACTTTATTTCATTTGCTGATCACAAGTGAAGATGTTTAATATCAATAAACAGAAATTGTGGCATAATGTGGATTCCCACAAAAGCTATTTCAACTTGTCCCTTCTTTATTTAAAAAAAAAAGAAGCAAAAATCACGATTACAGTAAGGCACTTACAATGTAAGTGAATGGGGCCAGTCCATGAATGCTAAAATACACATCATATAGACAGATGTGATAAAATCACTGACTAATTACTAACCTAATTGGTATAAAGTTATATCTTATATTACAACTTTGTAGTCATACCAACAAAAGACTTTAATCCCGTTATTGGATATAACTTTACATAGATCAGGCTACCAAGATATTTTATCACTCTGAAACCATAGTAACACATATAATGTTTGCGTCTTGTGGCAATACTTTTGAAACATTGAGTATTTTAAAGTTGTTGTAATCAATGACTGGCACAATTGACTTCCATTTTAATTATTTATTTTTGTTTTACAGTTTTTACCAATAGATTTGACAAATTTCTCCAAACTCGGGTAACTGCTCTCAGAACAGTTAACACGGTGATCTGAACAATTTATCATTGTCCTAAACAGACTGTAAATTTTCCTTCATTTCATACAAATTACAAATCACAAACACTGTGCACAAAATTCTCAAATGTTTTCACAGTAGTTCATACAGCCAACAAAAACTTTAACATTTCAGGGAAAAAAAATATTGCAGCTCTTTTTATTGGCCTTTACAAAAATCACAAACATTTGTGTACCATTTTCCAAACACAACAAACAAAACTGTTATTCGTTAAATTCTCATTTGCACATGGCATGTTTTCAATTAGCCCCAAATTGATATCTGATGAGTTACAACAAAAGAAATGCAAATTTCCTAATTGTTTACACAGCAGTCTTAATTACAACAAAGAAGAGGAAGAAGAATGAAAATGGGAAAGGGAAGAGGTGTAAGAGTGAGAGGTGGTGGACATGGTCGAGGTAGAGGGAGAGGAACAGTTGAAGAGGTAGAAAGAGATGATGTGAAAATAGTAGAGGGAATAGGAATAGGAGATGGAGTAAGAAGAGTTAAGGATGCTGGAGAAGGAGCAAGAAGAGTTAAGGATGTTGGAGAAGAAACAAGAAGAGTTGAGGGTGTTAGAAAAGGAGCAAGAAGAGCTGATGATGTTGGAGAAGAAGCAAGAAGAGCTGAGGATGTAGGAGAAGCAAGAAGAGCTGAGGATGTTGAGAAAGAAGCTAGAAGAGTTGAGGATGTAGGAGAAGAAACAAGAAGAGCTGAGGATTTTAGGAGAAGTAGCAAGAAGAGTTGAGGATGTTGGAGAAGAAGCAAGAAGAGCTGAGGATGTTGGAGAAGGAGCAAGAAGAGTTGAGGATGTTGGAGAAGAACCAAGAAGAGCAGAGGATTTTAGGAGAAGTAGCAAGAAGAGTTGAGGATGATGGAGAAGAAGCAAGAAGAGTTGAGGATGTTGGCGAAGAAGCAAGAAGAGCTGAGGATGTTGGCGAAGAAGCAAGAAGAGCTGAAGATGTAGGAGAAGAAAGTCAAGTCAAGTCAAGTCAATTTTATTTGTATAGCGCCTTTCACAACACACATCGTTTCAAAGCAGCTTTACAGAAGTTCAGCATTAACAGACGATAAAAATGTAATGTCTATAAAGTCGATAAATCATCATCCTTGTGCAGGGCTCCAAACTGCGACTAAAAAATGGTCGCATTTATGACCAAATAAATTTATTTGCGAGTGTAATTTCTGTCAAGGTCGCCATTGGTGACAGTAAAAATTTACTCCCTTTGATTTTAAAATTTGCATTACATTTCCCGAAATACATTACAAAAGTTTATATCAAAAGAAATAGCGGGGAAAACGGAGTTCATTGCAGGAACTAACCATTTAAAAAAAAAGAGACTGTGAGAAAACACGGTGACAGTAACAAGCATAAAAAATGCACGTGATCACATAATTGCGAAGAATGCTCCACAGACTACACTGTTAGCACGTGCAGTTTTTCTTGCATGCGAGCTGCGGGACGAAAAGGAATGGAAGGAGTTAAAAATGAAAATATTTGGCGCCTGTTTTTCCCCCTATAGGAGCCAATGGCTCCTTAATTGATTTTTTTGTTTGGAGCCTTGTTGTGGAATTAGATAAGATATGATTCTTTATAGTGTTTAAAAATAAATAATAATTGTATTAATAACCCCAGTGAGCAAGCCGAAGGCGACTGTGGCAAGGAACACAAAACTCCATAAGATGATGGTTAATGGAGAAAAATAACCTTGGGAGAAACCAGACTCACTGTGGGGGGCCAGTTCCCCTCTGGCTAACATCATGGTTAAAATAAGAATTATTTATAGTTAAAAAACATGATTTAAAAAATTATTAAACTTATTAAGTGTTAAGGGTCAGTATTTAGACAGTGATTGTGTTTGAACTGCAAGATTAGTGACCAGCGTCTTTGAAGTCCATCCTTGATTAAATTCCAGAAGTTCACTTAGATGCAATTGTCCTTGTTTGGCTGATAAAGGCTTTTGTTGGCAATAATTAGTCTATGTATCCCATTTCAAGATCGTAGTCCATGGTGATGGGGCATCTGAAGTCTCCGTGAGAGGCTGGATACAAACTGGAGCTGACGAACGCTATTTACCTCGGTACTGGCGTCCCGAGATAACAGCAGAAAAGCAGATGGGAAATAATTAGCATAGCTGATGTTCATAATATTAATGCATTATAACTGATTCAGCAGTATTATAAAAAGTAAGCATTATGTGAATGCTTGGTTAAAGAGATGTGTCTTTAATCTAGTTTTAAAATGGGACAGCGAGTCTGAGCCTCGAACAATATCAGGAAGGCTATTCCAGAGTTTAGGAGCTAAATGTGAGAACGCCCTCCCTCCATTAGTGGACTTAGATATCCTAGGTATGACCAGAAGCCTCGAATTTAGTGATCTTAAAGAGCGCGATGGATTGTATGGCGATAGAAGATCCGTCAAATACACCAGAGCTAAACCATGTAGGGCTTTATAGGTCAGTAGTAATACTTTGTAATTGATTCGGTACTTAATTGGTAGCCAGTGTAGAGATGTTAAAATCGGTGTTATATGATCATATTTTCTTGACCTAGTAAGAACTCTAGCGGCTGCATTTTGGACTAACTGTAGCTTGTTTGTTGAGGATGCAGGGCAACCAGCTAATAAAGCATTACAGTAATCTAGTCTCGAGGTCATGAATGCATGAACTAACTTTTCTGCATCAGAAACAGATAGCATGTTACGTAGCTTAGCAATGTTTCTAAGGTGGAAAAAGGCTGTTCTCGTAACAGATGAAATATGATTTTCGAAAGTCAAGTTGCGGTCTAGTATAACACCCAGGTCTTTTACTGTATTGGATAATGTAACAGGACATACTTCTAAATTAAAGTTGTATTGTAAGGGATTTTGTGGGTAGTTTTTTGGACCAATAAGTAATACCTCCGTTTTATCGGAATTTAATAACAGGAAATTACGCGTCATCCAGCATTTTATATCTTTAAGACACTCTGTCAAGTTAGATAAGTTAGTGTTTTCATCTGGTCGTGATGAGATATATAATTGAGTGTCATCAGCATAACAGTGGAAATTAATTCCATGTTTTCTTATAATTTTACCAAGTGGCAGCATATATATTGAGAATAATAGAGGGCCTAACACAGATCCTTGTGGCACTCCATAGTCTACTGACGTTATCTTCGATTTTTCCCCATTTAAACAGACAAAATGTTAACGGTCTAATAAGTACGATCTAAACCAGCTTAATGCCTGTCCCTGAACACCAGTGTAGTTTTGTAGTCGATCCAAGAGTATTTTATGATCTATAGTGTCGAATGCAGCGCTAAGATCGAGTAGAACTAATATTGAGATGCAGCCTTGGTCAGAAGCTAAAAGTAAATCATTTGTAATTTTAACTAGCGCAGTTTCTGTGCTATGATGCGGTCTGAATCCTGACTGAAATTTTTCATAGATATCATTTTCTTGCAAAAAAGAGCACAATTGAGCGGACACAACTTTTTCTAATATTTTAGACATAAATGGAAGATTTGAGATGGGTCTGTAATCTGCTAGGTTATTTGGATCTAATTGTGGTTTCTTAATGAGAGGTTTTATAACTGCCAGCTTAAGTATTCTTGGAACATGACCTAAAAATAAAGACGAGTTAATAATATTGAGAAGAGGCTCTTCCACTACAGGTAACACTTCTTTCAGTAGTTTAGTGGGTATTGGATCTAGTAAACATGTTGTTGTTTTAGATGCAATGATAAGTTTATTTAGCTCTTCCTGTCCTATAGTTGTAAAGCGGTGTAGTTGTTCTTGAGGGGCGATAATTGAGGGTGAGTCATAAGACACCATAAAAGATTGTACATTAACAGTTGTGTTTACAATTGTGTTTCTGATGTTTTCTATTTTCTCAGTGAAGAAATTCATAAAATCATTACTACTAAACTGTAACGGAATATTTTGCTCAGGTGATCTCTGTTTATTTGTTAGTCTAGCCACGGTGTTAAATAAGAACCTTGGATTATTTTGGTTATTTTCTATTAGTATGCGGAGGTGCTCAGCCCTGGCTGTTTTTAGAGCCTTTTTGTAACATGACATACTGTCTTTCCATGCGATTCTAAAGACCTCTAAATTAGTTTGTTTCCATTTACGCTCCAAGTTACGAGTTTCTCTCTTGATAGCATGCGTAGCACTGTTGTACCATGGTGCTCTAGTTTTTTCTCTAAACTTTTTTAATCTAATTGGTGCAACAATTTCTAATGTACCAGAGAAAATGGTGCTCAAACTGCTAGTCATTTCCTCTAGTTCATCTGTTTGTTTGGGTTCACTGAGCAGCTGAGATAGATCAGGTAGGATATTTGAGAATCTATATATTGTGGTTGGAAGGATTGTTCTACTTGGTCGATAACGTGGCGCAATATGACAGATTTCAGTGGTACGTAGTATGCAAGTTACCATGTAATGATCAGTGACATCATCATTTTGCGGTATAATATCTATATCGGTTGGATTGGTTCCATATGATATAATTAAATCTAGCGTATGATTTAGGCGATGAGTGGGACCACTGACGTTTTGCGTGACCCCGAAGGAGTTTAACAAATCTGTAAACGCAGCCCCTAACGCATCATTTGTGTTATCTACGTGTATGTTAAAGTCTCCAACAATTATTGCTTTATCGACATTGACCAATAGATCTGATAGAAAGTCTGCAAACTCTTTTAGGTAATCAGCGTAAGGCCCTGGAGGTCTATATACGGTAGCCAAGGCTAGAGATAATAGGGATTTTTTTCTTACATCTGAGAGTGTAACATTTAGCACAAGTAATTCAAACGAATTAAACCTGTGACCTATTTTCTGAGTAACATTAAGAATATCTCTATAGATTGTTGCAACACCGCCGCCACGACCAATCAGACGGGGCTCATGCTTATAACAGTATCCTGGCGGAGTAGACTCATTTAGACCGAAATAATCATTTGGTTTAAGCCAGGTTTCAGTAAGGCAAAATACATCAAAACTATTATCTGAGACCATTTCATTACAATAACCGCCTTAGGTGTGAGCGATCTAATGTTTAGAAGACCTAGCTTTAGAAATTGTTTTTGTTCACTGATATTGAGATTTTCTGGTTTAATTACAATTAGATTTTTCCTAGATCCTACAGTAAATGTATTGTTTGGCTTTACTAAACGAGGAATAGACACAGTTTCTATATAATGTTCTACATTGGTACTTATATCAATTAAGTTGGGACAGCAAATACTGTGATTTGGACTTTGACTTACTAGTCATATGGTGTGTAGCGTCTTGGAGATGTTGTCCGACAGAACAGCCGCTCCGACTCTGCTGGGGTGAAGGCCATCAGCACGGAAGAGCCTAGGTCGCTCCCAAAACAGATTCCAATTATTAACAAAGAGCAGTCTCTGTTCATTACACCATGACATTAACCATTCATGTAGAGCAAATAATCTACTGAACCTTTCTTGTCCTAGTTGGTACGTTGGAAGCGGTCCAGACACGACGATCGTTGTTTCTGGCGAAGTGCTGCGTACCGACTCGATCAGGCTCCTGTAGTTCTCCTTCAGTACCTCCGTCTTCCGCAGCCTGGTGTCGTTCGTTCCCACGTGCAGCACGACAGCTCCGACGCGCTCGTCACCATTCAGGATCTCGGGAACCTGCGTAGAGACATCAAGAACACGAGCACCAGGAAAGCAGTGAGTGCGCACCTTACCTTTGCCAGAGATAGCGCGGACATGACGGACGGTGGAATCTCCGATGATCACGGCGTTGTCGCGCTCCAACTCGTGAAGAGGTGAGAAGCGGTTCCGGGTGGAGATCTCGAAAGCCGGGAGGGGCGGGGAGGTCCTTGGTCTGGTCCTGGCTCGCGTCTTCCGCCGTGGAATCACCCAGGGTCCATGGTGATGTGTCGGTGCCGGAGTGAATGAAGCCAGGGAGGATCGCGTCCTGGTTGCTCGGGACCTGTGCAGAGAAACACATGGAGTAGACGAGGTCGGAGTCAAAAAATTATTAACCACTGACCTGTGAGCATCGGCGCGTGATGCTTCAAGCGCGGACCACCGATCTCGCAGCTCGGCCTGTCTCTCTAGCAGGTCGTGGATCTGCCTCTCGACGGATTCGAGCTCCAACTGCACCGAATGTAGTTCAAAGAAACAAGAAGAGCTGAGGATGTATGAGAAGTAGCTAGAAGAGTTGAGAATGTTGGAGAAGAAGAAAGAAGAGCTGAGGATGTTGGAGAAGAAGCAAGAAGGGTTGAGGATGTTGGAGAAGGAGCAAGAAGAGCTGAGGATGTTGGAGAAGAAGCAAGAAGAGCTGAGGATGTAGGAGAAGTAGCAAGAAGAGTTGAGGATGTTGGAGAAGGAGCAAGAAGAGTTGAGGATGTTGGAGAAGAAGAAAGAAGAGTTGAGGATGTTGGAGAAGAAGAAAGAAGAGCTGAGGATGTTGGAGAAGAAGAAAGAAGAGCTGATGATGTTGGAGAAGAAGCAAGAAGAGTTGAGGATGTTGGAGAAGAAGAAAGAAGAGTTGAGGATGTTGGAGAAGAAGCAAGAAGAGTTGAGGATGATGGAGAAGGAGCAAGAAGAGTTGAGAATGTTAGAGAAGAAGCAAGAAGAGTTGAGGATGTTGGAGAAGAAGAAAGAAGAGTTGATGATGTTGGAGAAGAAACAAAAAGAGCTGAGGATTTATGAGAAGAAACAAGAAGAGTTGAGGATGTAGTATAAGTAGCAAGAAGAGTTGAGGATATAGGAGAAGTAGCAAGAAGGGCTGACAATGTTGGAGGAGAAGCAAGAAGGGCTGAGGATGTTGGAGAAGAAGCAAGAAGAGCTGAGGATGTAGGTGAAGTAGCAAGAAGAGCTGAGGATGTAGGATAAGAAGCAAGAAGAGCTGAGGATGTAGGAGAAGTAGCAAGAAGAGTTGAGGATGTTGGAGAAGGAGCAAGAAGAGTTGAGGATGTTGGAGTAGAAGAAAGAAGAGTTGATGATGTTGGAGAAGAAACAAAAAGAGCTGAGGATTTATGAGAAGAAACAAGAAGAGTTGAGGATGTAGTATAAGTAGCAAGAAGAGTTGAGGATATAGGAGAAGTAGCAAGAAGGGCTGACAATGTTGGAGGAGAAGCGAGAAGGGCTGAGGATGTTGGAGAAGAAGCAAGAAGAGCTGAGGATGTAGGAGAAGCAAGAAGAGCTGAGGATGTAGGAGAAGCAAGAAGAGTTGAGGATGTAGGAGAAGCAAGAAGAGGTGAGGATGTAGGTGAAGTAGCAAGAAGAGTTGAGGATGTTGGATAAGAAGCAAGAAGAGGTGAGGATGTAGGTGAAGTAGCAAGAAGAGCTGAGGATGTAGGATAAGAAGCAAGAAGAGCTGAGGATGTAGGAGAAGTAGCAAGAAGAGTTGAGGATGTTGGAGAAGAAGAAAGAAGAGTTGATGATGTTGGAGAAGAAACAAAAAGAGCTGAGGATTTATGAGAAGAAACAAGAAGAGCTGAGGATGTAGTATAAGTAGCAAGAAGGGCTGAGGATGTTGGAGAAGAAGCAAGAAGAGCTGAGGATGTAGGTGAAGTAGCAAGAAGAGCTGAGGATGTAGGATAAGAAGCAAGAAGAGCTGAGGATGTAGGAGAAGGGAATATCCCTAGGGAATGCCGGTAAGTAACTATACCATTCTACTTCTACAGTGAGAGTCTATGTTTTGTTTTACGTAGTTCTAGTTTTCTACTGTGAATGTTCCTGCTTGTCCAAACATTTTTCAGAATTGAAGTTCGAGAACATGTAGGTGGATGAACAAGACTATTTTCAATTGAAAAAGAGCATGTCATTGTTGACATGGTGGTCCAGAACAACATCCTCCACCTCAAAGAAATTCAGCAAAGAATAATACAGGACAATCAACTATTCCACAATATTCACCAATGCAGTCTCTCCACAATTGATCGTGGTCTAAGGAGAAATACCATCCGAATAAAGCAGGTATACAAAGTGCCCTTTGAGAGGAACTCCATTAGAGTGAAGAAATTGTGATTCCAGTTTGTTCAAGTACGTGCAAGCCAATTATGGCACTTTTACTGTAAACACAAAGATATTTTTTCCTGGATATTATGTATGTGTCCATATACTATTCCACTCTAAGTGAAAAGATTTAAGCATCTCTATGCATAGTGCTGCATCAAAGTAGGAACTCAAACTTCAGCAACATTTTACAGTAATATCAACTTTGCAATCAATGCCATTACTGTAAAAAACTAACTGTATTGTACCTTGTGTTCTTTTTACTATAGTGAATGAAGAGTTGGACAGCAGTGCAACTCGTTATGAGTACCTGTATATTGATTAAGCTGGCTTCAATCTTCTTAAAAAACAAGAAGAGGGAGAAATGTGATTGGCCATCATGCCAGTGTCCCTGGACTACGAGGAGGTGCCGAAAATTCTACCACTGTTGTTGTGCCACACAATGCTGTCTTGAGGCCAGTTGAGGAGTTCTTCTCCTCTTGGAGATGGAAAGTATATGATCGCAACCCTTACAACCATGTCTTCTTCAAGTGGTGGAAGAAGCTTGTGGAGAAATTGAGGCACAAGCATGTCAACGATGGATTCAACGTTCACTGCAGTTTTTTCCCACGATGCATGACTCGTGAAAAAGCATGCTGTGATATTGATAAAATTATCTGGCCAGATGTAATTGAGAGACAAGATCAATAAAGTTAATTGATTCAATGATTGCATTACATTTATTTATTAATTTACTTACGTATTTATTTACAGGGGCAAAACTCATTGTTATGCAACTAAACTTCTCATTAAAGAACTTCACGGAAAACATGAATTTTCCTTCATTTCTTTGTGAATCTAAAGCTGAATTTGCTATCAAATCAACAGAGAACAACACTTGTAGTTTTGATGTTAGTGTTTTTTTTTTAATAAATGCATTACTAGCATAAAATGCAGAGCTTCATTATGCAGTGAATGTTGAACTGTTTTACCAACATAAGAGTGTGTTTAGTTTGCTGTGTTAACTGTTTTGAGAGCAGTTACTGGAGTTTGGAGAAATGTGTCAAATCAATTGGGAAAAACTGTAACAAAGTCCAAAGGTTTTTTTTTGCATAAATATTATACCATAAATTCTAATGACTGAGCTCAACTTGTTTATTGAAGAAAGGAAATTATTTTATCTAAAAAGCAGAACCTCACAAACCCGGACCCTGCTTTGTAACAACCAGAGCCCTTCTACCAATATAAGCCTACAAAGTTAACACAGTGGTCCGCAGTGGTCCTACAGTCACAGGGGTGTAGCTTCCGGTTGGAAACGCCCACCCAATATTTAAACAATGATAAACGGAAACATGTAAATGTTTTAACCACCCAATGTTCAAGCCAAATCTAGGCCCTTGCATAGACATTTTTATGGAGGTTCACTGGCGAGGCAACAAGAATAATAAACTGCTTTTGTGAGGAAACAGCGTAGAACTTAATGAATTGGCCACCTGTCCACTAATATTCAACATGTTTCATATTCAACGATCCTATTGGAATGAACAATGTGTGGAGAGTACTATGATAAAAATGGCCATTTTTCAAGAGAAGTAACATATGATTTTGCAACATGTAGGTGTCAGTTATGGCTCTCTCTGTTCATACAGTGACAGCTATATGTTGAAACAAAACCTGCATCCTTCCTTTGACAGTGATGAATACTGTCTTTATTAAGTTCAACACCTGCGTGTACAGCTTTTGAACAACTCAAGTTAAAGCTATTTTTCCAACCAAACAGTTATCAAAAAGTATTATTGCATGTTTTGTTTACATGTACATTGGAGTACTATATACGTAAATACCATGGTGTACATCAGTGCACTGCAATATTACCATCTGATACCATCACAATACCACGGTTCTGCCACAGCAGGCAATTTTTTTGTTTGGTTTGAAAGGTAGTTGATTTTGAGAAACTTTAAGTACAGTGCTTCAGACAGCACTGTAAAAAGCTGAAAAACCCCTGAAAGTGTGTTGCCTGTTTTATTGAGGCTGCAGCATAGAGATTTCACTTCTGTTGTCACCATGTGCAAACTGAAAATAAAATCACATGGCCATGCCGGGTTGCACATATAGTGCATCCGGAAAGTATTCTCAGCACTTTTTCCACATTTTGTTATGTTACAGTCTTATTACAAAATTGATTAAATTAATTATTTTCCTCCAAATTCTACAAACAATAATCCATAATGACAACGTGAAAGAAGTTTGTTTGAAATCTTTACAAATTTATTAAAAATAAAAAAATTAATTCACAGCCTTTGCCATGACACTCAAAACTGAGATCAGGTGCATCCTGTTTCCACTGATCATCCTTGAAATGTTTCTACAACTTGATTGGAGTCCACCTGTGGTAAATTCAGTTGGACATGATTTGGAAAGGCACACACCTGTCTATATAAGTCCCCACAGTTAACAGTGCATATCAGAGCACAAACCAAGCCATGAAGTCCAAGGAATTGTCTGTAGACCTCCGAGACAGGATTGTATCGTGGGACAGATCTGTGGAAGGGTACAGAAAAATGAAGGTCCCAATGAGCACAGAGGTCTCCATCCATAAATGGAAGAAGTTTGGAACCACCAGGACTCTTCCTAGAGATGGACGCCCGGCCAACCTGAGAGATCGGGGGAGATGGGCCTTAGTCAGGGACCCGATGGTCACTCTGACAGAGCTCCAGCGTTTCTCTGTGGAGAGAGGAGAATCTTCCAGAAGAACAACCATCTCTGCAGCACTCCACCAATCAGGCCTGTATGGTAGAGTGGCCAGACAGAAGCCACTCCTCAGTAAAAGGCACATGACAGCCCGCCTGGAGTTTGCCATAAGGCACCTGAAGGACTCTCAGACCATGAGAAACAAAATTCTCTGGTCTGATGAAACAAAGATTGAACTCTTTGGCCTGAATGGCAAACATCATGTCTGGAGGAAACCAGGCACCTCATCACCTGGCCAATACCATCCCTACATTGAAGCATGGTGATGGCAGCATCATGCTGTGGGGATGTTTTTCAGTGACAGGAACTGGGAGACTAGTCAGGATCGAGGGACAGATGAATGCAGCAATGTACAGAGACATCCTTGATGAAAACCTGCTCCAGACCGCTCTGCACCTCAGACTGGGGTGAAGGTTCATCTTCCAACAGGACAATGACCCAAAGCACACAGCCAAGATAACAAAGGAGTGGCTACGGGACAACTCAGTGAATGTCCTTGAGTGGCCCAGTCAGAGCCCAGACTTGAACCTGATTAAACATCTCTGGAGAGATTTGAAAATGGCTGTGCACTGATGCTCCCCATCCAACCTGATGGAGCTTGAGAGGTCCTGCAAAGAAGAATGTGAGAAACTGCCCAAAAACTGGTGTGCCAAGCTTGTATTATTTTACACAAAAAGACTTGAGGCTGTAATTTGTGCCAAAGGTGCTTCAACAAAGTATTGAGCAAAGGCTGTGAATACTTATGTACATGTGATTTTTTATTTTTATTTTAAATTTGTAAAGATTTCAAACAAACTTCTTTCACGTTGTCATTATGGGGTATTGTTTGTAGAATTGAGGAAAATAATTATTGATTATTGGAATAAGGCTGTAACATAACAAAATGTGGAAAAAGTGAAGCGCTGTGAATACTTTCCGGATACGCTGTATTTAGTGACCAAAGCTCAGCTCCCCCTGTCAGTGATTTAGCACCTCTGCAGCACCAGCAATCAAAATTTGCTGGTGCCGCCCCTGCTAAAAAGCATCTATGCCTTTAGTAAATTCTTGATATATAAGATAAATGACCATTGCACAAACAATGGTCCATCTCATTTTTTTTTTAATACCATGGCAATTTACCTACAGTTCATTAAGTCTGAGAATACAAAAAGTACATGCAAGTACATTCTCTTCAAGAAGTTGCATTACACCAGAATGAGTGTGTGACTTCCTGCTGGATGTGAGGAAGTGTGCAGGCCCAGATTGGCAGGATTAACTTCAGAACTCCCCTGTGGAGCTCCTCTCTCTGTGATAATAGTTGCTTGTGTAATGAAGAGCAGCCTGCTAGACAACAGGTGGTCCTTTTTAAAGAGCCCAGCCACTGCACTCAGGACAAAAAAAAAAAACACAAAAAAAAAAAAAAACTGCCATGCTAAAATGTGTCAGAATCTAATGTTCCGCAGAATGAAAAACCTGTTTTCTTCCTTTTGTTCAGCGCAAGAGATTCAGCCTTGTTAGTCATTGTTCCCCACATAAACGAGCAACAGTATTTTTTGACACCGAATCATGGGCGAAGAAAGACTGAAGCTGACTAGTCAGGGTGAGAGGGAAGGATAAAAAAGGCTTTCTTTCCTTCTTTTTGGAGGGTTGAAGCCCATTAAGAGTTTGTGAGTTATGAATGGTTATGAGTCTATGTCTCTCTCTCACACAGTGTAGGAGAACCAAAAGAATAGAGGAAAAACCTGGCTTTTTTTTAGACTGCCTTGCCAAGAAGTCTTAATCACACACAGGCCGAACAGAGGAGATAGTAAAAGGTAACGAATGAGCGAGAAAGTACGTGACAGAGAGAAACCAGTCAACAAATTCGGGACGGAAGTACCTTTTGCAGCAGACAGAATGGCTGGGTGAAGTGGAGTGAATGGGGGTAGGGAGCAGAGTTAATCCAGGGGGCCTCAAAAACATCCCCCTGTACCCTTCTAAAAGCATGAGTTTATAGCCATTGACTGCTCAAAAGAGTTCCTTGGGCAGTCTAATTTGATATGCTTCTATTTCTTGGAAAAATAACGAACAATTTTAACCTTAATGGTGGTGAAACATCAACACTGTACCATAAAAATTTTGAAAGACTACTCAAGTCTCCTATATAGAAATAAAGCAGGAGACATAGAGCCAATTGCTGTGGAAAATGTCAATAAAGGACACAGACTGACAGTTACTGATGTAGACTAGTTTACTTCACCTGCCTATTAGCCCACATTCTCAGCTTAATGACCAGAGGAACAAACGGACACTGGTGAGCCATACTTCAGAACAAAGGCCTTAATTCACTTGTATAATCCATTTGTTATTGTCAGGCCAATTTGTTCTCCTTAAGCTACATGTGGGTCCAGGCCTGAGACAAAGGCTGGGGGTAACAATGGACAACTACCCATTTGCTTTGTTACTGTTCAAGTAGGCTACACACCTCCCATGGTGCATTGCAGGCCTTTTTCGGCCTCAGAATGCCAACGCAAAAATTAAAAAAGGTTTGGTGGAACACCTGGAGGAGTCAGCTTGGCTTCCCACTTCACGGTTAGAACAGATCGCAGCCCTCACACAGAGCATTCCAACAAGTTCCGTGTTTTGACAAGCCTTCACTCAGGCAGTTTTAATTACCGGTCATGATGGAGTTGTTGGATTGTGAAAGTGGGACTAGGTTGAGAGGAACAGAATCCCAAGGTACAGCTTTTGCAGTGAATACAAGATCCAAACTTGTCTCTTGCACAATGCACAAATGCCTCATTTTGGTCTTGATTTTCCTATAACGAGTCAGCTTTCGTTTTCTTTGAATGGAAAAAAGCTGCAGTGGAAGTGAATGGTGATTGAGGCTGACATTTTGTCTAACATCTCCTTTTGTGTTCCACATAAGGAAGAAAGTCATAGAGGTTTGGGTCAACATGAGGGCGAGGAAATGACAGATTTTTCATTTTTAGGTGAACTATGCTTTTAGGAGTCCTCCAAATCAGAAAATATTCAGTGTTGTGATGGAAAATGGCAAGCTCAATCAACAGCATTTGTGGCTTAATTGTTGCTTACCACAAAATATAATTTCAACTCGTCCCTCTTTTTTTGTTTATTTAAAAAAAGCAAAAATCGAGAATGCATTGAGGCACTTACGTTGGAAGTGAATGGGGCCAATTCTTGGGGGGTTTAAAAGCAGAAATATGAAGTATTTAAGTTTATATAAGCACTTACATATTTTTTCTGTTAAACCTGGTGTATTATTTGAGCTGTGTAGTTGTTTAAATCATTGTTTTTACTGCCATTTTAGGATATACGGCGTTGTGTCATCATGGCAATGAAGTTGTAAAATCGGACAGACCTATCACAGACCTTTACACAGAATAGATTTGTAAAAATTTGTCATTTAAATCATGTTAACATGCATACTGTCTTATGGCTACACTTTTGAAACAGTGAGCATTTTAATGTTTACATATCTGGCCCATTCACTTCCATTATAAATGCCTGAATATAACCCAGATTTTTGCCTTGATTTACTTGAAGTTAAAGAAGGGCAAGTCGAATAACATTATGCCACAAATGCTGTCGATGGAGCTTAACTTGTATTGAACCCATAATATTCCTTTGATTTTCCAATAGCAAAAGCAGATTGATTTTCAGGGCAAAACAAATCAAAGTGTTGCATTTAGAAATGGCTGTAGTTACTGTTTCAAATTCAATGGTAATTCCGTAACTATTATAAATCCTACACTGTTAGAAATTTCTGAAATCATTCAATAATGAATGCATAATAACATGTGAGCTGACCCACAGCAGCTACGGCTGTCCGTTCACAGTGCCTGCCGCTTCGCAATCACATTCACACTTTCTTTAGACGACCATCTCTCCCCACAATCACGTGTAATAATCATAGATTATTATAGGTTTTTACTTAACATATTCATACCCCCACTGACATGGTGGCCTTAAATTATTCCACGTCTTGTACACTTGTACCAGTCAAACAAGCTAACATTTGACCTTCAATGACTTTTGCAGTATGTTAATAACCCTCAGTATTTTAACTAATTGAACATATTTTTGGTATTTCAAGTAATATAAACAATAATACACTAACATACATATAATCATAAATAAAGTATCTTTCAATTATATCTAAAGAACTGTGTAATGTACCCATGACAGGCATTCATTATCAGTGTAATAACATTTTATTTTTAAAAGAGTAGCATTTATCAGACTATTTTAGGACCCTGGGTAATTCACAATGAAACATGCATTCTAAGGCTAAAGATTTCATTTTCATAAAATTATTAAACTGTATGTACAGGTTGCGGTGAGGGGGAAAGGGAATGCTAACAGAAAATGCACATTCATTTAATACCTAAATTAAAATGTACATTTATATAAATGCATAACTGGTGTACAAAGTATATTTACAGTAAATAAATGAAAAATACAAAAACAGTTTATCATGAAGAATACATTTGCACACATTTTTCAAATATAAATATTCAGTGACAGAGTATTACAAACCAAAGACACATCATCACTGCAGTTCCATACATGGAAAAACAATTGACAACAACAGGGATCAAATTTTGAGAAGGGGAAAAAAAAAAAAAAAAAAATTGTCAAAATCAAAAGAACTCAAGATTTTGTGTTTATGTCAATATGGAAACTCCCCTGCATCTGTGGGTTGGAACTCGCTAGTTTTTTTCAGCAAGGCAGCTTTGACGGCACTGATCTTCCCATTGAGCTCTGCGAGGCTGTAGCTCTGTGAAAAGATCATTTTCATCAGCCAAGACATTCTCATTTAACAGCAGGACCTTCCGATATTTCTCAACGAATACAGAAATCCATCAGTAATGGAACTTACCTGCGACATGGAGGTTTTAGGTCGCTTAAGCAAGTAATTCTGGTAGAAAAGAAATGAAAGCATGAAATGAATGCCAATTAATACAAACAATTCACATCAGTCGCCTTTCAACAACGCGCCAAAGCATTTGTCAATATCAGATTAACCAAAAATCTCCGTTATAGCTCTCTAGTCACAGAATGGAAAAAGGGCCTTTCAAACTATAAGGGAAAAATGTGATGTCAGCCAAAACAATACATTTAACCAAGGATGCCAGTTAGTGAGGTGAAACAGAAATGTCCTTCAGCATCACTCACTCACTGCCAACAGACCAGAGCCACTATAGACATGCACTGATTAACAGTATCAAGTGGGAGCCATCAGGATTCTTTTGGTTCCCCAATGGCCCTTTCATTTATCCAGACACCCCACCCCCCCAACCCCCAACCCCTGGTTACCCATAATTTATATTCATTTTAATCACTCTGTGTGCATATGGACCATTTGGCAGGGAGAGATGATATCTGCCCAGCCCTGGTCATCAGAGTTCAATTAATTAATTTGACTTGCTGAAAGCCGCTCCGCAAACAAAGAAGATCAGCGCATTTGACGGCACTCGATGTCCCACTTTACAAGCAATACACAGACATTCCCGGCTCACATGGAAATCATGGAAATCAGCTAGCTTTCAGTCCAGCACTGAACTAAGTGAAGCTGGTGTGAGAAGGCATAGAGATGGTTCAAGAGCACTTACTCAACTAACTTTGATGGGCTACAATCTGACAGGGTTAACAAAATCTGAAGTGAGGGAAAAAAAATATCACTCATATCTGCTTTTAATGGTTTTGAAGAACTCTTCGGTCGGCTGTCGGGAGCGCATGAGGAAACGCATAAGTGAGGAGGACAAAGACATGCAGTACGGTGTCAAAAATAAACAGAAGCATGGGTACAAGGACATACTCTTTCTGCCTTACACTATACAAAACTATTTATCTACTCGAGCATGACCTAAGTGCTAGATCTCCTTGTGTTGCTTATTTCTATAGCTAATATACACTGATATGTGTATATTTTATATTATATTTGATATTTTATTTTTTCTTTGAGTCAGAAACAGAAATAATTGAGTTTTTTTTTTGTATGCCCATTTTCCACCTTCTCTCTAATCCTTTAAATTTAAAATTGCATTTTTGTGCCTCAAAAAACAGCCCAAACATTTGTTAACTTCCCTTTCATTTTCCATTTGCCTCTTTACAAAGCCTGCATTACATGGTATGCCGAAATGTGCCACATTAACAGTTAAAGTTGCGAAAATCAGATCAAGAACCTCATTTCAAACTCATTTCTAACGTAGGGATCCTTCTGAAGGATACAAAGACTAGGAGGTACTACAAACAGCCAGGAAGTGCCCAAGATTTTACAGACCTTACCACATTTTACACATTCATTAGTTCTACATTATCATTAGATCTTCTTATGTTTAGGAATAATACTATCCACTATCATTCTTAGTACTGTACATTACCGTGACTAGTGACATGCCTAGTTTCTGAAAATCCAAAGAGGCATCATTGATGTGTAAATATGGATGGTCACACATCTGCATTCATCTACTGTATCTGATACTAGAAAGTCCCACAATTTTTTTTGCAAGCTTTGTTTCGAATCCACGTGACCTGGTTCAAATTTTGTGTCACTTTAGACTAGAGCATAAAACTCAAAATGTGTTTCTTGTTCTAAAGCGAAATGAAAATGTTCTTTGAAGCTCCAAAAAGCACATAAAGGCAGAATAAAAGTAATCCAAAAGGCTCCAGTGGTTTAATCCACGTCTGCTGAAGCGATCTAATTGGTTTTGGGAGAGAACAGACCAAAATATAACTCGGTTTTCAATATACATCTTGCAATTGCAGTCTCTGGGCACGATAATGATTTAAAAATAAGAGAAGGTCTGCGCTCTGAAAATGTCTCTAGAGAGGAGTCTATTATTAAGCAGCAGGGGGATTAAAAACAAAGGTTTCGCCGAAAAGTCTTCAGTCACCATCCTGTTTTCAAACACTGGAGTCGTTTGGATTACTTGTATGCTGTCTTTACATGTTTTTTGGAGCTTCAAAGTTTTAAACACTGTTCACCTGTATTGTGTGAATCTACACAGCCGAGATAATCTTCTAAAAATCTTCATTTCAGTTCAGCAGAAGAAAGTTATCTACATCTGGGATGGCATGAATGTGAATAAATGAGAGAATTTCCATTTTTGTGTGAACTAGAATTCAAAAGTGAAGTCTCAGCTTTGTAATAATGTGTTTCTACTCCAAATCGCTACAGAGATATAATCATTTAAATGTTAGCTGATATAAAATAACTAAAATGTTTCCCTTTTTCATTTAGTGCTTAAAACTCAGTTACTCAAAATAATAGGGCAGGTCACAAATGCTCTTTATGGACCAAGTTAAGTTCTGAAAATTACAGTGTGTTGGCATAGTAAATCAAGCTCTTATCTCAAAAGACAGATCCTCGTGATCTGACCCCTTTAAAGGGTTAGTTCACCCACAAAGTGAAGATTTTTATAAAGCATATTTCAGCTTATTTTGTCCATACGATGCATGTAAATGGGTGCCATCAGGCTGCTTGCTGGTCCAAAAGACATATTTAGGCAGCATAAAAGTATGACTCCAGTCGATCAATTAATGTCTTCTGTAGCAAACTGATAGGTTTGTGTAAGAAGCAAATCAATAATTAAAACGTTTTTAACCTTAAATTGTTGCTTTCACCCAGCAATGTATTGATGGTTGAAATGAACTAACTCTCGCTTCCAACTTCTTGTGTGAACACGCCACAGCTCTTAAATCAATGATGCATCATCGACTGCTGGCAGGAAGCAATTTTAAAAGTTAAACATTTTAATTATCGATTTGCTTACATAAACCTATCAGTTTGCTACAGAAGAACTAATCGACTGGAGTAATGTGGATTACTTATATGCTGCTTAAATATGACTTTTGGACTGTCAAACAGCCAGCAGCCTGATGGCACCCATTTACATGCATTGTATGGACAAACAGCTGAAATCTGCTTAAAAATATCTTCACTTCAGTTCTTCTGAAGAAGGAAAAGTCACACACATCTGGGATGGCTTAAAGGTAAGATTTAGATTTTTGGGGTGAACAAACCCTCTTAAGACAACATGAAATGGTATAAATGGTCTGCACTTATATAGCAACTTTGTTTTAACCTTAGAGGTTACCAAAGCGCTTTACACTGTGTCCCAATCACCAATTCACACACACATTCACACTCGTACATCAATGGTGGCAGAGCTGCCATGCAAGGCGCTAGCCTGCCATTGGGAGCAACTTGGGGTTCAGTGTCTTTCCCAAGGACACTTCGGCATGTGGAGTCATGTGGGCCAGGAATCGAGCCGCTCAACGCTGCGATTAGCACCCAACCCACTCTACCACCTGAGCCACAGACGCCCCTATAAACTACATTTGCTATTGAGGAAGTTAGGGCATGACATATTGAAAGGCTTGACTTTATGTTAAATTGCAAATAGACGTTAGTTCATGTCACTTTCTATTGCTAGTTGGTGGAAGACACTATTTGGGGACATTCTCTTTCAAGAAAGGACAAACATTTAGAATGGTATTTTAATTCTTCAGATTAACTCCTCAGATTTTAGGCAGATCAAATATAGTTCCAGGAGCTCCAACAACATAACCACCTTCCGTGTTGCCATTTTTTGCAATAACTTTCTAGAATACACACATTGTGTATTAGACAGTGTGCTAAATTGCTTGATGTTTTTGACTCACTAAAGAGAAAAACTCAAGATCCCTTTCAAAATCATCCAATGCCTTTGTGTCTGTGTTTATAAGCTACTGAGGACGTTGTAGCAGCCTGGAGCTTGCACAATGATACCTCTAACCTCAGACTAATTCAATACCTGACCATTCACTCCTCCAACAAACAAGAACACAACACATTCTCTCTTCCTCTTTTGCCACCACTTACTGTGGAGTGGAAGTACTCTGGAGAAAGACCCTCGAGCTCCAGAATTCGATCTTCAAGTTTCTTGAGCCGCTGATAAACGCTTTGAGGAACTGGACCTGCTAAGTGTCAAGTACAGTAGAGTTACACAACAATCAAAACATCCTTTAGGCCTGATTATGAAAAAAAGACCATTCAATTATTGTCTAAACACTCCAAGAAAGATATCAATTCTTGTGTTGATCCTGCCAACCTGCTGAAAGTTTAAGGTGAGCTTCCATGTTTTGGAGCCTCTCCTCAATGACAGAGTTCCCACAGTCTCTGCTAATGGAGCCCTGCTGCTGGTCACCCAGCTCAGCATGCACTCCTCTGGTCTGGGGTCCATATGTATTTACCACACGTGTCACTATAATAGAAAACAAACACCAATTAATAGTCCACAATTTAACCAGTCACCTATTTTTAAAAATCTAGCATCTAATAGGCACAATAAATTTAATAAAGTAAGGATAAGTGTAACCAGAACATATAGAGTATACAGAAATGTATGGGTAGATAGAATAGGGGGTACGATGGAAAGATGGGTAAAATGCAATAAATGTGTGCCTAACCTTTGACATGACTCTTGAAACCAGGATATGGAGTGAAGACTGCATCGGTTCTTGCACAACTGTCCTCTAAAAAAAAAAAATCATAATTTTTTATTTTTTTTAAATCATTGATTTAAACTAGCACAACGTCTGTTTTAAGTTGAAGAAGAATTGAAGAATTAATCATACCCGTACACACTACCTGACAAAGGTTTGGACACACTTGACTCATGTATGATTTCTCATGCATGTTTGTTATAATCTAATGTCTTTTGTTGAAATGTTTGGAATTAGTTTTGTAGACATATGTAAATTGTGCCCATGTATGAATATCTTTACAAAACAAACACCTCATTTTTAATATTTTTTATTCTTTATTTTAAATATTAAACATAAAAAGTACTTCAAGTAATACAAAAAAGGAAAAGGAAAAGCAGCCAACATTCAAGGTAACTCCAATACGGTCTAAAAAGCATCCCAGGATGAGGTTGGTTGAGAAATTGTAGAGCTATAATTTAGACAAAAGAGTCTAAAATAAATATAAAATAACTTTGATGACTTAAATATTATTCTAAAATGTGGAATATAGCAATAGACCTTATTCACAGCAGCACCAGGAATGTTAACGAGGCTGTGAGGGATAGACCTACTGTCTCTTCAATGGGCTATACTGCAGATTAAAGTGTTTATTGATCATTCCATGGACAAAACATTGATAAAATATCGGTCCAAGAACATTCAGTACACAAAACAACTCCAGACAACATGAGTTGTGGAACGTCAGATGGGATCTAGGAGCTTTATAAAGCTTTATACCGTGTGTGGTATTGAATAGGTTGCAAGTCTATTCCTTAGAGCCTCATTTGCTTTCCTGTTAAAAATGAACAATGCGCTACTGTGATTAAGGTCTATAATACAGAACTAGATGGATAAAGTTTGTCAAGACAAACTGTGATGTTGGCTTGACAAAGCCTTGTAATGTCTGAAAGTTAAACAGGATTTAATTTTGATGGAAATACAGACACTACAGTAAGACAAACAAACAGATGAAAAACTCCCTTCTCAGAGAGAGAGAGAGAAATTTAAAGCAGATCAAAGATCTTGTGTGGGTTTGATTACATTTGAATTACATTTGAATTTTTGACAGTTAGAGTTTGAAATAACGACAATGTGATTTGTATTATTTTTGATCGCCTGATGTGCAAAACCGTAAGTCTGGACAGTTAGAAAAGACATGGTGCAATATTCCAGAACAGTCTGAAGGTCTGTGTCAAGTTTGGTGGATGTAGCTTTAAAACTCTAGGAGTTAGAGAAATACATTTTTGTCTTGGTTTAGGGATTTGAAAAACAAAGTTTGTAGAATAGCAGTATGCTAGCAGTATGTCAAGCCAACAAAATGAGTTGGTGTGTTCAAACTTTTGACGGGTAGTGCACATCTAAATTTGGAAATGCCCCATTAATCGTAACTTAACATGCCCAAACTAAATGACCTGACTTTGGCATAGATACACAGTTATTTTAAAATCAAGCCCAGCTCCCACCCTCTAGACAGTTTGAGCCAGAGCTGGGTGTATTTGGAGGATTCAGTCTCAGAATGACTGGTGCATTCTGACCTCTAGCTAGTGTAAATCAGCACTCTCATAAACATTGGCAATTGATGTGCAGTATACCCCCACCCATCCCCAAATACCACCAGTGGCCTCCCATTCTCACCCTGATTGCAGTCGATCACGTTGCAAAACTCCCTCACATTGTTTTCATTGATCTCCAGCTGTTTGCGCTCTATAAATGCAGATATCCTACGTTCAATCTGAGAAAAAGAGTGAGAGAGAGAGAGGACAATGAGGGTTGGATTGATGAGCTATTGAAAAAAAAAAAAAAAAAAATCAATCTACTTTTTGCTGTTTAGTAATAATGATGAATACTAGGTCATACAGGCTGCATGACTGGCAAGCGAAGGCAGTGGACAAAATTATTCCAAAAATCAAAACATCTTTTCACATGCAACCAATTCAGATAGTTGGATTTTTTTATTTTTTTTTATTATAGTGACTGTAAATAAAGAAGCAATAAAAAATGAGGGCCTCCTTGTCCTTCGCCCACATGCAATTTCAGCGTGTAATGAACATCCACTTCATAATGCTGGAAGGACCAGGACCTCTCAAAGTGGATGGCTATTTGTTTCTCTCTGAAGGAAAGCAGGCACTGAAGGATCTTTCCATTCAGTGTGTGAACCATCGGTCCATAGATAGTAATTCACAAACATTATGACTGACCAACGGGGACAGATTACATGCAAATATAAACAGCAAACACCAGAATTAAATTTAACTCTGTTTGGGAAAAGAGGTACTTGAACACATGCACAAATTGAAGGATTGAAAAAAATTATTGGTGAATATAAATAATACTAATAACCAAACTGAATGGAAATAAATTATACAGCTTAATGCCTTCATCAGTGGCAGCAAAAAATAAAACAAAATTAAAATTACTAAACTGCTTGAGGCAAATATACAGCTGAAGTCAGAAGTTCAAATACAATTAGGTTGAAGTCATTCAAACAAATTTTTTAACCACTCAGATATAATATTTACAAACTATAGTTTTGGCAAGTCATTTAGGACATCTACTTTGTGCATGACAAGTAATTTTTCCAACAATTGTTTACAGACCAATTGTTTCCCTTTCAATTGACTATATCACAATTCCAGTGGGTCAGACGTTTACATATAAGTTAACTTTAAACAGCTTGAAAAATTCCAGAAAACGATGTCAAGCCTTTAGACAATTATCTTCAGATAGGCAATTGGAGGTTTACCTGTGGATTTATTTTAAGGCCTACCTTCAAACTCATTGCATCTTTGCTTGACATCATGGGAAAAGCAAAAGAAATCAGCCAAGACCTCAGAAAAAATATTGTGGACCTCCACAAGTCTGGTTCATCCTTGGGAGCAATTCCCAAATGTGTGAAGTTACCACGTTAATCTGTACAAACAACAGTATGCAAGTATAAACACTATGGGAACACGCAGCCATCATACCGCTCAGGAAGGAGACGCATTCTGTCTCCTAGAGACAAGCGTAGTTTGGTGTGAAAAGTGCAAATCAATCCCAGAACAGCAAAGGACCTTGTGAAGATGCTGGAGGAAACAGGTAGACAAGTATCTATATCCACAGTAAAACTTGTCCTATATTGACATAGCCTGAAAGGCTGCTCAGCAAGGAAGAAACCACTGCTCCAAAACCACCATAAAAAAGCCAGACTACACTTTGCAAATTCACATGGGGAGCAAGATCGTACTTTTTGGAGAAATGTCTGTTGGTCTGATGAAACAAAAATGTAACTGTTTGGCCATAACGACTATCATTATGTTTGGAGGATAAAGGGTGAGGCTTGCAAGCCAAAGAACACCATCCCAACCATGAAGCATGAGAGTGGCAGCATCATGTTGTGGGGGTGCTTTGCTGCAAGAGGGACTGGTGCACTTCACAAAATAGATGGCATCATGAAGGAAAATTGTGTATAAATTGAAGCAACATCAAAAGACATCAGCCAGGAAGTTAAAGCTTGGTCACAAATGTGTCTTCTTCCAAATGGACAATGACACCAAGCATACCTCAAGTTGTGGCAAAACAGCTTAAGGGCAACAAACTCAAGGTATTGGAGTGGCCATCACAAAGCCCTGCCCTCAATCCAATAGAAAATTTGTGAGCAGATCTGAAAGTGTTTGCGAGCAAGGAGGCCTACAAACCTTTCTTAGTTACACTAGTTCTGGCTGGAGGAATGGGACAAAATTCCAGCAATTTATTGTGAGAAGCTTGTGGAAGGCTACCCAAAATGTTTGACCAAAACTAAACAATTTAAAGGCAATGCTACCAAATACTATCAAATTGTATGCAACCTTCTGACCCACTGGGAATGTGATGAAAGAAATAAAAGCTGAAATAAATAATTATCTCTACTATTACTCTGACATTTCACATTCTTAAAATAAAGTAGTGATCCAAACTGACCTAAGACAGGGAATGTTTTCTATGATTAAATGTCAGGAATTGTGAAAAACGTATGTGGCTTCGGTGCATGTAAACTTCTGACCTCAACTGTATCTATACACACAGATATTTATAGTATAAATTGTATATTCTGGTTTATATATTTCACAGCACAGATAATAAAATATCAAACCAAGTAAGATCTTCAAACAAATGATGCTGGACATTTTCTCTGAACTAACTTTCCTTTTCTGAGCCATTTATGCAAGTACTTTTAACCAACTTGTCAGAATATTATTTTTACAGGATAAACAGATGTTCCACTCACATTTGACAACAAGAAAGTGTCCTAATATTGAACAGTGCATCTATTGTTAAACTTTTTGTGAATGTTTTTACTTAAAAGGTGCTTGTGCTTTCTTTTTTTTTTTTAAATTAAACTTGTTTGACATTTTCTCATCTAATGCAATCCAATGCATTTTTACACAGTAAGGTTAGTAAGTGATTTGATCACACTAAAACATGTTAACACGTATATTGTTTACATCTTTTGACTATAGTTTTGAAACCGTGTCTACTTCAGTGTTTGTGGACTGGTCCCATTCACATCCATTGTAAGTGCCTTAGAGTTTTTCTTTTTTCAAATAAACAAGGTGCAAATTGAAATTATAATTTTTTGTGGAAATCAACATTTTGAGACAAATTCTGTAGATTGAGCAGAACTCACACTGAACCCGGAATATTCCTATAAGTATGTCTTGAGGGTCAACATATTTTTTTCGTGCCACTGTACATGATTTGTTTGTAGTGCCATATTTGTTGCGTTTTACCTCAGATTTACCAGCCTTGATCTGAACATTGTCATCAGTCAGAGTCTTGTTTTGATCCTCATTGACAATATTGTGTTGAGATATAGGACGAACTTCTTGTGAGTCAACCAACATCTGCTCAGATGTTTCTGCTGTTTCTCTCCTGGAGGCCAGCCTGCTTTCACTGTTGCCTGGGCTGGGGTGAACTTCAGACTCCACTATGTGCTTTAGGGTTACAGAGATTGACTGAAAGAAATAGAAAGGTAATAATAAATGAAAAGGGACCACAGCTGGTTCTTATGTCCCATGGTCTGTTATTCACGTTTCAGTGTATTTGTAACTATAATGACAAAGGACCTTTAAAACTAATAATATGGAATAATGTACAGTCAGCCAGTTATTATTGAAAAATAAACCATGTGTGGGGGATTTGGTGCTTATTTTGTGATAATTATTGCCTGACTGTACTTATCTTGATAAAAAAAAAAAAAATTCAAAATAAATAAATGAAACATTGATTCGAGTTGACACTCAAACCCACACAATGTCATGACTGACCAATAAGAAATATGTATTCCAGAGTGCCAATGCTATAATGCATATGATACCACACTATAAACCCTAATGTTGTCATTACCGGAAAGATCAAGTTGTCTCCACTAAACATGAATTGAAATATCAAGTTTTGAAATCATAACTCAATATCTAAGTACCTTGAACATTTTTTTTTAGAAAAATCCATAGACTTACGATATCCAGTGTTAACAAACTTTTTAGTAAAAAAATTAGGCTATGGGGAATAAACAATGCCTTGGGCTTGAATTATATAATGCTTCCTAGGCAAAAAGGAACAAATGGAACCATTTAATAGTTGTTATTAAGAATTCATACAGGTTTTTATCTCTTTTGTAGTATTATTTATGTTGTTTTGTTGCAATATATTGTTTTGTGTGATGACAACATTAGGGTGAACTGTGTCCATTTAGGTCAAGTTGGACCCTGTTCACAATATATCAGGTCTCCTTGTCCATGTGCAACTTAAGTATAGGCATTACTGTGGAGAAATAAGCTTAGTTGATGATTTACCTAGAATCAGTTATAATCTTCAGTATTTAAGATGTGTTATTGTATGACCTAATGTCAGCCCATTCATTTAAAATTAAGTTTGGAAAAAAAAAAAATAATAATAATCTAAAAAGGATAGTTCCCCCAAAAATGAAAATTCTCTCACTTCTGCAGAACACAAATGAAGATTTTTAAAAGAATATATCTTTGCTCTTTTGGTCCTTGCAATGTAAGTGAATGGTAGCCAGAACTCAAAAGTCCCAAAAATCACTTAAAGGCAGCATTAAAGTAATCCAAATGACTCCAGTGGTTAAATCCATGTCTTCTGAAGAGATATGATAGGTGTGGTTGAGAAACAGATAAATCCTTTTTCAATTAAAGTCCTTTTTTTTTTTAACTCCACATTATTTTTCTTTCATTTTTGTTGAATTACATTTTCTACGCATATAGATACCTACTGGGCAAGGAGGAGAAATGATAGTAAAAATGACTTACATTTCTATCCGTTTCCCACCCACACTTATATCACTTCAGAAGACATGGATTTAACCACTGGAGTCTTACTGATTACTTTCATGCTGCCTTTGTGTTTTTTGGACCTTTTGAGTTCTGGCCACCATTAAATTGCATAGAATGGACCTACAGATCTGAGATATTCTTCTAAAATCTTAGTGTTCAACAGAAGTAATACACATCTGGGATGGCATACGTGTGAGTATGGAGCATTTCAAGGACAATTTTTCGGCTTAAGGAAGTGACGTCTTTGTTTCTTGAACATTTCCTACTAGTTGGCAAACTCTGCGCTTCATTCATTGTGACTTTAACACGATTAACGTTAAGAATAATAATAATAATAATAATAATAATAATATGATTGTCATAAAATATATTTTACTAAAATGAGTGCCATGTTGTCTGGTAACTGGACGCTCCCTGGACGCCTGGAACTAAAGGAAATTAAAATGTTTAGATCTCGAAAAGCATTGTAGCACAAAAAAAGAAGTCGTCCTTACCTTGTCCGCAGGTCACACGGACAGCTTCGTTGATTTTAATAGGAGCGATCAGATATTCGCGATCTTTCCTCAGAGGAAATTATTTTGAGCATCTAAAGTACGATAAAATGTATTTGCCTCTCTCGTGTAGATGCTCAGTATCAAGAAGAAATCTGGATAAGTCACTTCAGGTAAATATTTGATGTTCTTTGAGAAAATATGTGAACTCATAGTTTTGTTTAAAGGATCCAGTAATGATACCGGAAACGCTCCCAGGCCAGTAGCGTTCCAATTACTTTGTCATTGTTTACATCCTTTTTTGTAGAATTTTCATATTTGGGTGAACTATCCCTTTAAACAGCAAATCTGAGTTAAGTCAACTTGCATCTACTTACCTTAACTTAAAGATGAAGTATGTAACATTTTCTGTGTTCAAATTTTTCTATCCCAGCTTAATATGCAGAGACAACTACTAATAAGCCATTCATTGGTTAATTTTCTCAAAAACTGTAAGCACTGTCCTTCAGATGCGCTTTGAAAATGTTCTGTATGACCCGCTTAGACCCGCCCTAAAAACGTTCCTCAATTAATGGCGTGAGTTGGGAGTTGGACTGTGTTTTTTGACCAATAGCTGACGGGGAGGTGGCGTATTCAGAAAGCTGTCGTGAAAAAGTTCATTTTTTCAATTCTGTTTGGTAGCACAGAAATTACATACTTCATCTTTAAATAGTTATATTTCATTCTATACAAACACCAAGTTAAGTGAACTTAATTACACAAGTTTTAGAGACGCCATTACTGCAGTTGATTGGAGTCAAATTATTAGGGTTGTCAATGCGGTCTCCATTAGCTCATTTGGTTAACAGGGACTGAATGATATTTCTCAATGAACTAGTAAGAAGTTAATTTACCTGTAGCTTGGAGATGTGCTGTTGTAAACAGGTGTACACATTTGATGGCTGAAGCTCAGAGATGTTCACATTGCTTGCACTGGCACTTATGCCCAGCAACCTATCACACACTTTAAGCTGGAAAACAATATACAACAAGTTATATATTACTGTTTTCTAATGGCAGACATGTCCCTGAACTTGTTCACTAGTCAATTGCCTTTCTTTTTCCTCTCTCTCGAACCAGATTTTTTGAAGGGAAGTCCACAAAGGAAAAAATAAGGCTTTTTTAAATATTGTTTTTACTGCAGATAAATAAGAACAAGGCATATGTAGGTTTGTTACCCATACTCGTTTTAAAAGACATCAATAACATATCATCGGCACATTGTGGTAATACGAGTTTTATAAATGCTGCTGTAAAGCAAGTGGATGTTATTTACACAAACCTTTGAGCCGAACTCAGCGAGAGACTCGATAATAGAGAAGAATGAGTCATTGAACGCATCCTGGTGCCTTGAACGATGGGATATCTGGCTGCTGATTTGCTGTTGTTTACTACCAGCACACGTATCGAGTCTCTCTCCGTTCGCCGCCATTGTACTTCCTCTTCAAGCGGCAGCGGCTTCTGCTGATTGGGGAGAAGTGCTCCTGTATATCAAAACGTCACTTCCTGTATCAAACTCACTCGTTTAAATTGAAAATGCACATTTCATGGGTTTAGCGTTTATGAAATGGTTGAATACTGAATAACTTTTATTTTCGATCTACGGTATTTTGGTCAAGCATCAATTCATCTATGGATCCCACTTACAAAATTAGCATGGCAAAACCATGTTATTTGGGCATATGCCATGGCAATACTGTAAATTATGTACCATGGAAGTCCCAAGATATGCTTTGAATATATTTGAAGTAGCCTACAATGTAAATTACATGGTATATTTGTAAATTGCATTTTGCATGTTTAGCATTTATAAATAAGTCAAATACTTATTTTTATTGTTATTTTATATATATATATATATATATATATATATATATATATATATATATATATATATATATGTGTGTGTGTGTGTGTGTGTGTGTGTGTGTGTGTGTGTGTGTATGTATGTATATATATGTATTGAAAGCATATCATGGGACTACCAAGGTACATGATTTACAGTGTGTGTGTATATATATACACACACACACACACACACACACACACACATATACACACACTGGTGGCCAAAAATTTGGAATAATTTACAGATTTTGCTGTTTCGGAAAGAAATTGGTACTTTAATTCACCAAAATAGCATTCAACTGATCACAAAGTATAGTCAAGATATTACTGATATAAAAAACATTTTTGATCAAATCTAAACATGCTCCATTTCCAGCAGCCATCACTCCAACACCTTATCCTTGAGTAATCAATGCTAAATTGCTAATTTGGTACTAGAAAAATCCCTTGCCATTATATCAAACACAGTTGACAGCTATTTGGTTCATTAAATGAAGCTTAACATTGTCTTTGTGTTTGTTTTTAAATTGCAATAGACTGGCATGTCTTAAGGTCAATATTATGTAATAAATGGCAAAAAAAAGAAACAGCTTTTTGTAGAAACTCATCAGTCATTCATTGTTTTGAGGAATGAAGGCTATACAATGCTTGAAATTGCCAAAAAAACTGAATATTTCATACAAAGGCAGGGCCGGTTCTAGACATTGAGGCCCTAGGCTAAATTTATGCTGGAAATTATTCCAAACTTTTGGAATAAAAGGCTGCCAGTGTGTATAAATATATGGGGGCAGGCTGTGTTGCACAAACATTAAGGGTGGACTGTAGACTGCCCAGTCAATCACAAAACAGCACAGGGAATGTGTAGTGTTTATCTATTTTTGTCATTGGCCGAATGCAACACACTCAAGAAGCGGCTGCTGCAAACCAGAGAGTCCGAGACATCACGTGAGTGAGAACAATTATCGGAGATATTTTTGTGCAATGCATAGGTATTTAATGCCCATAAAGAAGCCTGTTGTAATAGCGGACCTGAATTATAAAGTAAATGTCTGCGCGGGATGGATTTTCAGTCCTACTCCCACAAAAAATATGTAATGTTTTGTCCCGTTCCCGCCTGCAAGCCTACAGGTAGTGGTCAATGCAAATTTTTCAGTCCATGTCCCATAAGATTCTGTCCTGCTCCGGTATCAAGTTTTTTGTTGTTGTTTTTTACGAGAGAGAGAGAGCATGTTTTGTTATCACTCTAGCATTGCCAAATATCTGATTAACCTTTGGTCGAGTTCAAAGTTGTGTTTGTACATTTCTTTAATAAAGCGTTAACATCCATGGCACTTTAGTTTCCACCGCATGGAGCACAAGGATGAATTTGAACGAATTAGCCACCAACACTGCGCCTGTAAACAGTTTCTTTTTTGTTGGTCTTGCGCAATAGACGAATAACACGAATAACACTCTGTACCTTAAATATATTAAATACATTTGAGTAACATCTATTTTGTTATTTAGATATTTATATTTTGCGGGAGTCCCTCAAGTCATTTTTTTCTCCAGCTCCCACGCACACATCATACTGCGCCGCACTCTGTTGCCCTCTGTTCCATTGATTCCGCGGCCAATATTAGCTGATAGTGATCATGATTCATAGATCGATGTGTTTTGTGGGACGTGTTTTGTGGGACTTGCATACTACGTACCACTGAAATCTGTCATATTGCGCCACGTTATCGACCAAGCAGAACAATCCTTCCAACCACAATATATAGATTCTCAAATAGCTTACCTGATCTATCTCAGCTGCTCAGTGAACCCAAACAAACAGATGAACTGGAGGAAATGACTAGCAGTTTGAGCACCATTTTCTCTGGTACATTAGAAATTGTTGCACCAATTAGATTAAAAAAGTTTAGAGAAAAAACTAGAGCACCATGGTACAACAGTGCTACGCATGCTATCAAGAGAGAAACTCGTAACTTGGAGCGTAAATGGAAACAAACTAATTTAGAGGTCTTTAGAATCACATGGAAAGACAGTATGTCACGTTACAAAAAGGCTCTAAAAACAGCCAGGGCTGAGCACCTCCGCAAACTAATAGAAAATAACCCAAATAATCCAAGGTTCTTATTTAACACCGTGGCTAGACTAACAAATAAACAGAGATCACCTGAGCAAAATTTTCCGTTACAGTTTAGTAGTAATGATTTTATGAATTTCTTCACTGAGAAAATAGAAAACATCAGAAACACAATTGTAAACACAATTGCTAATGTACAATCTTTTATGGTATCTTATGATTCAGCCTCAATTATCGCCCCTCAAGAACAACTACACCACTTTACAACTATAGGACAGGAAGAGCTAAATAAACTTATCATTGCATCTAAAACAACAACATGTTTACTAGATCCAATACCCACTAAACTACTGAAAGAAGTGTTACCTGTAGTGGAAGAGCCTCTTCTCAATATTATTAACTCGTCTTTATTTTTAGGTCATGTTCCAAGAATATTTAAGCTGGCAGTTATAAAACCTCTCATTAAGAAACCACAATTAGATCCAAATAACCTAGCAAATTACAGACCCATCTCAAATCTTCCATTTATGTCTAAAATATTAGAAAAAGTTGTGTCCGCTCAATTGTGCTCTTTCTTGCAAGAAAATGATATCTATGAAAAATTTCTGTCAGGATTCAGACCGCATCATAGCACAGAAACTGCGCTAGTTAAAATTACAAATGATTTACTTTTAGCTTCTGACCAAGGCTGCATCTCAACATTAGTTCTACTCGATCTTAGCGCTGCGTTCGACACTATAGATCATAAAATACTCTTGGCTCGACTACAAAACTACACTGGTGTTCAGGGACAGGCATTAAGCTGGTTTAGATCGTACTTATCAGACCGTTACCATTTTGTCTGTTTAAATGGGGAAAAATCGAAGATAACGTCAGTAGACTATGGAGTGCCACAAGGATCTGTGTTAGGCCCTCTATTATTCTCAATATATATGCTGCCACTTGGTAAAATTATAAGAAAACATGGAATTAATTTCCACTGTTATGCTGATGACACTCAATTATATATCTCATCACGACCAGATGAAAACACTAACTTATCTAACTTGACAGAGTGTCTTAAAGATATAAAATGCTGGATGACGCGTAATTTCCTGTTATTAAATTCCGATAAAACGGAGGTATTACTTATTGGTCCAAAAAACTACCCACAAAATCCCTTACAATACAACTTTAATTTAGAAGGATGTCCTGTTACATTATCCACTACAGTAAAAGACCTGGGTGTTATACTAGACCGCAACTTGACTTTCGAAAATCATATTTCATCTGTTACGAGAACAGCCTTTTTCCACCTTAGAAACATTGCTAAGCTACGTAACATGCTATCTGTTTCTGATGCAGAAAAGTTAGTTCATGCATTCATGACCTCGAGACTAGATTACTGTAATGCTTTATTAGCTGGTTGCCCTGCATCCTCAATAAACAAGCTACAGTTAGTCCAAAATGCAGCCGCTAGAGTTCTTACTAGGTCAAGAAAATATGATCATATAACACCGTTTTTATCATCTCTACACTGGCTACCTATTAAGTTCCGTATCAATTACAAAGTATTACTACTGACCTATAAACCCCTAAATGGTTTAGCTCCTGTGTATTTAACAGATCTTCTATCGCCATACAATCCATCGTGCTCTTTAAGATCACTAAATTCAAGACTTCTGGTCATACCTAGGATATCTAAGTCCACTAATGGAGGGAGGGCGTTCTCACATTTAGCTCCTAAACTCTGGAATAGCCTTCCTGATATTGTTCGAGGCTCAGACTCGCTGTCCCAGTTTAAAACTAGATTAAAGACGTATCTCTTTAACCAAGCATTCACATAATGCTTACTTTTTATACTACTGCTGAATCAGTTATAATGCATTAATATTATGAACATCAGCTATGCTAATTATTTCCCATCTGCTTTTCTGCTGTTATCTCGGGACGCCAGTCCCGAGGTAAATAGCGTTCGTCAGCTCCAGTTTGTATCCAGCCTCTCATGGAGACTTCAGATGCCCCATCACCATGGACTACGATCTTGAAATGGGATACATAGACTAACTATTGCCAACAAAAGCCTTCATCAGCCAAACAAGGACAATTGCATCTAAGTGAACTTCTGGAATTTAATCAAGGATGGACTTCAAAGACACTGGTCACTAATCTTGCAGTTCAAACACAATCACTGTCTAAATACTGACCCTTAACACTTAATAAGTTTAATAATTTTTTAAATCATGTTTTTTAACTATAAATAATTCTTATTTACATTATTCATGATGTTAGCCAGAGGGGAACTGGTCCCCACAGTGAGTCTGGTTTCTCCCAAGGTTATTTTTCTCCATTAACCATCATCTTTTGGAGTTTTGTGTTCCTTGCCACAGTCGCCTTCGGCTTGCTCACTGGGGTTATTAATACAATTATTATTTAATTATTTTTAAACACGATAAAGAATCATATCTTATCTAATTCCACAACAAGGCTCCAAACAAAAAATCAATTAAGGAGCCACTGGCTCCTATAGGGGGAAAAACAGGCGCCAAATATTTTCATTTTTAACTCCTTCCATTCCTTTTCGTCCCTGCAGCTCGCATGCAAGAAAAACTGCACGTGCTAACAGTGTAGTCTGTGGAGCATTCTTCGCAATTATGTGATCACGTGCATTTTTTTTATGCTTGTTACTGTCACCGTGTTTTCTCACAGTCTCTTTTTTGAAGTGGTTAGTTCCTGCAATGAACTCCGTTTTCCCCGGTATTTCTTTGATATAAACTTTTGTAATGTATTTCGGGAAATGTAATGCAAATTTTAAAATCAAAGGGAGTACATTTTTACTGTCGCCAATGGCGACCTTGACAGAAATTACACTCGCAAATAAATTTATTTGGTCGCAAATGCGACCATTTTTTAGTCGCAGTTTGGAGCCCTGCACAAGGATGATGATTTATCGACTTTATAGACATTACATTTTTATCGTCTGTTAATGCTGAACTTCTGTAAAGCTGCTTTGAAACGATGTGTGTTGTGAAAGGCGCTATACAAATAAAACTGACTTGACTTGACTTGACGTGTGCTTCTTTTTCCCCTGATGTTAATTCTGTGTTGATGAGAGATGCTGTCTGTGTCCTTGTGTCTTACATCTCTTACACACATTGTTACAGTGCTGTGATAGTTTGTTGTTTATTGTTTTTCATTGCGCGTTAACTACTCTGTTAGCCATGATAATAACCTTTGGTGCTTACATGGCATTACTTTTTATCCATCCATCCATCCTTGCATGCATACATCACCATCCATCCATCCATCCATCCTTGCATGCATACATCACCATCCATCCATCCATCCATCCATCCATCCTTGCATGCATGCATCACCATCCATCCATCCATCCATCTATCCACCCATCCATCCATCCATCCATCCATCCATCCATCCATCCACCCTTGCATGCATGCATCACCATCCATCCATCCATCCATCCATCCATCCATCCATCCATCCATCCATCCATCCTTGCATGCATACATCACCATCCATCCATCCTTGCATGCATGCATCACCATCCATCCATCCTTGCATGCAAGCATCACCATCCATCCATCCTTGCATGCATACATCACCATCCATCCATCCATCCATCCATCCTTGCATGCATACACCACCATCCATCCATCCATCCATCCTTGCATGCATGCATCACCATCCATCCATCCATCCATCCTTGCATGTATGCATCACCATCCATCCATCCATCCATCCATCCTAGCATGCATGCATCACCATCCATCCTTGCATGCATACATCACCATCCATCCATCCATCCATCCTTGCATGCATACATCACCATCCATCCATCCTTGCATGCAAACATCACCATCCATCCATCCATCCATCCTTGCATGCATACATCACCATCCATCCATCCATCCTTGCATGCATGCATCACCATCCATCCATCCATCCATCCTTGCATGCATGCATGCATCACCATCCATCCATCCATCCATCCATCCATCCATCCATCCACCCACCCATCCATCCTTGCATACATGCATGCATCACCATCCATCCATCCATCCTTGCATGCATACATCACCATCCATCCATCCATCCATCCATCCAAATTCCTATATTCTCTAAATGACTTTTCACATATAGTTTCACTGGTAAAAATATCAATATACTTTACTAACCTATAAAGGCCATACTCATTAACTAACACTGAAACTCTATTTTGCGTGTAGCCTTTGTAGGGCAGGATAATTTCTCATTACATTTCAGTCAAACAGAAAGATTTGTCATCATTTAATATTATATGATTAGCCTATTTCTTTAAGCAGTTCCCATCTGTGTCAAATTTTAGGTTCTTAATCTAGATCTCTCCATTTAATATATGTAATTTCACTCCATCCTTATTTTCCTCCTTGATATTATTTCTCTCCAATCCATCCTTGCATTCGTGGGGACTCTAATGTGTCTTTGTCCTTTGCTTTAAGGGTGTAATTCTAATTATTATGAAAGTGTAAATTTGTCAGGGCCCACTTCAATCTATTGATTATATACAATGTTCATCAGTTTATTTATTTCAATATATTTTTTAATATGGGGAATAAGTGTAAAATATAGTTATATTGGGCCTTATGATCTTGACAATTACAACATTCCATGCCAATTAAATGCATTAAATTAGTAGTAGAGGAATATAGTATAAATTCAGTACCATGGTATGTACATCAAAGTACTGTGGTATTACCATCTGACACCATCACTATTTGGTACTGCTACAGTACTTTTATAAATTTTATTTTTCATATCCTCCAGTGTCAAAAATATGTCACATAAAAATTTAGGCTATGATATTTTATAGGCTAAAATCATCAACATTTATTAATTTGAAAAGACAGATGCAGCATGCAGGTATCGGTGCAAAATTACTGTCTCCCAACTGGATTCTGAAAGCCAGTTAATATCATTCATTGTACCTACCTTAGCCATGTCAACCAAACAAGTCTGGTCTGTTTTGAGGACAAATGAGGCCCCTCCTGTTAATCACTTCCCTTGTCAATCAAAGTAGCATCAACTTGGTTGAGCTTTTAAATTGTGCCTAAAAATGTGACCTTCAAGACAAGTTGAAGGGTTTTGACATTGGTTCAGTATCTATAGTTTTCAATGTCAGACGTGTCACTCTTGAGGGGATATTGTCAGATTTTGCTCACTACTCACAGTTTTTCTTCCAGGGAGCGTTTTGAAAGGCAGGCTGCCCGTTTATAGTAATACTGACTGCCAAACAATGGTGTAAGAGCAATAGGGATGGGAAGCTGCTCACAATGGTGCTCTTTTCTGTCCTGAGAAAGTGTGGGAAAATCTCCCTCGTCTATTCATCCATTTTTTCTTATTTTATCCATATAATGAGGAGACTGATGAACGCAACAACTGAAAAATAGAACAATTACCATCAATGACAAAGCCCAAGTACTCTGTGCTGAACCCTGTAATGTATTCTGGAAGGGTTAATCATTTTAGGAAGGGTTTTGGCGACAAACCATTCAGCTCCAGTCCTTTCTGTGGCGCTCTTTAATTCCTCCAGTGGAAAGAGAACTGTAACACTTGACATCCTCTTACACTGTGTTCTGTTTGAGCATATTCCCACACAGCAGGACAGACGAAGAGAGGCAGCACTGGGTGGTTATCAAGATATGCCAGATTTTTATTTTAGAACATTTTAGAAACATGTTGCTCATGGTCATACTGTAAATATTGGCGGTTTAAACAAGCAGTGACATTCTGAAATTGATGATGAATTAATGCCATTTAATAATAAGTTTAGATCGAGAGACAAGACTGAGCAAGAAAGTGTTAATGATACTGTAGCGGAGCATGTTGCCAAAATATATGTGTTAAGTTGTCGCAAAGAACAGCCTTCTAAAGGCTTTTCAGGAAAATGTAATAGAATATGAGACACGAAATTCAGAAGAAAAAAAATAAAATAATTTAAAAGCTACCATACAAAAATATGAAACCATTGTTTTGGCCAGCAAACATTGTAATTCATGAATTGTGTAAATGTATAAAATTTAAAACACAACAAAAACTTGCCCTGGCCTGAGGTTTATCCAGGTCTCCTTATACAGAGAACATAGTTTAATCTTCCAGTTCAAATCTTAATTTATTATATATTTAACCTTTACCTGAATGTGTGCTAGAATGTATGCATTACTTGTTTACCTAACCGCTACAGCAAAAAAATATAATATTGGAATTTTAGTTTGGAAGATAAAATGTATAGAAATATTCTGATTTAAGAGGATTTTGAATGGGGATGTGCAAAACTACCCATTTTTATAATCGACTAATTGGCCATTTTTTTATTGACTAGTTGATGACTAGTTGGTGTTAAGGATAATAATGCATAATTAGCAAGGGTGGACAGGGAAGAGAATTCGGCCCGAGATTTTACATAGAAACTGGCCAAAAAGCGGTGGGGGTTGGGGGAGTGTTGCTGTACTTTTCTGCATATCGCTGCCCTCTTCGGCATATCGTGGTGCCATTTTGTGGCCCATTCTGCATAATGCAGCAGCTCATTTCAACTTAGTCCCGGTTCTCCCAATGGCCAGTCTGCCCCTGATTGGCCCCAAAGTGCGTCGGCCCACTGGGAAAATGCCCGGTATACCAGATTACCAATCCAGCCCTGATAATTAGGCTCCATTTTCTTTACGTGAACCCGATAAGACACTTTTCAGAAGGATATACGGAAGCTAAGTGCAGCACTTCAACATAGGAAATTATGGATATTTAACAAAAATATAGACAAAACATAGCATCTTTATGCAGAAAACTATCAAAGTGAGAGAAGAAACAAGAAAGGCTTCAATACGGAGTGGCATAAAAACTGCTTTTGCACATCTTGAATGCAGAATGACATGGTTCAATGTAACGAGAGCACTTGGGGTCTTAGGGTGATTCTCGCTACGTATTCAAAAGCGCAGAACTGCAACATAATGATGCAGGCGTGCATCTAGTTCATGACATCAAGCAGTTTGAATCTTTTTTTCTACAACTGTTTATCTAAACAGTGTAATATGAGAGTCAACATAAGACTTTAATCGCTCCAAAGCACCGCACAAATACGGGAACATTACTCACAGCAGAGGATTTAACGTCTAACAGTGATTGTCTAGAAATGTATTGTTGATGTGCCGCGTTGATGGCTGAAAAAGCAGTAGTACATAAATGGATTAAATTTAAAGGGATCATGACATTATGAATACAATTTTCCTAGATGTTTTGACATATAGGATAGCATTTTATTACAAAAACCCACTGTAAGTTTCCGAACTCAAAACTTCCTCCTCACTACAAAAAAAGAGTTATTTGCATAAACCAAGCTGCCAAAACGACTCGTTCCCTACTTCCTCCACATTGTGATGTCACACGGTGGTAGACATTTGACATTCCACAACAACATATCAACGCCTACTTTACCTTATCACTTTCGTTTGAAGTCATGAGCAATGAGATGGCAAGAGGAGAGAGCAGGTCAGTCTAGAGCCAAGAGCCAATCATAACAGTGGACGTTCACTGTCAAGTCATAAAGGAGAAGCAGCACCAAAACAGAGCATTTCTGATGAAGGGGTGGGGGTTACTGTGCTGACTATTATTCACTCTTTAACATGGCAAACTCTAATATTTATAATTTTAAATATAATACAATATGCTCTCCAAGAAGTTACATATTTCAATTAATAAAGAGAATTGCATCTCCCATTAATCCCACCACCACTTAAAATATTAATGTTAGCAGTTGACCCCAGTGATCGATTAGTCATTTGTTAGACGACTAGTCGATTAGACAACCACCACGGAACATCTCATAGTTTTGAACTGTAAACAACATTCAACCACTGCTAGAGAAAACTCATGCATTTGTGTGATTGGACTTTTGACTTTATAGTTACTGAGATATAAAGTAGCTCTCGTGACAACTATGCCCAGTCCTTAGTATATATATTATATATGGTATGATACACACACACTTATTGTGGATTTTTTTTTTTACAGCTGCAGGAATGACTGTTTTCTCTATTTGTTTTCCCCTCTTTTTTCCTTCCTCTTTATTGCCATGGATCTAGAAGACATTACAATTGCTAAATATACTTTACACTGTGAACAATACTGTTTGCAGTGCTCTCATTGCACTCACAAATGACCCTTGTTGACATATTCAAATATCAACAGGTACTTTACGAGCATACTGCAAACAATTCTTATTTATTCTAGATATCTGGATTATTGTGTTAAGTGTATTCAATGAAATAAGAGATCCCACTGTGTCCCATTTAATCTGTTGTGTAAAGTTTCCTCCTCTTATCGATCATTTACAAGTATATGATGTTTGCTTAGATCATCATCTGCAATTTTTTTTTTTTTTTTTTACTATTAGTGTTACAATATTTGACTAAAAGCATTTTTAGCATCTAGGCGATATGAGTCACTTCTCAGTTCCTTTCACATGTACAAGAGAACATCTAATATTACTATTTCTTGTTTAACTACCTCTTGGTAAAATCATTTTGCATTTGGAAAAATTCAAGTGTGTCCTTTCAATGATCCATTCAAGTGTCTTGTCCTTTCTCTCTCATTTTTATTCAACAGAGTACAGGAGAACATGAAAAACAGAGGTCAATGGGATGTCTGCAGAGAGAGGAGAGAGAGGAAGAGGACCATTCAATTTAGAAATATCTAAGATGTACCATATTTGACATATAGTGTTTTTTTTTATTTTTTGAAAGGAAGTTGCCTTGTTTTCATTTCTTTTACCTATCTTTTACCTTAAAGTATATATGTACATCACCCTGTCCTAAACCTGAAAGTATGCACCTGCAGTATACTGTATATGTCGAATATACATAGTCACTTCTTAGTAAGCAACCTCTAATTGTTTGTCCTTTAATATTGTATACCTTTTAAAGAGTGAATAGTTCAAAACTATGATCACAAACAACCCATTTAATTAAGCTCTGATAATGGACTTTGAAGTACCGGACATTGGTTCTTATTCTCATGGCATGACTTGTAATCATGTTAGGGGTTAATTCATTCACATTTGCCATGAAAAGAGGTTTCATAGCTACAATATATCATCTTTTGACTTGTCAGTGTGCTGCATTATTTCATTATTCCTCGGTTCCATCTTAGTGATCCTCTTATCTGCAGACTAATTTACTGAAAAAAGACAGTCTTAAGAAATCGTAAAAAACTATGAAGATGAAATGAACACCAATGAAGACCTTTGGGCTCAAATCTGGAGCTAGGATCAACAAAAAAGGTGATGGTCGATTCTGACAAACAAATTATATCATGCTGTTTCCTGTTTCTGTGTTAGCAATGGAATGAGCCAATTGAAAACAACCTCGCTACACTGTCTTCCAGTCAACACGGAAGATTAGCAAACATTACAATTATTGCTTCACTAATGAAAGTCAACTGTATACTCTTCTGTATACAATAATCTTCTGTCTTTTCTTGAGGGGGATTTGATTCTACAGCCTTGCTAAGTTTTCTTCCTCCTTGTCGCATAACTCCCCCTTTTGCCTGCGCTCACAGGAAGCTGCACCTGTCACCTGGGGGCCTCTGCCTGCACTCAGGATCAATTTACATAACCTCATTTAGCAGTTCACAAATCAGAGCCATTAAGAGCTGCTAACAGGAACCAAGGGTTCTAATTTAGCCTGCCTTTCACAGTGGGAAAATTGGGCAGCTCAGGCCTACAAATAAAGACTCAGGTCTTGGCTTTGATTGTTGATTGTGATGGTAAATGTGCGGATGATTAGAGCAGATTTTCCCCTTTATTGATTTTCTGCCAAAACACAGCATGCCACGGTCCTACACTAGGAAGCAAACTTAGATCGGGAGGGGGGCAAAAACTCAAAAATGGGGGCAAGTGGCTACATGGTCACATGGCAAAACATCTTTGCTCAACTCCACATGTTGTAGATATGAAATGTCATGAATTAAAAGTGACGACAAACGTGTGGTTGTGAATCAGATAATTAACGAGAAGCTAATAACAAGTTACATGATGCCCCAGCTGACCATTCATTGTACTTAAAAAGAGCATTGTCAGCATTTCCAGTACTACTAGCCAGACAATTTTACTGTGCTTCATTCTCAAGGAACATTGAAATGATATAAACAAATTAGCAAATAACATCAAGTAGAGGATATTAAGTTATGTAAGACATTATGCAATTTATTAGACACCCTGTAGAGCTATACTCACAAAGCTATACACTCACGCTATCATAATGTAGACATTGGCTCTTGTAGGCTACTTATTATTTATTATACTTATCTATTTAGACTTTCTATCTTTCTTTTTTCTAGGAAATAACCCATTGAAAGTGTATTGGAAAGGTGTGACAATAATGCTACAACATTATTTACTAAAAGCTTTATTGAGTGATAGACTAGCTATCACTCAATAAAGCAAAATCGGTGCTGTGAAATGTAACCACCAAAAAATTTGCAACGAATTTAGCTCTCATCTGATTTGCTGATTCAACGTAGCAAACTGGGATGGTCTGAAATATAACACAGATCTGAACAAATGCATTCATATCTATGATATGCTCTTTTCTATATCAGACTGATTGATGTCAATCCAATTCATAAATGCATTTTGTTGCCACCATGAATCCACCCCATGCAGACTTTCTCCCTTGAAAGAACAGCCGCACAATCATGTGGATGATTTGAGCTTTAACCCCTTTCATTTACCATTCATCAGATAAACTTCAAAGTGTCACTGTACATAGCGCATGTCAAGTATGCTTACTCAGAATGACTCAATCGGCAGCCGATTTGGCAAAGATCTTAAAATATGAAAGAGCTGATTCAAACTTACACATGTTCATTGTCAAACTGGTGTTTCTGAAGGTGTCTGAAGTGTTTGTTGTCTTGGGGGGGCAGAAGAACTTCATTAGCTAATCAGGGAGGCCTTTCCATGTCTTGTTTTGGTCACATATTCAAGCTGTGGTTTGGTGCCATGCATGGATATACCATACCAGCAGTGCGATTAAGAAAGATAAATAAAAGCTGAAACTAAAATGTGGGTTATTTCAGGCTTGTGATCAGAGATATTGACAAGAAAATTTAAACTCATTACATAGGCTCATAAGACGATCCTTGACATTTTAGCTTGCTCTTTGGTATGCAGTTTATTCCCTCCAAAATTATGCATTCGCGTCCACAGCTCGGTTGCTTTGTTGCTTAAGTCGCCTAAAAATTAATAAGCCACATAATGGTGGAAGTCTCCATGTGGACGGTCGCCATTAGCCTAAGCTATATAATGCATTACGCTGTCATTCTCTGCCTTTGAAAACGATGGAGCAACAAACAACTGTTGTTGTCCCTGCGACAGCATCCCGGTTAAATTAGCTTTAATGAACATCTAATTGCTGGGAATAGACTGAGCGGATCCGAAGCAAACAAGGTTTCTAATTGCTTTGCATTTCTCTTTTTTTGTGAGCAGTCGTTCATTGTCCGAGCTCGCTATTGATCGGCTACTGTGTATCGCCCCGCATGCGTTTCCCTTCATTAACTGATCACGGGTTACTGATGACTCCCATCCCGGCTCTAATGTGGCTTAACGCCTACTTTGTTCCCGTGTCATGTCGGAGGGCAGCCGGGGATAATTAGTAGGTGGGTGGGCTGTGTTTGGGCTCTCTGCTGGGTTGGCGTTTAGTCTGCCGGGTTCAAGGAGATCACTGGAGGGGTTAAAATAGCAGCACCTCTTAGGACTGGGTAACTTTTAAATGCTGCACATCATGGGCCCACCCGTCATCCATTTTAACCAACAACCTGACACGATCTCTTGGTGCACTCAATCTGGTAATACAGAGTCTAAACTAAAATTGAGATCAACACTTGAATGCTTCTTCTCCCTCATAAAATGCATATGTGGAGTCATAAATGGCCCAGGTGAATGATGATTATTCTGTTACATATTTTTCAAGGAAAATTAACTTTAACTTGACTATTGTTTTTATTCATAATAAGCTATGTTTGGTAACTATAATGTTCTAGGTGTGAACATTAACAAGAACTAACAATGAACAATACGTTTACAGCATGTACTAATCTTAGTGATAGATTACACTTAATGTAATACCAGCGTTGAATCCATAGCACGCACGCACGCACGCACGCACGCACACACACACACACACACACACACACACACATTGTTGCAGCTATCATTATCAGGACTCTCCATAGACATAATAATTTTTATACTCTACAAACTATAGATTGTATCCCCTAACTCTAACCCTATCCCTAAACCCCTCACAAAAAAAATTCTGCATTTTTACATTTTCAATAAAACATCATTTTGTATGTTTTTTTAAGTTTGAATTATGGACACACTATAAATGACTTCATAAAACACATTCATAGCATAATACCCTTGTAATTACCAGTTTGTAACCTAAAAAAATATCCTCTTAAACCAATTACCGAACGAAATACATGTATTATGTATTGTATTTAAAATACAAAATATAAGTAACTGTATTCCACTACAGTTACAATTGATATAATTGGTAATTACAATACAGTTACATTCAGAAAGTATTTTGATTACTGAAGAGATTCATTTGCATTTTATTGTCATTTGTTTAATTTAATATTTAGACCTTTCAGATGGAAAACATTTCTACATATAAATTATGCGATCCAAAGTGCATTTGAACAGCGGTGAAACACTTTCTTATGATGTGTTACATTCATACAAGCAGACAGAGAAGTATGTTTGAAGTAAGTTTGGAGCAGAAGAAATATAAATAAACTTTGTGTAAATTGTCAGCTTTATGCTAAGCTAAAATGCTATTTCTAGCTATTTTACATGCACATGTTAACAGGCTCAATCTTATTTTTTTATCAAGAAAATTCATGTAAGATCATAATTTATTTTTTCTAGTAAGACCTTTGATATTAGGGCAAAAAATCATATTCTTGATAATAATTTTTGTATTGTTTTCCTGTAAAAATATACACAAATCCTTAAAACAAGTTCAATATGATTAATCTTGTTTTAGATACAACACTGAATAAGATATTTAGGTTTTTCAGAGAATGTATTTTGTGTATTTTGTCTTACTGTAATCTTACTGAATTTTTATAGTCAAAAGAAGTGAAACAATCTACCAGTGCTGAAGAAGTAATCCAAAGTATTTAGATTACATTACTGACCTTGAGTAATCTAACGGAATACATTACAAATTACATTTTACAACATGTATTCTGTAATCTGCAGTGTAATACTTTTCAAAAGTAACCCTCCCAACCCTGTCTGTATATATAAGATATTAAAATGAATAAATGTCTATTTTCCAGCCTGTTGTAAGTAATTATTTATTATCCCTTATTCGTTTTAGATACAGTTATTAAATATTATTATTTACATATATATATCATTAATGAAATCTACTTTCATTATGTATCGTATTGTTTGGGGGGGGGGGGGGGGGGGGGGGTATCAGCTGTCAGATACATGAGCAAACAAGGTTTGAACATCAATCGTAAAAACATTCAATTGAAGTTCACGTCTTTTTAACACTTCTGTGCACATATTGGATCAATACATGCATTACTTTACGAAGAGCTAGTTAAGTGTTGCATGAAGAACAGGTGGTGCAACCATATTAAGCACTGACTTAGTTACAAACTAACTAGTGGTAACTAAGCTCTTAGTGTGAACTTTACGTCCAACTTAAGTGAGACCTTGTGCACAGCTGGTGCAACCCTGATCTCCATTTTAGTTGTTCATGTGCAATATTAGGCTACTAAACTGGGAGGTCGGATCATCAGACTTGACTTGTTGTGCGTCTTTTAGACTTGTAAAACAGATGTCATTTCAAATGTGCATAACTAAGCCAGGAAGCCGTACAACCGGTCACATAAATTCAAATCTTTACAAACGTTTACCCTGATTTTCATGGTCACAGAATTGTAAAAGGAGCATACAAATGATAAATGATACGCCATACGTGCAATTGGCTGCGTAGTATAATGGTCACACACGGTGAGCCGCTGCGCGCACACAGAGAATTGCATGTTAGCTAATTGTTAATTTGGGCGACTCGAGCTGCTAATTATAGCGGCACCGCCAAGCCATTTGCATGATGGACTTGCCACCTGCCTCGACACATGACAGCCCGCAGCCTGGGCAAACTATATAATTACTGAACAGTGGTGGGGCAATTTTTGACTGCCGTCCCTTTGTGTGACATGAATTCTTACTAATGACAAATTTTTATAAAGGGGCAAATAGCATCCCTCCTTCCGGTTCTACAAAAAGAAGCCATCATCATCTCAACAGGTCTTAATGTTTAAGGCACCACACTCCTGTATAGGCCAATTCGTTACAGTTTTGGCCTACTCATTATATGTGTCTCAGACTCGAAGGTGGGCCGCATTTAGACCTACTGATTTCACTAAGCACGTGCATTGGTTAGAGAAATTACAATGTTTCCTTTTAGTGTAATCACTCAGAAGTCTGATCATTGGCTTATTGGATTTCCCGGAACAAGGTGTTTTAATGCTTTATGCATTTGCTTGTAGACATCATTTTGACGTTTTTGTAACGAGACAAATGTGTTGATTGGGTTTATGCAATGATTGAACATACAAGCAATGGCGTGGGACCAAATGGACAATTTGTACCCAAACAATTTATAGAAAATGTATTGATCATGAATGCCACTCATTTATTAGCTAAACGGCATTAAAGTGCACTTCTGTCTACTGTTCAGTCTCGCATTCATAGAAAATGGTGTTTCGTGCAGTAGATTAGACGAAAGAGCATTAGCCTATTTATTTTTATATAGGTCTGAAGAATAATGTTTATGCTTGAGACTCCACAACCCAAAGCCCCATGTTTCCTGAACTTATACATACAGTATATGCGCTTATATTGGATTTGCTATCTAAATGCGTAAGCTCATTGGGATGATATTAAGAAAAAAATATCGAGTTAACCATTTCGACTGCTGCATAGATCGGTAAATCCGTTGTTCAGCCTTAAGAGCACGGCTGGTGAGGCCAGTTTAGGTGCATTATGTTAAGTATTGATTAAAAAGTGTGTGGTTTTTTTTTTTTAACAAGGTTAAGTAATCAGATAGTGTTTAAGTGACAAAAAGTTGATCAAAATAGCACTGGGTGAGGTGATTGCATGTTATTTAGCAGGGGAGGTGGTGTTAACACGGTTAGTGATGGTTCGCTGATCACCAAAGGACTCCCGCTGGTGCACAAGACTGCGCTAGAGCGCCTCTTGCCTGCTCGGAATTTCCTTATTGAGTCATGGCCCGCGCGCTGTCGCACGAGCCACTCCGACATTTCAGAACTAGAAATAATACAATCTTTGAAGACGCTTATGCATTATGCTTATGCTTTCTTCATCAAATACACAGCAGTGCAGGTTAATCTAAGAAAACTAAGGACAGCTCTCTCTTTCTTCATCAAATACACAGCAGAGCAGGTCTGATATATGATATGCTAGATCAATATAGATAAGCAATGAGGTGTATTACAGTGGAAGATTGGTTCTCATATCGCCTAGCATATACAAACGAAATTCCACCAGCAAAATGTTAACAATGTTTCAGGCGATTTTGTAAACAATCGTGATTTTTATTAGAAAGGTAATTAGAATAAAGAGTTGCAATATAGACTCACCAAAGTTGTCATCATGAATCTGAGCTATACCAGGATGATTTATCATTGCAATATGCGTAAAAATCACTTTAATTTATTTCCATATTTAACACGAAATTATGCAGTTTCCTATGGGCACATTGAAAACTGAGCGAATTTCGTGTAAATTTGGCCATTTTAATTTCAGGAGTAACCCATTCTCATGAAAATTCTTACATAATGTTCTGAGTTGGCTATTTCGTGTAATTACGCACGATTTTGTTCGCATAAACTCTAGAATTCATCACATGCAAATTCCCAGATATGTAATGTGTAACCGGATCTCATGATAATTCCTATAATGTATGAGTTGGCTAATTCTTATGATCTCGGACGACTTTGTTGGCATAAACTTGTATGACTACATCACGTGCAAATTCCAGAATGTGTAATGTGGAAGTAAGTGCCAATTTAACACACTATGTGTTAAGCACCTGCTTATTAATATTATGACCTTACATATTAGATGGAAACGATGTCCAGCAACGTCATTTGCTTTAGTGAAAGCTGTAGGGATTCAAATGAGTGCAGTTGTAAATTTAGAAAAGTCGTACGAATCTTGACGATTTCGCTGTGAGAGTGTGTTGTCTAGTGTGTAAAGCCTTGGACATTCAAAAACGAATTTTCTCAGAGGAGAAACAAAACCAGAAATGGAAAGATATGAAAATGCAATGTTTTTTGTTCAACGGAGGGGAAAGGCTCCATTCAGATAGGGCTGAATGCTCTGCATTTCACTGGTGACACAATTACACTGAAAGGTCAAGTATTACTGCATTTTGTGTTCCGTGCTGCATGCTAAGTATTTCTCCTTGCAAATGAACCTCGTTTGCGTGCACAGTACAATGGCCTCAAGAAGCAGATAAATGCTGGACAATTAAAGATCTTTTTGCTATAGTTGACAATAAGATTTACTAAAGGAGGTGATTGCAGTTACCGTGTAATTGTGCCATTTGTGATACTCATTGTGGAATGCTTACTCAGATGAAGCTGAGACGTTCATCTTCCTTCCTTTTTATTGCTTTTACAACCCCTAAAAGAGGTTCTGTGGGAAATTAGCAGCATTAAAATGAAACGCAGTACAGGAGTTTACACCTAAATATTTTTTCTATTCATGGATAAATGTCCTATTCTTTATAATTATATCAGAGGCTTTCTTCATTGTAATAGTTATTAAATAATGCTGTTTTAAAGACTTTTAAAGATTCAGTGCACCAGTAAGCAGTAACCCATATGCTCTTTTGACGTGTTGGAACCTATCGTCGGATATTGTTTCTGAGTGTGGATTTTAAAATTAAGTCAGTTGGATGTTATAATCTAAAAATTATAAACAAGTAATTTCACTTGAAAATAGAGGTGTTTAGTAATGAATAAAGTTAAAATATTCAAAATGATTTCAGTCAATGATGGTAGAAGAGATTCAGCACCCAGGACAGCGCCAAAGCAGAGCAATTGGCATACTGTCTTTCAAACCACATACAAATAAATCACTCATAATAACAGATGGTATTGCATAGCCATATGCATATACATTTATTTACACGTCGTGAATGAAAGGTCTTTTCTTGGGTATAATTCACTGACATTGCCGTGGTCATGTCTTCGGAAGCAAGCAATATGGTGTTAGGGTAAAAACGCACTTATTAGTCGTTTACCTTTGGGCTGTACTGGAACAAAGACGTTTCTTTCCTACATAATGTATAGAGTTTAAATAAATTAAAAAGAATTGATTGAATTATACAAAACCTTTTGAGGATAAAGATGAGTCAAAACTTGATCTGGTTTATATACTTATTGGTAGAGCCTTTAAATAGTTCAACAATAGTTAGGCTATAAGACAGAAAATATAATTAGTTAGTGTTAATCAACCACGTGGCCTTCTCTCCCAGAGCTGTGCCGTGGAGTGAAACGGAACGAACCCCATAAAGCCTAACTTTAATATGATAGCGTTGAGATTAGGGTCTAATTGCAGGGAGGCGACTGGGACCTTTGCACCCAAAAGCCGCGAGGACAGTCCGCAGTTGTCCAACGTGTGTTGAGTGAGAGTGATGAGAGCATACACGCTTCCAACAAGTGATTTTCAACAGCGACAAGCTCCATACAAAGACCACACACCGAGCTTCAGACATGTTAATGTAATCTGGAGTCTTTCACAGGAGCTCTAACAAAACGAATCCCAGTAAAATCTAATAGACTCTTTCGGCGCCGGTATTGCTGAAGAAGATGATTGAATTTGCACAACGGATAAAAGAGAAAATCCAACTTGTCTTTTAAAATGAACATGTTTTATTTTCTGTATGTGGGTGAATCAGTTGATCAAGTTTTGCGATTTAATGGCCACATATACACGAAATATAGTTGATAATTATTGCGATGACATGCACAAATAATAGGGATATAGCCTACGTTAGGGCTTAATTTCGAGTAATGCCAAGTAAACTTTAGAATAATTATGTCATATCCTGAAAAATGGTGGCACATTGAGAAACAAATATTTATCTATTAAAATAATTACATTTTTTTTCTTCTTTTTATAACACGCAATATACTTTTTGACTAGGTTGGGTGAAATAAATAAATAAATAAATAAAAAATAAATACAAATAAAATAACAATAAAATAAAATACAGTGTCGTCGAATCTGTTTTGCAACAATTTTGAAACAGTGGCGCACGATATCATACGAATTAGGCAAATTTAGAAAAGTCGTATGAATCCTGACGATTTCGCCGTGAGAGTGTCAAAAGAAGAGCGCCATTACAATCAGTAAGTCACAAAAGGAGTGCCGCACTGCCCACTTACTGGCGAAAAACTTCACATAAATACCATCATCAGTTGAGGGTTTCGTACATGCCAAGGGCTTTGTTTGCGATTAAAGATGTACAAGAACTAGGGCGAGAATAGCAACAGGGGCATCCCCAGCATTCAGCCTTATGGCCTAGTAGTCCAAGTTTTCGGTCTCATGAACATTGCGCAGACAGCCAAGATTTGCTTTACATCAATGATAGGAAGGGAGTGTAAAATGTCCCTTTAAAAAGTGCACAATTTGAAAATTTTGCTTAAAGTAACCAAGGGTCATAACCACTGAAAGACCTATTAATACACTATAGCACTGGTGTGTCAACCAACCCAAACTGTCGCTCGGTTTAGAGGAGTGAGGCAACAAAATGACTGAACTTAAACAGCCAAAGCCCAAAGGACATTCCTCTTCTAATGAATATTAGTTTGTTCAATTTTGTGAATATATTTAGGAACTGGTTTTCCAGTTACAATGTAATCATGGAATTGGAAAAGAGAATTTAATTATTTAATAAAAGCAGCAACAATAGTTTTACATGTTTTAATCAAGGGGTGGGTAAAATCCGAAATATAACAACAACAACATAGTTGAAACTAGTGCATTTTATAATTGAATTTAAAAGTCAAATATATAGTTCACATAAACAATAATCATTTGCATACGCAATGGGGGCACAAGCCATTCGATCACGTATATTCCTCACAAATGGTCTAGCCCAGCTCAGAAACCAATAAAGTGAGAAATAATTAGGATAAAAAGAAAGAAAGAAAGAAAAAAGCGAAAGTTAGTCAGCTGTTTGGACTTGCTCAATATGCTATTTACTTTTCTTTATTTTCTCTCAAAAGGTTTTTTTTTTTGTCTTTGTCAACATTTGTTAAAATTGTCTCTTTTTTGTACTACGTTTCTTCTCCCTCATACTCAACGCGCACTGCCAAATATTCTAGCAGACTACCAATCAGTCTAACCTCACGCCCTCTGATGTTTACGAACTTTATCAATACGTAAACACGGCGGTGACATTCGATTTTACCTCTGATCTTCACAAACACGGTATTGATGGACGGCGCTCTGATAAGTGCGTTTATTTCGTCTTGCAAAGTTATGTCGGAGAATACTGTTGTTTGTACAGCGATGTGATTGTTAGGTCAGCTTTTAGGAGCGTTTGTTTGATGTGAGTTTTTCTAAAGGAGAGGAGACCTCACCTACACTGACTCATTCTCTCAATGACAAAAGAACACGCTCCTAAAGAAATCTCTGCAAAGCCTTGGTTTAGGAGAAAATCATACAAGATTACTCATACAATATTGACCAATTGCAGTTGACTTGGGTGGAAAATAATATCTAAGTTGATGTAAGTGTCAATAGTATTATTGAGCACAGCAATAATCACATTTTAAATAATTGCACTCGCACAAAGCATGTGCTTTCCTGTGACGGAAAGGGATCCGTCTGTGTGTATCAAGTATTAAAACATTTAGACGCCATTAAAACGCAAAAAATATCTTTCAAACCACTATTTTCTATAGTGTGACTCCAGGTGTTGAGCACTGAAAACTACATAGGCTATCTATTTGCACCTTTCACACTGTGTTTTTTCTAAATACTTTTATTGATACTTTTAGATATTTATACTGTGTGTTTATTTTTATGCTTCTGAAAACCTGCTCCACAAACCTGTCACACTGAGGTGATACCCAGTACAGAAATGGTCGACTGCAAGCAATGTGCAATTACATAGAAAAAAAAACATCCAGTGCGTATTGAGAATGTATACAAAGTTTATTTTATTTTATTTATTATAATATTTTTTTTTAGTTATTTTTTTAAAAAAGTTTGTTGGCTTTTAAACTCTGTCACTTTAAGAACTGTTAAATTGGTCAAGTGCTACTGAAAACAAGGTTCCAAATGGTACATTTCTTCTAGCTCGGGTGGTACCCTATATGGAACCATTTTGTTCCTTTAGTTAGTTTTTAACTGGTATTGGGTACATACTGTAATTGTACCTATAAGGAACTATTGTGTAACTTAAAAGTACTATTGTGTATCTTTAAGGTACATTTGTATATTGTGTTCCCCTGGGAACAAAACTGTGCCTTAAAGATACACAACTGTTCCTTATAGGTACATCTTTGTACCCAAGGTGCAAAAATGTCCCCTTATTGAGGGCACCACCCCAGCGACAGAAAAGGTACAGTTTGGAACATTTTTTCTGAGTGTGTAGAACCGTCGAGCAGTTGATTCTTACACCCAAATTTAAAATACACGTGTACTTAAAATTGTTGTTGTTATTATTATAATTTATTAATATGACTGGATGACTGCGCTTAAGTCAAATATCTATATAAGTTACAAGAAAATTAAATGTACAAATAACAATGGAACTGAAAAACGTGACCCTTAAAATCGATTAAAAATTGTGTACAATATCGCTAAAAGCTATGTATTCAGTCCAACCCTTTACAGAAATATACAAGCTATGCAGTACAGTGAAATCTATAAGAAAGCAAAAGGAACATTCTATTTGCTATATGGGAGTCGTCTTCATTGTTGAACGGGACATTTTTTAATCCAACAGAACCACAGAACATTTGTGATTTAAGTGTTTTTTTTAACAGTCTCCTTTTAAAATCTAGTGTATATAAATAATTCCATCTTCTTAAAGAGGTTTGCCGCTCATCCTCATAATAAAAGATTTGATACCTTTGTCATTTGGCAATCCTCGTGTTGCTTGCAGCCTTTTCACGTCTCCGTCCAAAAAGGAGACAAATGCGTTCAGTGCGCAACCACTGTTCGAACGGTCAAAAACTCTTTCACGAGTCTTTTTGAATACAGTACACAGAAGTATACAGATTATCTGGATCCATGTGTTATTTTGTTATTGGGTTGTTATTATTGTGTTATTGTCTGTTCCGGTGTCACCACGTCCTGCCATAAAGCAGAGCGGAGCAGGGCAAGGCAGCTCCATACTCAGAACCCGAGGAGTTCAGGTGGGACAGGCCGGGTACCTGGGTTTGGAGAGATGGGGGGCTCGCAGCGTGTTGACCCAGATCTGGAGACTCCCCCGCAATGCCTATCTGCTGACTTTGATGCTGACCCATTGAAGAACTGTTATTGGACATAATCATGACGTTCCCCCCCTGGTGATGGTGGTTTTGTACCCCAGTGTTGGGAGTATGGCTACTGCCTTGGCATGGCTTTCCGTCTTTCACCAAAACTGGCACAGCCACCCGCCGTGGAGACTGCTGCTGCTGACAGGAGCCACTGTCTTGTTGCAGTTGCTGCTGGGAGACTTTGTCCTTGGCCTGCCTTTTCATTTTATATCGGTGGTTTTGAAACCATATTTTAACTTGAGTTGGAGTCAAATGAATCATACTCGCCAGATGCTCCCTCTCCGGCGCGGAGAGATACTTCTGCTGCTTGAATCGTCGCTCAAGCTCGTACACCTGCGCTTGGGAGAAGAGTACGCGTCTTTTCCTTCGAGGTGTGCTGGTAAACGTACCCATCCCTTTACCAACATCCGCCAATGAACTTAGAGTGCCCATACTGCTCATATTCATACCGGACGAGGAGCCCATGAAACGAGAGACTGCAAAGAGAAGAAAGCAATTTAGCTTTGCGATTTCACTCCATCAAACCAAACACTGCTAATATTTAAATACTAGTAATGGTTACAAAAAAACAAGTTCAACCAGAAAACAAGATGAGC